>CM061044.1:71777825-72377825 GCA_030762985.1 Adelphocoris suturalis
AATCTATTGACGAATATCGCTTATGAGCGGAGGAATCAACCCGCGCACTAAGTGATTCCAGTGAAGGAGAAATTATGAGGAAACCAATCACGCGGTTTTAATGAAACGGTCGATTACAACGTCAACATCAGCTTACCCCTCCGCGTAACAAGATGTCTCCGCTCTTCAAGACCGTCCAAAACCGCAACAGCACCAATACGGCCTAACTGCCGAATTTGAGTCCCCCATAAGAGGCGATTACAGAGGTACTTTCCCTCCAGGGCCCGCGGCCACGGTAATTTATTTGTTGGCGATGACTTTCGACGTGATTCGGCGCACTGAAGTTGATAAAACGCTTTTGACTTCCTCGTCAGAGTCGCATCGAGGCTCCGGGACATTTGTACGGTTTCACTTGTACGTGATGAGTTGTCATCAGTGGCAGATTGATAGTTGAACGGCACCGTAACCATCAGAAGTGGGACGTATGATGAAAACTAGTTCCTCAATTTGATACTCAACATTATTACACAATGAATTATTATTTTAGCCCGATTTCTCGGCAACTTAAGTACATAATTGTAGGTTCAAACCAAAAGTCAAATGATTTAGAAACTTTCGAGCTAGATATCTTGTTCTTCAGCAATAACCCTATCCTCATTTCCTCAATCCTTAAAATGTAAATGTTGAAGATCTGGCCTAGTAGAATAAAAATATACAGCTTCAAGTGAAAAATGCACGTTTTTTAGGCATTAATTAATACCTTCCTTCCCCTCTCATACCAACCTCCACAGGATGCAAAATTTGAAAACCGGTGAAGTAGTACACAGATAGGTAGTTATCCGAAGTAATTCCGAAAATCCAGTTCAGCGAGAAAGTTAATAGCGTCAACAATTCCATAGAGGTCAAGGAATCTTCATTCACTGAAGTCGTTCACATTCAATAGCCCTGAAGTCTTGATGCAGAATTAAAACCATTCTAGCAATGCACTTGTGATGCACTCACGAAACTGTACAGACCACAGGACCTCTTGGACCAATTTATCGAGGCAGTTTGGATAATAGCATGCATAAATAAAGCAGGGATAAATGCATTGAAAAATTTAGAAAAGGTTAGGGAAAACTGGAAGGCAAATAGAATCTTGGATAACTTTTTGGGCCCTATATTTCCATATCCACATGCCGATGGTTTTCCGTGAGTGGAAAAACGTCTGTCAAGTTGGGTGTGGTACATAGCTTCCTTGTTTACCTATCATGAATGTAGAGATCATTGAAAAGTTTTAAATGATCTTGAAAAATTCCATATCGGAAAACAGTAAATCAAGAAGAAGCGTGAAATGTCATAATTGGTCAATTAAGAAACGAAAAAATGATACTCAATGTAATTTACGTTTGTGCAAGCGCAGAATGAACTGATGAGTTGAAAACAATAAAATAGGTACGGGAGCATCTACAACCTAAACCACGTTTCGCTGAAAATTTCATTAAAATCGGACGAAAACTGTGGAAATTAAGGTCATTACAAGTATTTCACATTGGCGCATGCGCAATAGCGATTGTATCATTAATAGTGTTGAAATTGATAAGAGGTAATCAATTATTCTTCTTTCAACTATCATCCAAATTTAAGCGAAATCGAACGACTAGAGCGTGAAAAAATGGAGCATAATTGAATTTACGTATGCGCATGCGCAGAGTGAGGTAATAAGTCAAGAACGATGAAACTGATAGGGGACTGTCTACTCCCTAGCCCGCACGTCCCATGAAAATTTCATCCTAATCGGATGAAAACTGTGGAAAATAAGCTTGTTACAACGATTTGCGAACATACAACACACACGCAGACAGACAGACACGGAACCAAAGTTGTTCAGAATGGTCTAAAACGTAAAATGCGAGTGGAAATTTTGATTTTGGAGACCATAAATTTTGTTTTCTCCCAAAAGTGATAAAAAAGCTTCCGCTACCTTTAGGTAGACTCGGAAGCAAAAGGTAAGTTTGGAAACAAAAAAAATTTTTTTTTTTACCCTTAAATAACGACTTTAGCAGTGTTGACGGGGGGGGGGGGGGGGGGCATTTTTGGGGACGCCCTGAGAGAGCGCTCTTAGTGACAGACTTAACTGCACAGTCAGGCAATCTATGACGCAAAATCCTGCATAGTGAAGATACCATTTCGGAGTTCACCATGATTAAGCGAAACATACGGCCGAGTCAAATTAGTGCGTCTGCGCGGGTCTCAGCTTTTGATGACGCGAAGGGGAAAAAATTGTACTTAACAAGATCGTCGGTGAATGGAGATCATGGTCGCCACTTTGGGTGAGCAGCCTAAAAAAGTTCAAACCCGCTCCTTCATCGATGACAACCTTAATTATTGGCACGAGAGACGGGCGGGCGGTAATAACTCTGAATCACCCTTCTCGCCTTTTAAGGGAGAAAAAATATCGGCCGGATTCGGCTAATTATGACCGGATATCTCCAAGTTTTAAGAAATTAATTAAACCGGCATTTATTTATCTTGGGTAATAATAAATCGCGACTCTTTAGCAATGAGTGGCCTTGGTTCTTCCAGTTTTGTTTGAAATAACTACGTCAATCAAGGTAAGATGACCACTCACTCACATGTGTTCATAGCAGCCACAGCTTTGAAAATTGTAGGGTTACTCTCGTGTTAGTTTATAATGTTTTCGACAACAAATTAAGGTGTTTCCAAAATATATTTACGTCTTAATGTGAATGAGATTGCTATTTTACAGGAATGGTAGTGTGGCCCCGACAGCCTGCGGCACCTGTCGGCGTCGTCACGAACGCAGTCAGCGCACTTCGACGCTTCCCGCTAGAGCGACATTGTAGCTGAGCACTTTGTAATAAGATTCATTTAAGGCGCGTCCACACCAACCGAGCATCGACGAACAGGGTTCGCGAACACTTGTTCGTCTACCTGTCCACACCGCACGAGCATTCGTGTTCGCCGACGGTCGCACAGTGTTTTTTCAAAAACAACTGTGGCGGTGGCATCGTTTATTTTACTGGCTGGACGTTGAGGAAAAAACATAGACAAAACAAGAACTTTTCAATCTCGTTAAATAGGGATTAAGACATGAACAAATCTTACCCTTACAACTCCCACGCCTCTTCTAATTGTCGGACCATCCCCAAATTTAAACTTTATAGATAAAAACGTGACACTTTGGCCAATTAGGTGATGGCTAAAGCATGCTCCATGCTAAACCTAAGTGTAGAAGTCCAGTTTGCAAACAAACTACACTGAATTTTGAACTGAACCAGGGATAATTTTAATTTCTCCCTTGATGGGAAAAACAAAAGATCATGGATATGTCTAGTACCTACTGCTTACCAGTAGGTACCTTCTTTTCACAAGACTATTCCATTATAGTTATTATAGTTTAAAAAATATTAGTTTATAACATAGAGTAATAAATCAGCATTCCTTGACACTACAATGGCTTAGAGGTCATGAGATGTTGTGACAAAATGAGAGCATTCCAAAAAGTGGCGAAAGATTTTCCTTCTATGACAACTATGGGAGGTACTCTTCCCTAGTAACTCATTGGTTGTACGTGAAAAATCAATAGAAGTTCTACCTAGCCTTCACTTTTCGAGTTAATACTAATCTAAAGTGCCGGAGCGTTGCATTTTTTGTGGAGGAAAAAAAAATAGTTGCGAAAAATTCCTTGACCCCCAGCCAAAAGACATATCCATGTCAAAAGAAGGTGCTGGGCTACAAGTTTTTAAAAAACTCGAAAAAGTGCAAGACTTCTGGACGATGTACGTGAAGACGATGGGGAGGGGTTGTTTAGAAACTTCTGCCGAATGAGAATGAAAGAAGTTCAACGAAATATTGAAAGGAACAGCACGTAAAAATATCTGGGACGTTGTGTTCTTCAGCACAGATATCGATTCTCAGACCTAGGAACATAGTGGAACTAATTATTCTTGGTACCAGTTATTTATTAGGGGTTTTTCCGGCGTTTCTTTGAGTAGGTAAATCCGTTTAGTTAGAGCATACTGGAGCATTATCTGGAATGTTGGACAACTTTTTTCTTCTTTTTTTTTGGCAAAAATTGTTTCAAAGCGCTTAAAAATCACGTGTATTCCTTTTAAATCATTAATTATTACACAAGAAAAAATGAGAGGGCTAAAAAATTTGGTGAACCAAAAAATGTTCAAATTTGGCATTTTATCATAGCAAATCACTGATAATTATATACGACAAAACGCTTTAAATTATGTAGCGCTGTGAGCTGTGTTTATGTGAATGTAATTAGCTCATAAGCTATGTGGATGATAGACGCAGTACCTATCTATTAATACCTACGTCTATATAAGTAAAATTAGTCACCGTGAATGATAAACAGGGTGAAACTATCTTCAAAGCTTCAAAAATCGTGAATTGTTGTTGATGTACCGACCCCAAGCGGGAACGGCCGCGAGCCGAGCCGAACGTTCGCGAATGCTCGTGAATGCGTCCACACCGGGCAAGCATTCTTGGGTTCGGGCGTTCGGACGCGCCCAGTGTGGACGCGCCTTTACGTTGCCTGACTTCATATCAACTGGTAAGATTCTATCTCAGTCCTATAATTAACGATTTCGATATTAATTGATTGATTCCTGATATGATACCTGATCCTGATCACTACCCCTTGCGGTGTCTCTGTATTAGTATTGAAGAGTTAATATAAAACATAACTGCTTTCCAGTCTAATCAAATCCCTTAGAATTCTTCTTGGAGCAAATACATATTTGGTTCCTTGAATAAATCGTACAACATTGCCTTTGAATCGGTGTACCTATTATTGTCTCCTTGCTCCCTCATATTAGAATAATATACAGAATCTTGCTGCATTATGTAGCACAGTAGGTAACCTTTTTTTTAAATGAAATTCGATTTTCAATTAGAGTGCAGGGGTCTTTTCTAGAAGAGGGCCGCCACTACTAAATTGCGTCTACGGCACACCCCGCGATGAAGGGATTGATTTTGTAATATAACTGAATGATGTGCATTGATTGGCGGTCTGGATGCTCGCAAGCTCTCATCTCAAAAATACATATCATCAAATTGTCAATCCCTTAGTAAGAAATGTTGCGGAGATTCGTAAGCGTTTTTGTGAGATTTTAATCATAACAATTAAGCTACTGGTGCTACAACCAAGATGCATTGTGTAAATCAGATGTAAAATCAACTTGATGAAATCATAATCAATTGCTGGAAAGGATCTTTTTTAAGTGTACGAATGGTAATACTTAGATAAATATATTCTCTGAGACGATATAGCCTTTGGGATGGGGATCAAAAATCAAGCAATCAAAACAGGGTGAGTTCAAAAGAAAAACAATTTTTGCAAAATAAGCTCATAAAAAATAAAATTAAACCGCCGATTTAAAAGATTGAATAATTTATTATTTTATAATTTAGGCTTCCAATCAGACAAAGCTCATATACCACAACTCGGAACATTAGAGCACAACTTGGAACATTATCCCTACTGTTTTAGTTTTACTTACACATTTTGTGCTTCCTTTCACTAACTTCTTTTGGCTAATCGAATTTGAGTTCCCTCTCACCTGGGGCTATACATATTGTCCAGAAAGAAATGTGGTGCCGTCAAATCAGGCGAACAGGCACTCATGGGATAGGTATCGCCATTCCCGCTTATGAGAAGACCAGGAAAAGCGAGTCTCACTAAATCCATAGCGACGCGAGATGTATGGCACCGGCCTACTGAAATAATGTGTTGTCGCAGATCACGAAATCAGCATTGAGTTGATTAGCAGCTTGAGCAGGGGAAGAAAAAATCTGCCAGCATTGCTGTGTAGCATTCAGAGTGTACTGTTACTGCGCTACCATGGTCGTCTCATAAGCAGGAGTGTAGATATCCCATGGCCTGCCCGTTCGCCTAATTTGACGGCACCAGATTTCTTTCTGTGGGGTTACTTCAAATCGGAAGTTTTTCAAAGTAACCCACCAAAGAAACCGACCCAAAGAAACCTAACAGACCGTCACGGGTAACTTTGCACTTCGCTTACATCAATGTGTAGCTAATAATGGACACCATTAAACAAAAACAATATTCAAAAAATTATTATTATTATTTTTTTTTTTCATAATTTTCACTCAAGTACTTTCTTTCTTCTTTTTTAAATGAAAAATATATTGATTACAAATTTTAGAATGGTGATTTGAAATCGTGTCACTTCATTGATGGACCCTGTACAATCAAGTGGAATTCCTCAGCAGTTTTTGTGTCCTTACGTAATTAAATGGTAAGACTGCACGAAACTAGTAAGTCGTAAAGGTCTCATTTATAAACGTTTTGTGATGGTTTAATGTTCTGTTGTGGTCAAATGGAATTACAATGAATAATATACCGAGAACAATGAAAAACGTGATAATTAAGCGGATTATTAAAGCAGCATCAAATATAAAACTTGTTAATTGAGAAAAGGGGGAAATTTCTCTATACTATAAGGAGAGGAGCAAGGAGAAGGAATGGAGCCAAGTCTCCCATGTTGGTATCTACCTACTCCACCTTGATGGTGGGTTCGTATAGAATCTTCTGTAGGTAGTGATTGTGTACTGCTGGTTTCACAAGCAATTATTAACATCGCTACCTCCTCGAATGTGTGGTTCTCAAAACGCCTTGCGCAAGGGAAAGAGAAATCGGGTCCCTCGTCATTTTCTTTGGGACGTCCTGCGAAATTATTTTTTTTTAATTATTGAATTCCCATTATTAGAATCACGATTGCCGTTCACGCTCTCCCCCCGGCGCGAAAACACTTTCATTCATGTCGGCTGCTCTAAGGTACCGAGAAGACACGGTGGGTTTGGAAATATTTTAAAGAGGGGAAAAAACTGGCTTTGATCTTGTTCGCCAGGAAAAAATGAACTCGCAAACCTTGGCATAATTGGCGAATCTAACTCGGCTTAGATTCTAAACGCGATTAAATAGGTACCTACCTACCAACATAATTAGATTGTTTCCATCTTGATGAAATAGTCCATGATTGGTTAGTTATGTTGATTAGATATGATTAGATTATGTTGATGACACTATTGTTGTGGTCATTGACATTCAGCAGAAAGAAGGAGAGACACGAATATAAAAAAGATAAAATGGGAGACAAGGAGTGACAGTAAGTGAGTAGGTACGTACTGCAGCACTTGGGACAGTTTAAGTAACACACGCACACTCGCGCGCGCGCGCGCGTGCGCGCTCGCAAACGCACTCACAGAAAAGCGTTAAAATCCCGGAATCGTTTCAGAATGCCTCAAAACGGATTTCAACCAAGAAAATTTTATTTCAAAAATTTTGCAGCCATTGGAATAGCTACATTTTCTTCGAAAATTCGCTAATAACAAACGCTAGTCAATTTGAACGCCACGTATAAGTTTTTTTAAAAATTAATTATTTTATTGTACCTATTGTGTTGTAAGTATTTTGTTTGTATTTTTATGTAAATTTTATTTAAGGTATGAACTTCCTCTGATTGTTTTGGTATTTATTTGCGATTGACCGTATAAAATGAAATGAAATGAAACAACCCTCAATTAGGTATTGTTTAACGTAGCGGAATAGTTTTTTTTTTCAATTATTAGTTCACATTGATTTTGATTTTCGATTAGTCCAGCAAAATTGGCTGGATTTCGCGCAACTATATTGGACCCAGAGTTGGGCATAATCTTTTTGTCGAATACGAATATGATTGTAATCGCGATAATTATTCGCTGATTCTGAGTCAACTGCGATTATATTCGTACTCGTGTAATCGTGTTCGTCTATCGGCGATTACACGAATACAACCCATAAAAATGTGTCACGGTCATCAATTTCAATCGGGAGTCCCTCCTATAATATGCAAAGCCTTGCTAATATTACCTAGCTTCAGAGGGACGTCCTATTGAAATAGATTTGAGACAAATAGGCTGGGCTCCAATCGTTGAATTCGCTTTAAGGACGTCCCTCTGAAGCTAGGTAATATTAGCAAGGCTTCGCATATTATAGGAGGGACGCCCTATTGAAATTGATGACCGCGACGCATTTTGGTTTATTATTTCCAATAATAAGCCTATGTGATCGTGTAGCAAAAAATTTTTATAACCCCCCCTCAAACTTTGTCACTTTACGTTTCAAGGTACGTAGAATCTAAATTTGAAATGTCCGTCCGCCGTTCGCCGTCCGCCGTTCGCCGTCCGCCGTCCGCCGTTCGCCGTTCGCCGTCCGCCGTCCGCCGTCCGGGCCATAAAAGGCCTAAGAATTGACTTAAAAAACCCGTTCTTTCGCACATAGACTCCATTTGGGGTCTAGTTGGTCCTAACGTTTAACCATCCCGATCGCTTTACTCGCATAGATGCTATGGGCCAAAAACGGGCAAAAACGTGTTCTTTTCGACGCGAGCACGCCTGGCACGCTTGGCAGGGGGTCACGGAGGGTGGAGAGGGGGGGGGGGGGGGGGGAGCGGGGGGGTGGAGTGAGAGGAGGCGCCGGCGCCGCGGCTTGTGGTGGGTACGGCGCCGGCGTTCGTTCGAGGTATGAATATGTTTTTTTCAAGGTCATATTTGTGTGTTAATACCAAAGCTTTTCCTACGCATATTTAATAACATATCCTCTCGACTTTTCGTACGTACTTAGATAATGATATTATTAAGGCAATAACTATTTGAATAGATAGGAGCTCAAATCGAGAAATATAAACATGCGTATATAACTATAGAAGTATAGGTTGTGGCAACTCGAAGTAGGACACGCCGAGGCGTCTGGACAGGCCTTATGACGTACGCTAGCCAACTAAAACTACGATCATACTCAATTGAAAAAATAATAAACCTTTGTGAAATAATTTGCAGCGTTTTATGGGTTGCATTCGTGTAATCGCCGATAGACGAATACGATTACTCGACGAATATAATCGCAGATGACTCAGAATCAACGAATAATTAATTGCGATTACAATCGTATTCGTATTAGACGATAATATTATGCCCAACCGGGGCATTATGGGCCTTTCCCGGTGCTGCGCTCTACCTCGAGCTTCTCCAATTCGGAGCCCATTTGGACTACAATTAGGTACTTATGTCAATCTACATAATTACTTATTAGCAATTACGTGCAGTTTATTAGTAAGTCGGTGGGTTACCTTGGATACGCTTGCCGCAGGTCGTTGGCCAATTTGGCTAGGAGGTCCGCTGTCGTGTTGAACTGCTTGAGCGCCATTTCCTCCCTCGGCGGTTGCTGGGGAGCCGGCGGAGTCGTCCCTTTACTTCGTGTCATCAGCCCGGATAAATAGTCTTCTGGGTTGTACACAGGCGGCCTCCAATGTGTCTGGAAAAAGAATAAGTAAAAATAAACGAACTATCTAATTAAATAAAAATAACATATTATAAAACTAAATAAACGCCTGCCTTAAAACTAAACCAAAATTACCCTTTACTAGGAAACACTTTAGATCAAGCATAAGTCTGGGGAGTGAAAGAAAGCTCTCTCGAAAACTTATCTATTGAACTGTAGTTTCGTTCAAATTCACAATATCCATCGAAAAAATTACACTTTGCGAATTTCATTAGATCTTGAATTTCCAATGGTGCCTTTTCATAGATCTATGTTTGTCAAAAGTGAGTGGCATATCAGCACTCTCGTATTTTCAGCACAGGACTGTTTCATGATAAAACATTTTAATTTTATATAGGTATCAGGTGGGTGATTTAACGTATGCGCATGGGGTTGATTAGAATTATAGACAAGCGGCGCCCGCTTTTGTGACGCCCTAGTCGTCCGATCCCGCTCAAATTTAGTGGATAGTTGGGGGACGACGATTTAATCATTCCATATCAATTTCAACAAGGTCGCACCATTAGTAGCTCCTGCGCATGCACGAAAGTTTAATCCAAGGAACAAGCATAATTTCTAGTTTTCTTAAGTTGGGATAATTTCTAGGTTTTTTTTTTTCAATTAAATTTTCTGGGAATATGCGAGTTAGGGCACAAATTGTCCCCTACCAGTTCCATTTTTCTCAAATGCCCAAACTCAAATTACTTCAAGCATCATTTTTCTGTTTCCTAATTGACCGACCAAGCCTACCGTTGGAAAATTAAGCAAGGTGAGTAGCTTACGTTCTGAATTTGTACCAGCATATGTATGCATTGTCTTTATTGAACAAATTCTATCTGTCTATATCCCTCATGTCAAAGCGTATCCTAGAGCATCTCTCATAGGAACTATGATCCCCATACTAAATGATATCTCCTATCCATTGCATCCTGTGCATTTTCTTATCAGCTATCAGGAATCTGCGCCCCTATCTTTATTCTTCCCGACACAGTGCTGACCCTGAACTCTGGCATCTTTCGAGCTAACAATCACATGTCTAAATTATTGAGATCTTGCGTAGTCGAGGAGAGAGTAGTAGGCTTCTATTAGTTTCAGGTTTATTTGTTCAGCTGAGTAATTTCGCCTTAATGGCCTCATCAGAGCTTTAATTATGGTTTCACAGGAGTAGTTGCGTTAATGTTATGGTTTTAAGGGTGTGCTCCTTCAATGTGCAGCTAGTTGTATTTGATTGTTGGAAAGTTGGTTAATTTACTCTTAAATTTAGAATAAGCAAAAGTTGAGGGGGTGAAGCCCATTGTCTTTTAGAAGCTACTCCTTGAGTAAAGCTAGTTTTTTCTCAATAAGAGTAAATTGACCAATCATCCAAAAATCAAATACAACTGGTTACTGATGTCCATTGGAGGAGGACACCCTTAAAACCTTAAGATTATCTTAATTACACCTCTGAAACCATAATCAAAGCTTTGATGAGGCCGTTAAGGCGAAAGTACTCAGCTGAACAAATAAACCTGTAACCAATAGAAGCCTACTACTCTCTCCCTCAACTTCACAAGATCTCAACAGCAAAATGGAAAACCATTCTAATACATGTGTATTAGGAGACCAATCAACAGATGCATTCCTTCAGAGGTCTTCACTATCAACATCCACCGCATCGCTATCCAAATACGCTTACTAATAACACGGATGACGGCTTTTCATTGTTGCGATCACCAACGAACCATGAAAAGACCCCAAAATTGACTTCTCTAAGCTGAGCCGCACGTCGCCGACCATCAACTGATGTCAATTACAGAAGCACCACCATCTAACAGGGCCAGCCCTGTAATTGGGTCCCGTCATGCTCCATTGGTCATTCACCCGCTAAACGATTTTCCTGCTTTTTCCTTGCTCGCGCCGGGAACTTAAAGCAAATTAGACTCTTCCAGAAGTAAAATGGAAGTTGAAAGAGTTGCCATCTGCGGTAATTTTTAATGGCTCTGTGCGGCATACTTCGTTTTTAAATTTGAGCTCAACTTTAATTACTGTTTTCTTCGAGAAATTATTATAATGAACTTCGTGGTTTATTGCTTTGCTAAATCTTGACTAAAAATACATTTATGGCCAACGTCTTAGAACCGGAGGTACTTCAAGATTTAACGTGAAACATAGCCGAATGTCGTTTACCTTTTAAACTTGGTTTAAACTACTGGTCGTGTTTGTCGTGTTTGCAAGCCCTTATCACCTTACCTTAACCCTTATCACTTTGGTTTAGGAAACTGGAGTTTAAACGTCAAAGAAAGAGAAGAAAAAGAAGACAAAGTTTCCGCAAATTATTACACAAAGGTTTATTATTTTAGATCATTGGTCTATAATTAATATTAAACCCTGAATATAGAGTATCTACAGAAATTATGGGGAAAACTGAAGGAATCGATTCTAGAGTTCATTTCTGATCGAATGTTACCATTAGAGGTTCCTTTTTAATCACTTTGTTTTAAGATTTGTTTCGTGTATTGTACCTTATGACATTAAAACGGCCATAACTCCCTCTAGAATCACGGTAAACTCAAAACTAGAAACACCTTTCGAAAGATCGTTGAATTTCCTATAATCCTGATATAAAGTTGTTTTCGTTTGTTTTAATTGGTTAAAAAAAGGCCAAAGTACAAAATTAGGAAAAATATTTAAAATCGATGTTTTTCCTCTCGTTTTTCTGCTACCGGTTTGGGGATTTTTCGGTGTGCACTCTTCGGAAAAAACTTCCTATAACTGTCAGTTTTTGAACGGTATAGTCAATTTTACTTTTACTTTGCTATTTGGGGGAGAAAAGTATGTTCGTATGTTGAAAAACATGGTTTTTCTACGAAATCGAAGGTTGCAATTTAAAATGACCCTCTATCAAAATCCGAGTTTGGGGCCTGTTTCTGCGTATTTTTTCAGGCTGAATCGAATGGTAACACCGTCCATTATAATCGAAATATACACTTTAACTCACGAATTTCTAGTTTATTTATTTTTTAAATTTATTTATTATTATTTTTTTTAATGCTCTATTTCATGTGTGTTTTAGGGCACAAATAGTTAGAAAAACGCTGCAAATTATTACATAATGGTTTATTATTTCTGAATCAGATAGTAACCAGCATGCTCTGGGGCTTTCGCCAGTCTCTTTTCTAGTATCTACCTCTGTTCTTCCTCTCACTCCACCCCCCGCTCACCCCCCTCTCCACCCACCGTGACCCCCTGCCAAGGGCGCCAGGTGTGCGCGCGTGCGTAAGTCTAACACTCAAAGTCTCGACAAAGACAGTTTTTCACCCGTTTTTGGCCCATAGCATCTATGCGAGTAAAGCGATCGGGATGGTTAAACGTTAGGACCAACTAGACCCCAAATGGAGTCTATGTTCGAAAGAACTTGTTTTTTAAGTCAATTCTTAGGCCTTTTATGGCCCGGACGGCGGACGGCGAACGGAGGACGGCGGACGGACATTTCAAATTTGGATTCTACGTACATTGAAACGTAAAGTGACAAAGTTTGAGGGGGGATTATAAAAATTTTTTGCTACACGATCACATAGGCTTATTATTGGAAATAATAAACCAAAAGTGCAAAACTTTGTTACAACGGAGTTGGAAAGATCTGCAACTGTTACCATTCGATTCAGCGTGAAAAAATACGTAGAAACCGGCCCCAAACTCGCATCATAGAGGGTCATTTTTCACTAAAACCCTCGATTTCGTAGAAAAAACTACGTTTTTCAACGTACGAACATATTTTTCTCCCCCAATTAACAAAGTTAAAGTAAAATTGACTATACTGTTCAAAAGCTGACAGCTACAGAAAGTTTTTTCCGAAGAGTGCTTGCCGAAAAATCCCCAAACCGGTACCGGAAAAACGGTAAGAAAAACATCGATTTTAAATATTTTTCTTAATTTTGTACTTTGGCCTTTTTTTACCCAATTAAAATGAACTAAAACGACATTACTTTATATCAGGGTTAAAGGAAATTCAACGATCTTTCGAAAGGTGTTTCTAGTTTTGAGTTTACTGTGATTCTAGGGGGAGTTATGGCCGCTTGAATGTCATAAGGTAAAATCTTAAAAATTCAATAACTTGAAAACAAAGTGTTTAAAAATCAATCTCTAGGACTATCTTTCGATCAGATATGAGCTACGAGAGACTACATACAAGAGATTTTTTCTTAGATGAGGGAGATTCCCTTTGACTAAGGATAGCTATATTTATTGATGAGAGGTGAGATTAAGGAGAAATCATTTGAAATGAGAGATATACTTCAGTGGGAAGATCTTCTCTCATAAGGGTGATATCCATGTACATAGGAAATATTCATCGATAAGGGAGATATTATTTGATAAATGGGACATTGTTTGATGTAGAAAACTGTTTGAAAAGTGAGATACACCTTGGCTTAACGATAACCTTTGATATGGAAGATAAATTTACTATGCTGTTGGTAATTTGCTGGTGAAAAATTATGGTCAGAACTGCTGAAAAAATAACTGAGGAACAAAATTAGGTAAATCAAAAATATTAACCCAGAAAAATCATAACCCGAATGAAATTGAAAAGAAACGAGCAGTGAACATTTCAGGAAAAATACAAATAAAGTATTTAATTTTATTTAAGTAAAATTCTTTTTGTAATGTAGACTAAACTGCCCAATGTTTCTATCCATGCAACTTGATAATCCATGAGAGATTCATATGAGGGAGATGCATTATGCCTTCCATCCTAAGGTGTTCCCTAAAGATTTGATAGTGCGTATTTATGAAAGAGTTCTTCAAAACATTCACCTATATAGCTAAGAGCTATGACGGAAGGTTGCACTAATACCCCGTTTTTTTCCGAGTATCGGAGAATACGAAGGAGTAGATTGATATGAATTATCGAAGATGACCGCCCTCTGGCGAATGTCCAAAAGTATCCATCCAGTGTATGTGCGCACAACATGATATCTTATCCTTCTCCATCTACACGAGAGTTCATCAAGATTTCTATATAATAGGCCGTGATTGGCTAGTAAGAATTTTTTCTCATCGTGATGGGGGCCGATAGCAATTGACCAGAATTTTAGGAAGGAAGGATTAGGAAAGAGCCCATCATTTCAATCGTCTCCTAATGTCCCGAAGGGTCACCCTTTCAAATTTCAACTTCCTAGGGTGAACAGGAGAGAATTTAGCTCACACTGCTGATCGAAATTGTCAAACACGCGCGAAGAAAGGCCCTGAACTGCGTGTTGGCAACCATAATAAAATTTCCGGAGCCAAAAAAACTCGGTTTTCGCTCTCGTTAGAATCGGTCCAGCCGTTTAGCCGCCTATCGGGAACATACATGCATACAAACATGAATAGATGGAAACAAACTTTGAGTTTTATAAATAAGAATTAACTGAAGTAACTGTTTATGTTGATTATCTAAACTCAATAATTATGATATAATTTATTACTGAAGATAGACCTATTGCACAGAAGAAATCAATAGATGCCACGTGGACTTGTTTGACTGATGAAGACCATGTGGCATCCATTGATTTCTTCTGTGCAATTGGTATCTTCTGTAATAAATTGCATCATAATTATTGAGTTTAGATAATCAACATAAACCTTTTCTTCGGTTAATATGTATATAAATAGTTTGGTACAGTACAATGTGTCCAGTAATGATTGTATAAATGTACAAGTCAACTTTGCAAAGAGGACCTAAAATTGCACAGTACTAAGTCCTGAAGATGCTATACGAATATAGCGAAACGTTGGCCTAGAAGAAAGTTTTGAGTTATAGACCAACCCTCGCTAACCTTCAGCTTCATTATTATACAAGGTCGAGAAAACTAACGTAACTTTTCACTTACTACTTAACCTTCCACTGGTAACATCTTGGTTTGCTCTACTTGATGCGCACTATTTTGTTTATACTGTGTTAAAGAGTTTATTGGGCATCACCAGGTTTCCAGTTCTTTCTCTTCAAGTATTTCTCTAGTCATGGTAGAAAAGGGAACCATGTGTGACATGAGTAGGTACAAAATGTTTCCGCTAGAGCGATGGACTCTGTGAGACCCGAAGGTACTGAATATTTACCTAGAATATTAGATCGAATGAGGTTATGTAAAGCCGTCTATTGAGAATATACATAGAAAAATGATTAATGACTTTCTTTTTTTGTTTATTTTTTGACTATTGTCCTACACATTTTGTTTTGAAATATATATCCGGTTTGATTTGCTTTGAAACATAAGTAGAGAGACAGATAGATAGATACAAACTTTGAGTTTTATATGTAAGGATGATCTGCGTAGAAGGGCTATCTAACACAGAAATAATATACCATTGTGCAATAATTAGCAGCGTTTTAGTCATTTAAGTTTAACCTCAAACCTTTTCTACTATTCCTTTATTATCACTGAGGAGATTCTGGTGGATTTGTACTTAAGGAATCCGTCGTATTTTTGATACGGAGCAAGATGCAACCGCTCACCACATACAGATAACTGCATGGAGGTTCTATCTAAATTATCTTTCCACTCAACGAACCCGACACGCAAATCACGTCATTAATTTTCTCAGAAAAAACGAGGCAACTTTGCTTTGTTACATAGCAACTCAGGAAACTCCTTCATTTCACGCGTAACACACATAATTCGGTTCCTTCTTCCTATTCTCACGTCAGATCCTTCTTTCATTTTTCCTACCATTTTTCATTCGTTCTATACCTCTCCCAATATCTTTCGATTCCTTTCAGTCGAATCTAAGTGGTCCTCTAAGTAACAGCAGCCATTTTTGGAACTGATTAATAACTTTTGAAGCACAAAACAAATATCTGCTTTAATTCACTTCTGGGGTGATGGGATTACCAGACCCTCTACTCCACCGCTTTTAGATCGCTCGGTGTGCGCGTGAAAGTTAAAAACCTTGAACAGCTTAAATTTATCAAACTGAGCTCAACTTTGGAACGCAGTGGAGAGAAAACCTCAGGTTTATATATTATTTGTAAAAAATAGGGGGTAAACTGGGAAATTCTGCTTTTTTTCAAATAATCACAGTATAGACCAGTGGTACTCAACGATTTTTGGTGGTGGGGCACACAAGAAAGTTTCAGAAAGCGAAGTGGGCACCACATAACATTTCCGTCTCGGGTTATACTCAGGCCATCCCTTGGAGAATATATTACTTTGCTAGTTAACACCAGCCCTTAAGAAAAAATGCGCCCTCATAAAAAAGATCGGAAAAATGGATCGAGACAGAAAAACAGAATTTGTGTCATGGACGTTTATATTATGTGGTGTTGCACTTAATGCATTTTTCAGCACTGAATTTCGCCTTATACTCATGCCTCAAGTATTATTAATTCATGTCCGCTGCAAATAGATCAGAATGATTTGTATAGTTAGATGGTCAGGATGCTCGCAAGCTCGCATCTCAAAAATACATAACATCAAGTAGTCAATCCATTAGTAAAATACAGATTAGTTAGACGAATAGATCAAAATGAAGTTTTAAATATGATTTAAAACATTATTTATAAAAATGTCGTTTAAAAATACGTTTCGGAGGTTGAATTTGAATGCAAAAAATATTAACCGAAGGTTGGGAGCGAACTCGGCTCCCTCGCCCTTGAAGTCTAATACGCTATTCGTTACACCACGGTGAGCTTGAGGTAAACTGAATAATCACAGAACTTAGCTACCCACACAGAGTACAGTAGGTGTACCTTATTACAAGGGAGCTTATTTCCTTTGCCAGGTGACGCTAGTTCGAATTCAGGTCGGCAGGGGCGTGCACAGCGGAACATGTTGTGTACCTAGTGTCTGGTGTTCAGCTGACGGACCTCACAGGCTGAAATCTTCCCTGGTTGACCAACTATGCTGAAATTTGGAATAGAACGCCTTTGGAACGGATTGAAAACAATTTTATTATTACGGACTACAGTTTAGCGTAGAAGGGCTATCTAATTCAGAAATAATAAACCTTTGTGTAATAATTTGCCGCGTTTTTTTTGTAGGACTCATTGGATGAGTTCGTCCTAGACCCCCCAGGTTTGCATTGTTCATGTGTTGGAAATCTTATGGTACTGCTCTTCTTCAGCCATGTCAAACATGATTGTAAATTGGCATTATATCAAGTTCATTCATATATAAACGTATTCTAAACAGAAAAATTATAAACTTTTGTGTAAAATATTGCAGCAGTTTCTTTTATTTTAGGAAATTCGCTACAATATATACAGTAGCTAACCACCAGCTAATTCCACTTTTACATACAGATAGCCAGTTCTTTGCATTATGATAATCAAGCACATGAAAATTCGCGTTTCAACTTTACGAGCTGTAAGTCAAAAGAAAACCGATTGTACGAAATTCGGAGTTCCTAAGATTGGACGAAGAGCGATGACTCTTTGAGGCAAGGGCGCCAGATAATGGCAGTTTGATTCGGATCTTTTGAATATATGAAAATTTAATGACCCATTCATCCACCCAGGGGCGATCGACCACGCAATTACAGTGGCACATAACTTAAGCCGCTTACTCGAAACGAGAAAATCGTCTGACATCTGCGAAAGAGATTTATCTTACGTTGATGAGCTAAATATAGCTTTTTAACCGGAGGCGAGCGGATTCATAATGGTAATGAGAGATTGGAAAGGGCTGGGGGTGCTCAGACAATGTGTTTATAAGCTGGTATTTTATCTAGTAACCTAGATTATAACGAATCGATTGCTTGATTTGACATTCGGAATATAAGAAACGTTCATTTTTTTCGAGATTCTATCTTTCGTGACTGGTAGCACATTTGGAGTGGGAGGAAAGGAATGGATGTACTGAGAAGTTGTCTCGTTAGACTCTAAATGAGCTGAAATTAATATCAATGGTATGGTATGGTACGGTTTCTCTAGCCGTGCGAAATGTGTAAAGTCGGAATCGGTGGGAATCATAAGGTTTCCGAGTTAAACTCTACTTTGCTAATTCTCGAAAGTAGCAACAGGTGATTGAATTAAGGCAAGAGTGAAGAACAGAGACGGTGCTTGGAAGACTGGCAAAAATAAACAACAACAAAATTGCACGAGAAGCCTACTATCTCTACCTCAACCACATAAGATCTGGACTAGAAAGTGACAAACCACCTTACTAATGTCAATATGAGATTGGAAACGGCTGGTGGTGCGCAGAAAATTGTTTATCAACTGGGATTTGATCTAATAACCTAGATTATAATGAATTAGTTGATTGATTGACATTCGGAATATGTGTGAAATGCTTTAACTCAAACGTGAGCTTAATTCAATCAATAATACGATATGTTTAAGAAAGAAATATAAGAAATAATATATGTTAGTTTAAGTAACCTGGCAATGTCATTACTTTGTCATAAAGATAGAGTTACTTCACTACAATGAGAAACGTACTTCCCTTTCAAAATTTTATCTTTTGTGACTAGTGGCACAAAACGGAAGTTAGTGAAAAACGTTGTCTGTTTCCACGAAAAATAAAGATTAACTATGTTAAATCGATTTCGACGGTTAGGCCATCATCAGTAACAAACAATTACTGATGAGTAACAAACGTTACTGATGATGGCCTAACCGTCGAAATCGATTTAACATTGTAACTCTTCATTTTTCGTGGAAATAGACAACGTTTTTCACTAACTTCCGTTTTGTAATGGGTTTCCACAACTTCGTCGCGAGTGATTTAGTTCGTACTAGTGGCACTTTTGGAGTGGGAGGAAAGGTATGGATGTACTGGGAGGTTGTCTCGTTGGACTCTAAATGAGCTGAAATAAATATAAAGGGTATTCATGGTTTCTCTAGCCGTGCAAGATCAATAAAGACTAAATGTCATAAGTCGAAATCGGTTTGAATCTTTAAGTTTACGAGTTGAACTCTACTTTGCTAAACCTTGAAAGTAGCAACAGGTGATTTAATTGGGGCAAGAGTGAAGAAGAACAGAGAAGGTACTTGCAAGACTGGCAAAAATAGTAACAACAACATTTCATGGCACCTTTTAGTAAAGCTCTAATTCGTTGAAAAGTTAAGGTTCATAATAAACTTACAAAGAACTAGTATCACATTCATGCATCAAATCGTGACCTCCGCAACGTGGAAATCGTTACCCACCCGCGGAAACGTAGGTAAGTTTCGCTAAAGTTTAGAGCAGACACGAAAAATAACGGTTGGAACGGTTTCGGGAATCACGATAAATTATCCCGAATTAGCTTTGAAAACGGACGTGGTGATGAGAATGGTGATGGGGGGGGGGGTCGATAGGAAGCTAAACGGTACCACTAACCGACAGATAGAACTGGTTATAGGAATTACATAGGATCCTCAAGCTGCGTTGTTATGTAAAATACTCCGGATAGCGGGGCACGTGAGATTTGTATACTCGGTCGGGATAATCGGCTGTTAAGGAACCTAAAACTACGGAGGACAAGCGCACGACACGGAAATCAACTGGAACTGTTTCTTTCCTGTTGAGCGAGCAAAGTGTTTTAGGTTACTTGTGACTGCTCATGCTATCTCACCTCTAGATTTTACTGGACTCTTTTCAGACGTAGAAATATTGGCAAATGTAATACATGCATCACAGGGACGGCCCTAAGTCGTTTCAGAGAATTTTTAGAAAAGAATGAGCTATTTAGATAGCTTCAAAATTTTAAAAGTGGGAGGGAAGGGGCGGGGATCCCCAACGAATCCGTTTCATGCATCAAAGAACACAACACATTTTATCGTCGTACGTATATATTTATAGGGTGTATTTCCAGACGGTAACTCCCTTAAAATACGGCGTGCAACGTCAGAAAAATCCGTCTTGGCAAAAGACAGGTCGAGTTCATTGCCAAGCCCGATCGCTCCAGAATTTCAGGTTCAAATTTACGGCTGAGTGTCCCAAAAAATGCTAAAAAATCGGTTTTTTGACAATAGGGTATAAGGGGGTGTCACAATCGAAGTATTCTTTAGCGCTGAGTCGATTGCGACTACACACACATCTCAAAGAAGCATAATTAGTAAGAGAACTCGATTGTTAGGTGAAAAGTTCTCACAATTGTCTAAATTTTCGAGATCGGCTTGGTGTCCTAAAATTTTCTTTCTGATCTCGTCACACGGCTGTCCCCCCAGTTTTATTAATAAATTTTCTTTGAAAATTCGCTCTGATAGCCATGCTGCATGACTAAGTACTTTTGTAGAAATAAATCTAAATTATCCACGCTTTGCTTCAACTGGATGCGTTGTGTTTAAATAGTTATGTTAACTAATCTAAAGACAAAAGAAATAAAATACAGAGAACTGAGCAGTACTTTCATGATTCGGGCGGGAATCGCGAGTAGATCATGATTTTACTGGATATATCCCCTCCATTATAACCAAGATGCATGGACACAGGGTGTATCACATGAGAGTTTAAATAAACCCAGACCCAGGCACCGGCCGGGTAATCTAATATTATATTATAATAGGTTTGTTCAAGCGTGGTCAAGAGAACATTAGCAGAACCCAACTAATTCAGAACGAGAACTGAAGAAGAGGGGATGAGTTCACGAAATTTTCAGCTGATATTCCATGAACTCAAACGCTGGAATGCTCTCTAAAAATCTATTTCTAACCTACTTCTCTCAACACTCAAACTCCATTGCTAAGAAAAGTTTCCTCAAAGCCAAACTGCAATTTCAGTCACAAAATAATTTGTTGTGAAACCATTAAATACACAAAGCGATATGTACGTGGCAGAACACCAGCTTGGTAATATGAGAAAAGACAGGAAATAAATGCTAGCAAAGAAGGTTATACGTCTCAGCGAAGTTATCTTTTCCCTGCTCAGTTCAGTTTCGGAGCAAGAAGTTCATGACTCTGCTCATGAGCTCGAGGCGTCGGAAAAATGCAGGGCCAACGCAGTCCAAGAACTTTACTGTTCTGGAACGCCACACTAGCTGCGCAGAGTGACCGCTTCGTAGTATTACATGAACTGAAGCACGCTGGAACAAACCTAATATGCATGTGTTATTAGAGACGGTAACCTCGTAAAAAATTCCGCTCTTCCGGCAAAAACTTGAACATTTCAAATAACGCTCAGTTTGTTGGATAGCATTCTTGGGTTTCAAATGGTGTTCGATGTTATCAGTAACTGATCTACACAGATATAGTTATCGGCATACAGACTGATACTGTTGAATCGGCATCAATATTTCCGCAGAAACTTCCAATAACCACTGAGGAGTTTCCAAAGGATCTTCGAAAATCGTGCAGTAGTTACAATTTAAACTGAGACCGACTCACTGTTTTAATTTCTACTGATTTTGAAGGGTTTCCTATATGGCATTTTACTCATCATAAACTGCAGCCCTAATGAAATGAAATTCTTCTCAAGAAAACACCATGTAGTTCTGCCGATCGTAAGAAAGCTCATCACTCGTGAAATGACCACCGTTGGGTTCGTGGAAGCCAACGTAGGTAATAGCCTGCATTCGATAGATGATTTCTCAGAATCAAATTTACGAAATATCTCTCATTTCTCTCCCATAACCCGCGGTACCATTAAAAAAGAAAAAAAAATTAACCACTGATGTTTGAGATGAACTCAAGAGTCGATCGGAATTTCGGTAAGCGTCGAGCGTTTAAGGAAATAAAAACCTGCAAATTATTCATAATAATCAATCATAACTAAGGAAAAATATGTAAAATAGAAATGAAAAACCCTTTTAACAAAAATTCTCGCAGTACAATCATACCATTTCATTCAAAACTCACGCATGTAACTATGTGGTAAATATAATGATTTTACCCCGTTAAGAACAAACACATGACTCAAAGGTGATGGCACTGAGACCAAATCATTGTTCGATCTCTTGAAATCATAATTTCTCCCTTGAGAGGGAAAAACATTAAATCATGTTTAATGTTCACTCAATGAAATCATCAGAAATTTACAAGCGGTTGCAATCATGTTCACAATATCAATAATTGAGAATGATCACCTGTGTGTAAACAATTATTCAAATAACCATGCTCATAACTCAGCTTGTTGGCCACGCACTTCGCAGTAGTTAACATAATATGGTTGGATAAATCGAGAGCTTTCGAACGAATGGTCAACGAATTTTGTGGGATGAAAAACGACGAAGTACCATTTCCCTAGCAACGACTCGGTTGTAAGCGGAAATCATCAGAAAAAAACGTTGCACATTTGCGTGTCGTGTCGGAATTCACAGAATGACCCCCAGCCCTAAAACATTAAACATGTTAAAATTGGTTATATTCAAATGGACAACAAACAATTTTTTTCTTAATGATGTTCTGAATCAATAAATTGGATATTTTTGCGACTACTGAGCAAATTTCAATGGAATTTTGGCACTATTTTTTCGCATTCGAATTATTCGCATCTAAATAAATCTATGACGAACAAACTCTCTTCAAATAACCTTCTGCTATGAAACAATTGTTTAGAGTTTTTTATTTATTATTTTAGTGATTTTTGGAGCATTTGTTTGCAAATTTTAAGCATATCTGAAAAATATTAAAAAAAAACTACATCGAATTTAAAAAAACAAAAAAAAAGCATGTTCAATATTTTTTCTGGTTTTTGTATTTACATTAATTTTTTGATCCCGATTTCCAAAGTTTGAGCGCATTTTCGAGACAAAAACTGCTTGATCCGATCTCATCTTTTCTTTTGGGATGCTTGATTGTTTTGGCGTAATAATGGATTTATATCTCATTTCTGAAGTTAGTAATCTGGAATGACATGGTTAAATACATATGAAAGTATTGTTACCAAACGTTCCGAATCGGATTTCGATAGTGTTTTTGGTTTTATGAATTTGAATCCGTTGGAATAGCTTTTAATTTTAGCATGGAACGTGCTTTAGCCTTGGACTAACTACCGAAAAACGTTACGTGGATGTATCACGAAATTTTTAGCATGGAAGCAGGGCCCGAAGGGCCGAGTTTTTTTTTTTTTTTTTTTAATGAAAACTCTTCTGAAGAAAATATGGTTTATACACACAATAGTATTAATGCCCCCGACAGTTGAATACATATTGGGAATTTAGTTTGGGGTTCTGTACCAGATGTTTAAAGCCACATTTTCTACATCCCCTTCCGAACATCTTAATAAATATCGAAATGCTATGATATAACGGACGCTTTCAATAAATTACAATAGGCAGAGAAAGCTCGAAACATGCAAGAAATAACGCTCAGCTTTTGAAACCATCAGCTTTACGAGTCCGATTTACAGGTCCTTCCGCACTGCGAGACATAAATAAAACGCCCGCTACATGAACCAATTTTACATACTCTTACCTAACCGTTTTCTGTCCATCCCCAGGTGCTCGTAACTGGTTTACAGGCCTCCCGTTGTTTCCTGATGCGAAATTTTAATAAAGAACGCACGAATCAAGATCTTTCACTCCCCCTCCGCAAAAAAAACTTTAATTCGATATAAAATCATGGCAGAGTCTCCGAGAGAAATGAAGAAGGAAACCGGATCGTTATTTACACTGTTCAAACTGAAGAGTCAGATTGCGAAGGAAAATGCCCGAAGTAATTGGAGGGTAGCTGAAATCGAAGGTTCCGTTGGCTTCCAGTATTCAAGTTCGGCCGGGATAAAAAACTAGGGCAGGAGTTTTAAAGGCGAAAACCAGTTTTGCTGATTGACTCCTCAAGTCGGGGGAGGGCTTCGCTTCAGCCTCCAGGAAAGCGCTATTAATTTGAACCGGACGGTCGGCCTGTCCGTTATCTTATCTTCGAAATCACATGTCGGCCCCCTGATGGATGTTTGCGCTCTTGAACCAACAAACCGTTTTCTGGGGGGAGAATTTATTATTATCGCGAGGAGGAAGGTTACTAATTTTTTTACCGCGTGGACTTCAAACGCAAGTCGCAAGAATTGGGCATTGACTGTCAAATTAATAATGAACTAAATAGAATAGTTTGATAAAAACGTGCAAGAGCGTCTGCTTCTGAGGTTTCCCTCATAAAGTCTGTAACAGTCCCGGTTGAAGGAACTGTTACTCGGAACGACCCCAAAAGAACGCCGAGTTGGCTGGACGGCATAAGCGCTAACCCGCTAAAGGACGGTGTACGAAAGCGCTAATTTCTGGGGAACATGGATTGTACGAAACGCGAAAAATAAGGTGCGAAAGCGCGAAAATCTGCTTGCAGTTCTGGGGATAAAATGATTACGAGAATCTCAGTAATGTTTTTTATTTGACAAAAAAGGTCATGTCAAGCCGGTCTCACAAGTCATATCTAGATTAATATTTAATGTTTTTGGAAGAGAAGCACCGCTTGATTGCGGATTCCAACTTTTCGGACGTAATCCATAAGCGTCAAAATTCTCTCCTCTTATTTTGCCAACAATGCACATATCCCCGTATCCTTCCTTTCCGTTCTTCTTCTTCTTTTGTACTTTTTTTTTTCTTTTCTTAAGCCCGAAAAAGTGTATAGGATGCTTTATTTTCTATTGATTTTCACGTGCAACCAATGCGTTACTAACGATGTGTAACTCCGTTTTTGGAATGCTCTAATTTTATCGCACAACATCTCATGATTCCTAAGCGATTGTAGTGTTCAAGGAAAGCTGATTTATTACGCTAAGTTATCAACTAATATTGCTAAGTAATGAACTAATAATGCGAAACTGTTGTTTCATGTGATGATGGAAGGATTTGGAGCCATTGGTGGTTCGTTGACAACTGCCACCCCTACCCAAAGCGCTCGCAACGTCAAGTCTTCTCGCTTATGCAACTGACATCCTGCCTAAAATTCGCGCTTTTGCAACTCCCTTTTGACCGTTCCCCAACAGATTAGCGCTTCCATAATCCTCCGAGTCCGTCAGCTCCCCCTCTCATTCCAGATCGTACCTCCTTAAAGGTAAAAACTCTGAGAGAGAGAGAGAGAGAGAGAGAGAGAGAGAGAGAGAGAGAGAGAGAGAGAGAGAGAGAGAGTGTGTTTGGAAAACAGAAATTGAATCTGCAACTTATGTGCTGCCAAACTCACACTCACCAGTTGACAACATCGTCGGATATGCATAATTCCTTTCCATCTTCAGCGACCCTTTTCCTCAACCTCTTTATTGTCCCGTTACCTATCATAATCGCTCCTACTATTAACTTCAGGTGACCTTTTCATATAATTTATAATTAAATAATCAATATTTTGTTGACACAATGTAAACAAAACGCAGCCATCACACATTCACTGCTCTCTAGATTCAGATTTTCCAATGTCTGTGTTTCAAACATCTATAATTGCTAGATAGGTAATGTTTGCAATATTGTTATTTATTAACCTTGTACAAATTAAGTAACTTCTCAATACAAATATTATTTATAACTTTCCAGGATTATAAAGTGGTATTTAGAGCTGGTTTTGTGAAGTGATCGTCATCTGATTCACAACGTTATTCTGCATGATGGACCAGCCAACCCTGTAAGGACAAAGAGGTAGAAGCAAGACACTTTCAAGCCAGCCATTTTCCGTTTCGAACACATTTTATTGAGCCCGTTTTGTAACCAGAATCATCTGTGCGATTTTAAAGTGTTTTCACCTAATTCCGTCACCAAACCATTGGAACTAGGACACACTTTCCAGAAAACCTTCTGGGTTGCCATCAATTGGATGTATCACCACAAATTCAACACTTGGTTGGTGGCATCTTTCACCACCTTGTTTGCTGCTGATTGATCACCAGCTTAACATAACTGTCGTGAGATCATACCTATCTTTACCTTCATCTGTGATTTCATCTTTATCTTCTGAGCTCTTCCTGGCTACCTATCATCATACTTCTTCCTACCTACCTCATCTTCTACACTTATCTTTGGGAACAGGGTTATCATTGTACTTTATGTACCTGCTTTACTCCGAGTCAGTTCATATATGTACCTACCTCTAATATGTACCTATTCTCACATAAAAAGTGGCCACATAGGTAGGATAACCAATATTTGTACCTCCTACATATACCTATCCAAAGTTACCTCACTCAATAAACTTATTTATCTTTATTTCATTTAGGATTCCCAGTCAAAAATATGACCAATATAGTCACTGATTCTCACAGGCGAAGCCTTATCTTTCTTCCGATACACAATCAGTTTCGTTTCGATTTCGTGCGTTATCTGTTCCCGTGCTCCCCATTTTAAATAATTAGTTATTTGATTCATCCGAATTTACCATAGTATTCAACATTATACAAGTTTGCATTGACAACTTATTACAGATATAATTTGGTACTACATTATAATATGCAATATTATTATCAAGCTACTGCTGTAAATTTGTTTTATTGTTTGAATGCGATTAACGTTAAATAGGTAGGTATGTGTGAGTTACCTTAGAGATATGAACACATGTCCCATAATCCATTGGTCGTACACGAGCAGCAACCGCAAACCAAACCTTCGTTAAGAGGTCAATTTAAAACACCGCACATCAATAAACTTCACAACAACACAACTTCCGGCAATCTCTCGCGAAATGAATGCTATCTGGCCAAAGGGATAACAACGAGAGAGAGTTCCTTTCAACTAAAAGACGTAAAGGACTCTACCGATTCCGCAGCAGAAACATCGATCTTCACCATCAAGAGAAACCTTATGATTCAAACGGACACAATAGCTGAAGACAGCGTTCATTAGAGACTGCCCACTCGATCACTTCTCTCCCAGTTTAATTCTCCGAGAGGAAGCACTAATATTTCTGCTGCCCTTGAAAGGGGTCGGGCGCCAGTCTACCGTAAATTTCAGACAATGCCGGCGATTTGAAGATAACAGAAGTGTTTCTCTCGGTAGACGCGACTTCCTGCTAATCTGCAATGCGATTTTAACGGTCAATTAAAGAATTTCCCATGATTTTAGAGTCAATTAAATAAAATGATGCCTCCGCAACTAAAATAATATCTTCACTGTCAAGGTCACCGAGCAAGATTGCATGGTCTGTGGACCAGCTCAAGATAAAAGTCACGTGTGATTATGGAAATTTTAGTTGGATCTAAGCTATTTAGCTGGGTAATTACAACTTGCACAATGGGTATTAATAACCCTTAACTGCATTTATGTATTGGCAGTATTTTTTTCTATGTAAGGAATAATTAAATTTTTGGTTGGACTGATCATTAGGCGTAAAGAACAAGCAACAGAGGCTTATTTTATTCATGTGGGTGAAACTATCACGGTGAATTATGAAACCATGCAAATCCATCTTCTGCTCAAATCGTCCTTCCCATCAGTTCTCCGAATTCGAGCGAGATCGGACGAACAGGGCGCGAGAAAATGAAGCTGATGGAATTTACGTTTGCGCATGTGCAGAGTGAAGTATTGATTAGGAAACAGTGAAACTGATAGGGGACCGACCATCCACACCTTAACCCGCATGTTCCCCAAAAATTTCATCAAAATCGGATGAAAACTGTGGAAATTAAGCTTGTTACATGGATTTGCGGACACACGACAGACAGACACGAAGCGAACGTTGTTCAGAATGGTCTAAATGCGTGTGAACATTTTAATTTTGGAGACAAAAAAAATTTTAAACACCCGAAAGTGACAAAAATGCTTCCGCTTGCCTGTGGACTCGGAAAAAAATTTACATTTTTCTGTAACAATAAATTTTGTTGTTTCTACAGGTATTATCACCCTTCTGAAGGGTCCATTTTGTATCTTTGCCTCGGTATTTTGTATTATAGCTTACCTTAATATCCAGTTTGAAGTTCTGTTGTTATATACTATGAAATGGGCGGAAATAGGCAATACCGTGACTTCAAAAATGCTGATCGTGTGGTACACCCGGCGTGTTAGTTGAGGCACGAATAAACTTTTGATTTTTGAACGTTTCACAACTGGAAACAAACTGCAGAACAAATTTTGAAAAACAAACGAGGTTTATTAACCATTGAACTTAACATTAGGAGAAATAAAATCGAACTAATCCCCTCGCTGTGCTTGAATGTGGGAACATAAGCAATGTTGTAATAGTGTGGTTGTTGTTGGGTCTTCGGTTCCCTCCGCCGATCCCATCCATCGAGAAGAGATCGCCAGATCTTTTCATTCCTTATCGAACGATAAAGATGGGCCTTCCGTCCGTCATGTGCCTTCCATTAAATTTCGGACTGAGTGACCGATTGAATGATTCGGCGGTTTACTACGTCCTTTTATTTCGAAACGGCCCGCCGCTCCACAAGGCCTCGAGACTGTCAAGATATATCTCTCGGCAAGACGTGACAGTCGTTCATCTCCATTCACTTTTTTTGTTCCATCCGATACCATCCACTACTCGACTCTCGTATCTCGGGATCGGCATCAACAGCGTGAATGTCACATATTATAGTGGCTTCGTGACCTTTCTGCGCACTTCTTCCTTTTTGTCAAAACTCTGCCTACATTGATCCAAGCTTGATTGATGATTTTGGCATTAGAGTAGAACACCACAAAAAATGCACCCACTCAAATTTAGTATTGAGTACATCCCCCGATGCACAATTTTTCAGCATACATGAAAAATTAGGAAGGCAAAAGTTTTATTTGCCTTCACATGAATTGCATAGCGATTGTCAACAATAATAAATACTTAAAATACAAGAAAAAACTTGGATGATAAGGAGGTTCAGTTTATACAGTCGGAGTTTGCTGACTCCAGAAACTTGTCAAATCAATAAGGAACTAAATGTATAAATGTATAAGTGAGGAATGAATAGGTATATCTTTTAAACAATTTCGTGTTTGAAAGTCGCACTGGCGCTAGTAAAACATTAAAAAACTTAATACATCACCAGTTCTTACTATTCCTTACGCATTTAAGCGACAAACGGGAAGAGACAGAGACGAGGTGCTTCTTGTGTTATAAAATCGTTCGTCTGCCCCAAACTTATCCATGTGATCGTCAACGTAGAATAAGCATTTACAAATATAATACGCTGGAATAGTCAATATTCTAAGGATGCTTTTTTACAATCGGTTCTGTATGGAAGTCCCACAACTGCCCTAATGACTCGTCGTTGTACTCTGAAAACTGAAGAAGATGATGGTGAGTGCCCCCAACACAAAATGGCATAACACGCCTTAATATGGAAAACTGCGTGATGTGCTGCTACGACCGATGCTTTTGGCAACTTATCCTACAAACTTCTTAAAGTAAAAACTGTGCTATTCAATTTTCACAATACGCTTTCCAAGCTGGTAAAGGAGGTGAAAAACGGCAATCTGACATTGAATCACCTGAATATGCATCAATCAATGAAATCCTCACTTCTACTGCTGTTTGTGTAGATGAAGTGTGAATGCGAACATCCTGTATATTTTTTTTTAGAACTTATCAATAATTTTTTTTTTTCTTCTGAAATATGCGGACTGACAAAAAAGAAACCAAATTTATTGGGTAATCTCTTGAAATTTTGATATTCGAGGGCGAATTTTTTGTTGAATTGTATGGTGAATGTTGAATATACATAATATTCGGTAGAGTAGATCAAAGCTTTGAGTTTAAAATGTTTAAAAGAACCTGCCGTAATTGGAGATGCAGGGGCAGTTTCACTCATGTTCCAGTTATGATATAGTTTCCAAAGATTTCTGACATCAGCTCATAATTAAGATTTTCGTGAACAGCATACCTCCGTAGTTCTCTTGAATGCCATTTCGTTTCAGGGATGTGTATTTTGGGTTGGTGTTTGGTTAGAGGTAGGCTGTAGTTTAGAAGGTTTGCTACATGCAACCTAAATCAAACAAGAAGGAAACCATTAGGTATCTAGTAATTGTGCCTTTCACGATATAAAAGTAATTCAATAATAATCCCTCTACAATAAATCAGATTGAATCGAATTGAAATCCACCATTATCAGATGCCTAGAAAAATATAGCAAAGTAGGTAAGTAATTGTTACTTTTTAAAAAAAATTGGTTAAATCGGGGAAATCACGGTAATTGTTATACAGTATCTGCGTAAATACCTATTCATCGAGGTTCTCGAATTTTCTATAGGGATCTAGATAGAAATTGGGAAGAGGCATCTTCGTTTCGCGTCTCATCCAGTCTTCTCACGGACCTTTTAGTGGGATAAAACCTTTCTGGAACCAACTTTTTAAAAAGTGGTCACCCTAAGAATTAGAAGCTCTGAAGCTGAGAGGAACAATAAGAGTTTTTTACGGGAGCCCTCCTCCTACTTTCAAGAACAATTGAGGCAGAGCAGCCCCGTTTTTTAGTCGTGTTTCTTCAGTTACCTTTTGAAGTTATAATGACAGATTCTCAAGAGCAAAGAACCGCGTACTAGTTCACTGAGGTACCGTAGGAGGGACGGGCGCGCCCCAGTAGACGTCAGGCCTGAAGAACATCCAGAAGGGATTGACCGAACGTGTTTTCCCTTTTCTTTGGCCACGGTGAAGGCGAAAAGGAATATTAAAGGGGAAAAAAAGTATTATTTTTAAGTGAAGGAGCAAAAACCTGTAATGGTAACTTTCCACCCAGGGTGAGCTTCTTCGTGGGTGTCGATTGGTCCCCTGCCTTGTGGTAACTTGGCTAATAACAACAATCTCAGCCTCTGGAAATTCTCTTGGAAGAGTAGATTAGAAGCGGCCTACACTTTCCTGGGGTTCACTTGCCTCAGGCGAAACCTCAGAGAAATGCAAAATCGTTTTCGTAGAAACAAGGTCACACCTATGCATCATCCGTTCAGAGAAGGTCGGTTGTTCAGTCAGAATATCCGTTTTTGAAGCATCTATTCAGAGGTAACTGTCTATAAATGACTCAAGGATAAGCAGCGAAACTCACAGCTTGTTGAAGATTTTATGTCATATGAGTTGATAGTTTCGTATTTATGGGATATAAAGATTGCTGGATGAGCGTCCCACCAAAAAGACCTATAGAGACAATTGCTGGTACTCGGGATTTAATATATTTCACTGCATCTAAATTACTTTTATCATATAAAAACAAATATCGCTCATAAATTCAGATCAAATTTCTTTATTTTTCCACCATACCTCTACGGAATTTGTTATTATAAGGAGCATTACAGGAAGATGAGATCTATTAGCATGTTTTTATTTGAAGCCGTTCTGTGGAAATCAAGTGACACTGCAGTTAGAATAAAATCATAGATTATTCAGAGATAATACGAAAATTCCGAAACGCTTTTATTAATATAGCACTTATCATGTTTGAGCACCTCAATAGTTTTTAGTGCTGTGTATAGAGAAAATTGTAATATTAGTTTTGATACAGCGTGTTTCTCAAATCCAAAATAGCAAACGCATTCAAGGTGAGCGGAATTGTAGTCGTAATTGATAAAAAAAGTACTCAGTCATTCAGCATGTCTAATAGAGCGAATTTTCAATGAAAAGTGAAGAAAACTGAGGGTCAGCCATGTGACCAGATCACAAAGAAAATTTCAAGACACGCGGCCGAACTCAAAAATTTGGTAAATTATGTTCATTTTTCACCTAAAAATAGATTTTTCTGTAATATTTATGAATCTTAGAGATCTGGGAGTAGTCGCAATAGACTAGATTTTTTGTGACACTAACCTGAAATTCTGGAGTGATCGGGCTGGCCAACGAACTCCACATGTCTCTTGCGAGGACGAATTTTTCTGCGTTGGAACGAATTTTTTGCTCGCTAAATTCGCTAAAATGAGTTTGTTTTAAAAGAGGATCATATCATAGCAGCGAGAAAATATGATGATGCGATCCGGTGATTAGATTTGTGATAGAAAAACTGGGCCATCGGTCGGTAACTAATTGGAGGGGGTCTAAATCAGATTCATCAGGTAGATACATTGTACAACTGCCAGAAACCAACCGGCCCCCAAAAATGACTTTCCTTAGTTTCTCGGACTTTTCTGTAGGTAAGTCGGTATGAAAGCTGCAGGAACGTGACTCCATAACCGGAGAAAATCTAACCCGGATATACCGATTCCTAAAATACATTGTAAATTCAATGCAGAATTCGAAAAAATTATAGGTATTTTACGACTCTTTAACTGTGTCTCAGAGGACTCTGAAAGACTATAAGAGTGAAGAAGCTTCCATGATTGATATAAACAAGAAGTTAGGTTATGCGATTCTCAGTGGAATTGACCGTCGATGAATATTTTCCGTTATGCCTGCTCTCTTTTCTTATTAGTGAGGTATCCGAACTCGTCCCCGAACTGGAAGTGACTACGATAACGGGTGTTTGAACTTGGAACAGTTTTTTCAGGAGCAGACGAGTCAAAGAAGGAATTCAATTGATGGTGTGAAATGTTGATGACCAAACCAAGGTAGGTAATATTACGAACTTTTATTTGAACTGGTAACTACTGGAGTTATGGCCAGTCCAGTGTAATGGGATTTCTGCCCGTTCGTCATGTTTCTGTTATTTCGTCGTAGTAATCATTTTTATTCTAATGAGAATAAAAGTATATATCTCTGCTTAGTACCCCAAAGTGTTTTACCCGATGAAATTGTAACGAACCTGTTCTGAAGATAGGAATAATCTGAGTGAGTAGAAAGGTGAAATACTTGATGAAATTGTTACTTACGTTACATATTATTTGTACTATAGTGATACGAAAAACCTTTCTACTAGGAAGATGGAGGTTTCCTGATAAAAGAGATGATGGTGGGTTACATTTTTGAGTGTTGTCTGGAGGATAGATCACTAGAGAAATATAAACAATAGTAGAAGAGCGCTTCTTTCTAGCCAGACACCAGATTCACTTGCAAGAAAACTGCAAGCAGCTCAGAATGCTACACAGCTGTACCTACTGCCAACAGTTCACCGAAGGTGAATTGTAACTGAAAATTCTACCCGCACCTACCACTTCTGACTTGCGACTGAGCATTAAATGTTGAAGGCCTTTCAGGCATGCAACGCATTCCTCATGATACATAATTATTATATCTAGACAGGATGAGAAACCTTCGTATTCCTGCACTGTCTATGGTTATATATTTTACCTACTTATGGGATGTATGAAAGATGCACAGCCTTACAAGCAAATCCGATTTAAGGACGGGCCTTATCTTACTTATTAGTAAGATAAGGCCAATGTTAGTAAGCCTTAGCAATTGGCAATCAATCGATTTCTGCTAGCCTTCAAGCTCTTTCCAGGGATACCCATATCCAAAAGCAGCTGTGGAAAAAGGTAGATAGATATATAGATAGATAACGTTTTTTATTGTTACCATAAAACTGGATGGTATATAGCAACCGTCAAATTTACAATATAGATAAGAAGATATGAAAATGAATACAATGATTAACGAGCACTATAAAAAAGAAATAAGTTCGAACTAAAAAAAAAAAAAAGTTCAAAGTCTTATAGTTCAAAGTCATAGGCTCTATACAAAAATATTTCAGGTCCGTGGAAACCAGGTAGTATGGTAAGAAAGGAGTATGACAGGGGAGAAAAAACTGCCAGTGCAGATGGCCGGGGCCAGTAGTGCCCCGACCAGCCCGGACCCACCCACCATGACGGCTCCTGGCACTAACTGTTCATTTCTGAACAGGCAGCCCTAACAAGTGACTAGGGTCATTCCAACCAGGAGAAGATGCCAAGGGAGCCGAATCCAGACCGGCTGGGGCACCCAAGCCACTTCCAGCAACACAACATACATTCATCCCCCAGTCACACTAATAAATTAAAATCACACCACCAGAATCGCACCCTAAACCTAATATCACAAACATATGAAATAATAATTTATTACCAATAAGGTAAAAATTCTTCTGCTGCGAAATAATTCTAACTACTATATAAAAAATATAAAATATAGTTATGTACACTGTATAACTGTTTGGAATTTCGTAAACCTCCATTCCTCTAAGACGTCATTCAGCTTTTTCTACACCGCACTCTTGGACACTTCCTATCATCCAATACCCTTCGTATCGCATCTTTTTGGAAAGCCTTCGGCAAGATATTTCAGATGACGGAATAACATAAAATAAGTTATTGTATACGATCCATGCTATTGTATTCAACTGTGTCATCAATAGTACTAAAATTTCAGCTCAAAAGGGTTGGGTTGATCATTGGTTAAAAATTAATTTCCGAGATTTGACCCAAACGAATGAACGATACAAGACAAATAAAATACACTATAAAAGCAAATGATCCTTTCAGAAATCGGCTAGTCTAGCAATTCGTACGGGACCATGATTGAAACATTAGGTAAATGCGAATCTCCAACTCTTTCACTAAATCGATTGGAACATTGAATGGAAGTGAATTCCGTTTTGAAATCCATTGCCGCGTGTTTCAAAAACGTTCAATCTGCGCGGCCGTTATCGTCCCAACCGGAGAAACGGCGGCAATTTTCAAGGACTGAAATCAGAATTTCGAACGGACGACCGTTTTCGCTTTGCACGTGTCAGCGTTGATGGCACCCGTGCTTTCCAACTTTCGATTTTTTTTGTCAGGAAAAATATGCGGAATGACGTCCAGGCTAAGGAAAGAAAGGGCGGATTCGTTAGCGGTTCGCACCTCCGGTGGAGCGTGAGCCCGGAATCTGATCTTGGAGGCGTCGAAAAACCAAACGTGATTGTAAATATCGTGCTCGGCCGCTCGTTTTCTTACGTGTTTCCTCGAACAGATTTATTTAGATTGAAAAATGGAACTAACAGGCCACATAATAGTTGCATCAACAACTTTTACGCGTGCCCGAACGGGTTTTCGTGATTTGTTTCATTTGGTTCCGCAATCAATGAACAACTGCACGCTAAGAAATTGATATAGGTAGACTAATGGTGGATGCGCTTTCCATATTTTCGACCATCAGTAGTTGTGTGTTTCTGATTTTCCCAGCACTCACTACACAAACACATCGTACGCATGATTTATGTATATGCATACCGGGTGATTATTTTTCAAATTCTATTTCTTGTTGACATTCATTAGCTGTCCATGTTTTGCCTTCTGTCTGGTGTTTTCTATTTATTTTCCAACGGGTGTAGACTGGAGACACTGTGCTCCATGGTGGATTTGAGAGAATTCTCATTTATATTCTTCATCTTCCCGTTAGCGTGAACAGTCTCATGCGTGTTGCCTCATGGAAGTTGTGTAGACACATATTTGTCCCCCCTTAAAGTGATCATGAATTCATGCCTACCTCTAAGTACATCTTCTTTTAGTCTTTAAGCCATGAAAAAAAAAAAGAAAAAAAAGGATACTTAATACTTCTTTCATAAAACGTATTTATTTTGAACAATTATGTGTTGTATATATTATTATTCTTGTTAATTTATTAAATTATTATGTCCTTCCATCTAATTTTTAAAGAGTTTGTGTCGAATACTTGGGACATTTATAATTATTTAGGTACTACACTGTAGCATATCACCAGTTGAGCCTCATAAGTTGCTTTATCATTCTATTCTGGTTCTTTGTAACTGCCTGTACTCTCTTCCCTTCCATCTATTTAAATTTTATTAATCTGTGCAATACTTTGTTGAAAGCTCCTTATAGAAATATAAATTGTGGAACCTTGGCATATGGTATTCCCAAACATACATTTTAATTTTCTTGTTTATGTCACCTATCTACACTTACCATTAATTCTCTCCCAGGACGGAAGTAGTCCTTCGAGAAGTCCTAATAACCTTAACAACAAGCAAAATAAGTAGATGGAAAAATAAAAATAGATAAATAAGGGAAAAATAAACTGTACTTGTTTGAAAAGGCAAATGTGCAGTGGAAATAAATAAAGGAAAAATCAGAACCTCTGAGAAAAAAGAATATTAACATAAAATGGAAATGAAAAGGCACAACGCTGAAAAAGAAAATTAAATTATGCTCAAACCTGGCTGTTGACAATGATGCAAAACTCGGGGAGCGAAAATAAATGCAAAATAAACACTCTCACTAAATTTGGTGAAAAGGAAAAGAAAAAGGGCACCAGGCTCTATAAAAATCAAATAAGAAACGCTGCAAATTATTTCACAAAGGTTTATTATTTTTTCAATTGAGTATGATCGTAGTTTTAGCTGGCTAGCGTATGTCGTAAGGCCCGTCCAGACTCCTCGACGTGTCCTACTTCGAATTGCCACAACCTATACTTCTATAATTATATACGCATGTTTATATTTCTCGATTTGAGCTCCTATCTATTCAAATAGTTATTGCCTTATTTATATCATTATTTAAGTACGTACGAAAAGTCGAGAGGATATGTTATTAAATATGCGTAGGAAAAGCTTTGGTATTAACACACAAATATGACCTTGAAAAAAACATATTCATGCTTCGAAGGAACGCCGGCGCCGTACCCACCACAAGCCGCGGCGCCGGCGCCTCCTCTCACTCCACCCCCCGCTCGCCCCCCCCCCTCACCACCCACCGTGACCCCCTGCCAAGCGTGCCAGGCGTGCGCGCGTCGAAAAATACACTTTTTTCCCGTTTTTGGCCCATAGCATCTATGCGAGTAAAGCGATCGGGATGGTTAAACGTTAGGACCAACTAGACCCCAAATGGAGTCTATGTGCGAAAGAACAGGTTTTTTAAGTCAATTCTTAGGCCTTTTATGGCCCGGACGGCGGACGGCGAACGGCGGACGGCGGACGGCGAACGGCGGACGGCGGACGGACATTTCAAATTTGGATTCTACGCACCTTGAAACGTAAAGTGACAAAGTTTGAGGGGGGGTTATAAAAATTTTTTGCTACACGATCACATAGGCTTATTATTGGAAATAATAAACCAAAAATGGAGGAGTTGGCTTATTAGGCACAAAACTGTTTTGATGGCTTCAGAGAAAAGAATGGGAAGATAAAATATTCTCTTTACAAAAGGATCCCTTGAAGAGGGAAGGGGAGAAAACAATATAGCCAACCGTCCAACAGAAAAAACTATCTACGGCACCACCACGTCATTTAGAAGGCTATGTTGGGAGGAAGTGCATGGAACCTGGAACAGGAGATCCATGACAACCTGCGCAAACAATCTGTACTACAAAAATTAAAGAAAATTCTCTCATTCGATCATGCTGCATCACTGGATCTTTATATATATATATATATATATATATATATATATATATATATATATATATATATATATATATATATGTATATATATATATTTACATATATATATATATAAATTCTCACTTGTATTGTTTTGTAAATAAATAAGACACACGGACACAATCTCATTGCGTAAACAACCATGAGGTGCTGACATCAGAACAACAAACTTCGCATAATCACTCGTAGTTCTTTCTAAGGCACCGAGTTGTTTTCAAGGCTGCAGCACTCTTTCAATGAGATGGATTGCATCATGTCAATGCCTCCTTACGGTGCTCTTGCGAAGCCTTCTGGTTTTCATTCATAGATGAGGTCTCACGAATCATTAATATTCCACAGCCCTAACGGCCCTCCCGAGGAAACAAAGGAAGGATACACTTCATTGACCCATCGCAATTTCCCACCGTTAGAAGGATAGAGGTACATTTTTTTCCGGAATACGCGGCAGGATATGAAACGCAAATCGCTGACCTTTCATTGCCGTTTCCAATCAGAAAGTCATTTCCGACACTTTACAAATCGGGTTTGTTGTTCCTCCGCAAACCCATACCAGTAACCCCAAAACCAACACAATCATATCCTTATTAACTATTCATTTTAAGCAATAATATTGAATATAAAAAATTGGAATCGCCTTTATGTTCTTCCCGCTAGTTCATATCAATGGACTATAATACGAATAACTCAGCTTCCTTTGAAGTTCAATGAGCACAATGTTGAGTTACTAATCTTCAGTAAAATGAGAGCTTTCCAACGAATGGACTGATGTGTAACTAAAGACTCACGTAGAACTTTGCAGCGCTTATGATAACTCAGTACTACCTTAAAAGGAAGTATTTTATTTCAATTTTTTTTATGGCTAAGATGTTGCCAAACTAATTAGCCTTCCACCAAGCGGTACAACCATAACCAAGATTATCACCTCAACCAGGTGACAACAAACGGCTAACAAGTGGCACAATAATATTGTTCACTAACCATTTATAACATCACATTATTGGGTAAATAAATATAAAACTACGACATAAATATCATACCAATCGGTGAACGAACACTGCGGAAGTTCCATTTCCCTACCAATGGCTTGGTTGTACGTGAAAATCATAAGAAATTAGAGAGTTTTTGTACTTCCCGTAATTTTTTACCAGCGTAACCAAAAAGACGGAGATACCAACTGCGCATACGTGATTTTTCGGGTACACGCGTAGAACTACGCGTGTGCGGGAAAGAGGCCTACCTACACGCAGGCGGGAAAAATGCTTCCGTTGGAATCCCGTCCTACGCGTAGTCATCATAACCTGACACAAAGGTGGCCGCAGTTTTAAGAGTAATGGTTCTACCTCTGACTGCCGTCTAATAAATTTTCCTATTTAAAGTTAAACCTATGATAAATATAATTGTACAATCTGTTAATAAATATAATCGTACAATCTGTGATTACGTGAAAAAAGTACCTACATTGTCCAAAAGTCAGATATTCTGTTCATCTACTTGCGAGTGAATGCAGTTGTCGATACTTTTCCGATTTTGAATTAGGTAGGTACCTACCTTCCTGTTCTTTGTAGGCATCTGCATGTACATTTTGAAAAAACAAAGTTGTATCTGCCACAATAAAGATTCAGACAACGATCAGGTTTGTGTACTAACCAAGCCCGACGTTGCTTAATTTCGACGATCAGACGAGAACCGATGTATTTAACGAGATAATGGCGTAGGTGATTACAATTTTTTTTCTAAAATCGTAGGTCTGTTTACCGAGCTTAGCTATTCGATGCCTGTGAAGATAGCTGATTAAGCAGAGTGTAAATGTAAAATGAATTCAATCTTCTACTCGATCTCCAATTCAAAAGAATCGTTGACACTGAAATATTAAAGAGACTTTAGCGTGACGATAGCGTTTGGTTATTCGTGCACATACGCGTGCAAATACGTGTAGAAATACGCGAAGAGCATCTGCAGTTGCTTGCTCTAGACGCTGCTCTACGGGTTAACGGGGGAAAATGGTACTAGAAGAACAAAAACTCTCTATTTTGTGTGACAGTTTTTTGGGGGAAAAAAAGCGACACTTTTGGCCAGTTAGGTGATGGCTAAAGCGTGTTCCTTGCTAAAAGCAACAATACAATAGAACCGAAAAGCCACTTATCATACCTGTAATCGATGAAAATCTTGATTTACATACAGGTGATTTAACCTCTACTTACCACAGGTACTTAAAACAACTACGTTCAGGATTTAAAACAATATCAATTGTACTAAACAAAAATACCCATGAATACAGAAAATAATCTGATTTTAGAAAAAATGCTATATTACATAAAAGTAATATAAAGTATGAATGATATGGTTTAGTTTCTTGACCGCTAGGTGATAATTAGCACAGTTTTAGGATCTAGAGAGTCGGTCACAATACTAAAATCCAGGTCTTCAAAGCCAACGTTTCGATGTATTTATACATCATCATCAGGTCTACAACAAGATGAGGTTCCAAAAGTCTATTAATTGAACAGCTGTTATTTGACATGTTACATTATGACAAATAGAAACATTAATAATAATACATACACATAGTATTACATACCTTGGAGAATTTAGGCAGGTTTCCACAAAGACATTTCGTAGTTTATAGCACATGTAGTATGTACATTCATATCATGTACATACATTGACTAGTGAAAAACGTCACAAAGTAAAAATTCGTTGAAAAATCCCTACTTCTTGAAGTTATGTACACGTTAGTTATGGACTAGCAGTTATTGTCCTCGGGAGGAATTCTAAGATGGATAGATCAGAATAGGAGGAGGTTAGGAGACATGCAGAACACTTCCTAGTGGTGAGAATTGTAACTGACGTATTGAAAGGTGTGAATGAACTATGAAACATGAAATATTGATTTGGGATATTAGGTACTATGGGAAAAACTGTGTTGGGATATTAAACAATATGAAAACAACAAATTAAATTATTGATATATACATGAATATCTATCTGTTAGAGATCCTAAAACTGTGCTAATTAAAATATGAATGAGCAAAACTATTAGGTACTAGTTGACACTCCGAAAATAATGAATCGATTTTCATGAATTATGTGGGTTAATTTATCAGTAGTCACCTACCTATTCCATTACCTTATATTTATGATGGAATCGTGACGCGTGCTTTGAAACCGGAAACGAACGCCCCTATAAAAATACAATATTAGCTATAACCCCTAGCTTTGTATTCATAGTGTAGCATGTTGCTTACGATGTCATCTTTTCTTTAAAATCAAACAACTCGAAACCAATATAACTCCCCGTTACCTTTCTTGTTACAAAACTGCACGAATCTGAATACATCAGACGAAGCATTTATACCAGAAAATATTTTATGGGAGTTTTTCAAATGTTTTATCAACGTCGGTTTACATTAAGAAAAATCATGAATAAGGCATCGGTTCTAGGTTGTATTTTTTCGTGTCAAAATAATCATTGAAAGAGCAAAAAAATAGATTGGCGATAAAAAATGAAAAAAAAAAAAAAAAGTTTCCTGTAACACTTTTTGCCAGGAAAATGTATTACTTTAGTAAAAATTAGGGTTCATATTTTTGAATGATAGTCGCATCCTGAAAACATTCAATAATTTTAAAAAAGAAAGGATAATCGCTGTAAGTTATTACACAAAGGTTCATTCTTTCTGTATTAGATAGCCCTAATTCGCAGAACATTGGTATAGAACAATTAAACACCATCCTCATATAGCGTGACTGAAGTTTAATGGACTAGACATTTTTATTTTTCTTACATTCGAAGATATCAAATAACTTCAAATGGTAACGCCCCTTTATGTATTTTTTAAATGGTATTCAATGGTGATAGCGGATTTTGTATCACGGGCGTGGCATGAACCAGGGACCGTATCCATTCAACATTTACACTGAATGATTTGTGAATACCCTTTAATTACACAGTAATATGTGAAATTACCATATTTACACTGTAAATATGTGAATAGGTACACCATTTATAGGGTGAATATAATTATATTCACAAAGTGAATATACCTACATTTACACTGTGCATATACTTATATTTATGTGAATATAGTTATATTTCTACAGTGTATATGTCAATCAACTAAATCTTTCAGTGCCTCAAATCGAAGTTTTTTTAACATGGAATCATGTTTTAGCGATGGATCCCCCGCCGAAAAGTGAGACTATAAAGTGACATGAAAGTAGCGCCAATATTTGCGATGATTTCCGCTTACAACCGAGTCGTTGCTAGGGATATGATACTTCGTCGTTTTTCTTCCCACAAAATTCGTTGACCATTCGTTCGAAAGCTCTCGATTTATCCAACCATACTATATTAACTACTGCGAAGTGCGTGGCCAACAAGCTGAGTTATGAGCATGGTTATATGAATAATTGTTTACACACAGGTGATCATTCTCAATTATTGATATTGTGAACATGATTGCAACCGCTTGTTAATTTCTGATGATTTCATTGAGCTGGTGTTTCGATTATGTGATTCATAGCAGGTGATCCGAATATTGCGAGAACGGTTTGATTTGTGAAGCGGTGGTTAAATCATTTTAATAGGTAATTTCTATACTTTACACTATAGGAAGCTGTAATTTCGTATGTAGCCTCTTTCTATAATAAAGTGAATGTTTACTCGCGAGTTTCTATTAGGAGATCATCATCTCACAAGAGCTCAATCGTCGTGATCATTTCTATAATAAAGTGAATGTTTACTCGCGAGTTTCTATTAGGAGATCATCATCTCACAAGAGCTCAATCGTCGTGATCATTTCTATAATAAAGTGAGAGCGAGGAGCTAAAACATGATTCCATGTTTTTTACATTTTAGCAGTCAGGCTCAAATTAATAACATCCGGGGGGGGGTCCAGGGTGGCAAAGCCCCCCTGGCGGGGTCAAGGGGCGGAGCCCCTTGCGAGGCCCGAAGGGCCGAGTTTTTCTTTCTTTTTTTTTCTCCAGAAGTTTCGTTTCTTTTCGTTGGTTTCCATCAACTTGATTCCCTTGTTTTTTATGTAATAATGTAATTGGGCTAGCCCGTACAAATGTAAATAAATAAATCAGCACAGTCATCCAGACTTGAGTTATCAGGACGCTTATTTCACAAGGCGACAAATTGATTTGAATTAATGAGATCGAACGATTCTAAGCCAGCATGGCAGGAACTTTTGTTTCCATCAAGGTTAAGTTGGGTTTTTGCTCAAAAAGGATAGGGCGCAAACAATATATGCTGGAACGAATGATTTACGTCGTTTGTCCCTCTGGGTTGCAACACAGGAGCGTTCGTGAAAATGCTTAGCCGAACAACAAATTAGACCAAGACGTTACCAACAAATGCTCTTGGTAATAATGCCTTGGTACAACTTGTGCATTTCTTGCTGGTATCTAGTGGTCTCTAGCTCAGTTAGGAGACCACTTTTGGACGTCAACTCTGCTAAAGATCCACAAGCACACACAGCGGTATCACCTACTTAGATGAAGTTCATTGGTGCGACCACTACTTGGGAACTTCTCTCTTATGCTCTCCCTCCACTTTCCTTTCTCAAAGTGAGTGATCCAGTAAATGTTCCCAGAGCGAGAAATTTTCAGAATCATCGGATAAGTTGCTGTGTGATACCTTCGTAAATAGCTAAAAATTGAGCTTGAAATTAATTTGGTACGTGATTCAAAATCGTGTTTCTGTTATTGGTAGACTAGGTGAGTACCCCACTTCCTGCTCCTGCCTAAAATAACAACACTCCAACGTGAATATCCTTTCTAATCAAACCATTATTTTCAAAAGCTTGAGACGGAGAAAAGTGCAATTTATTAACAATTTTAAAACCGTAGAGATCAAGTGAATGAGCTCTGAGGCAGATTCTTTTGGTAAGCGACCCAACTCGTTTCGAAGTTTAGCCATTCTGGGACAAGTGGTATACAATTATGAAGTTTCTTTTCAAGCCAACCTTATCGACATAATTTGGAGTGCAGGCGATATGGTGGTGTAATTAATATAAAGTCCGCGTTTTTCAAATGGGAAACCCAATTTTTTTTTATTACAGATTACAACTCTCGATTAAACGTTATGGAAAAATGACCCATCAATCAAATTTTTGAGTGCGCAAAAAGGGCGCAATTACGCTTAGAAATTCCGCCAATAGTAAAATATCGAGTTTTTGAAGATATTCAATCATTTCTGGGAATTTTTTCACACTGAATTGAGAGGTGGTGTTTTTCAGTTGATATTCGCAATACCAACTTCAAAAACATGGGCGAAACGGCCACAATTTTTTCTTTCTGATATTGTTTTCAATAGTTTCTGTCACATAGAAACAATTGAGACCCTTTTAGATGATCTAAAATTATAAAAATTCGCTAGAAAAGCCTGCAAGAATTTCCAGACAGCTTCTTTCGAAAATTTAGATGTTTTCATAGTATGATTTATAAAATTATATTTACTATTGGTTAGTACCTATGTAAAAAATAGTTTTGGAGTGTGTTCTAATTGGCGAAAAAATCATTTAAGGAAATACCTATATGGATATGCTGATATGCGCCAGAAAAATCTCAAATGGATTATCCTTTTATTTAGCCAATCAGGGACATTGTAGTCATCATTTACAAACTATTTTCTATAGAATGGGGATTGATCGGGATTTATGCGGATTGTTGAGTCTTTTTCGTTATACGACCGCATTCAATTTCAATAGGGCGTCTCTCCTATAATATGTCCTACTAATCTGTATTAATTTTTACTAAGGGATCCATCCAGACCACAAAACTATACACATCATCCTGACCTACATGTCCAACTAATCTGTATTTTTACTAAGGGATTGAATACTGGATGTTGACTATGTAAATGTTTATGTAAAACTAATTACCATAGTAAATAGGTACTGTTGTTTCAATCGGTTTGTAGTCTTGGAGATTAGGTTTTTACACAACACGCCTCGATTACCGATTAAAGTGAGGACAACCAATCAAAATTCATGTAAAGTAAACGTGATACGCTCTTCTGAACATCTCTACACCGCGTTCGATCGCTCTGACTTGTTAGCTTACATCAAGAAGAGATATGCAGACGAAGCCCACATCCCTTCCTGCAGGCTCGTTATAACGATGACTATCAGTAACCTACGACCAGCTTCATAATGAGAAAGTTATGGGTGCTGAGCGAGTTTTGACGTCGAAAACCTGCCAGACAAAACATCTCATGCGAGTCTTACAATTATCTCAGTCGTCGGTAACGCAGTTCGACGGCCCACTTCCTTGGGTAATCATCTCCAAATAATGGTCGCTCGTTAGTTTCTCAAGGTCTAGTCTCCCATCTATTACTGTAAGTTGTGACTGTATACTCTTTAAGTGTCTAGTTATGCGTGTTACCAGCATCGTCTCTGCCATGACCTGGGTTGCCATTGGGCTCGGTTGGCGTTGTCATTTCACTCAGCAACAATTATTGTTTTTCGAAATGTTTATTGCTTGCGTGTCCCGTCAACTAGGCGAAATAAGCTGTCAAATGGGCGAACCGTCATAATCCCGTGTCCCTCGCCGAGATGACAGCGTCGGGAAGGAGAACGTCGCACAGCGTTTTGGCTATAAAATCAGTTTTCCGTTACAAAATCCTGAGAGCGCGGAAGCAAGAGCTTCATCAATTCGTAAATTGAGGCTCATGTTCGATTTTTCAAAATTTGACTTCTTTGTGCCTATGACCACTTTGTGCCTTTGACTTCTTAGATACTTGACCACATGAAAACTTATTATTATGTGTTTACCTAAGAATGTACGTTGCGGAATGCCATAAATACCAGTCTATTTTTCGACAAATTAGAATATGAATTTTTATTTATTTTTGACATGGATATGTCTATTGGCTGGCCTACGTGGGTACGAAAATTAGTTAAGAAAAATGCAACGGTTTTTTCTTTTTCTATTGATTTTTACGTACAACCAATGCGTTAATAGCGAAGTTTACCTTAGTTTTCATAGCAGGAAAATCGTTCGACAAATTTTGGAGTGCTCTCATTTTATCACAACATCTCATGATCCTTAAGCCATTGTGTCAAGGAAAGCCGATGTATTACGCAAAATTATAAACTCAAATTGCTAAGTAACCATAATGAACTAATGATGTGAAAAGAAGGCACTAGGTATACATGGTAGGTGTACTATTGAGTAGTAGGTACTTGTAAGAAGTAAGTACTAGACGATGCAGACCTCTGGTCAACTGATGGGCTCCCAAAGATGACGCTTTCTATCGTATTAAATCTCTGAAGCTGAAATTATGAGACGATTGAAATGATTGGCTCATTCCTACTCAGCTGAGTGAGCTAAATTGTCTCCTGTTCATCTAGAAAGTTGAGATTTGATAGGGAGATTCTCTGGGACACTAAGAGACGATTGAAATTATTGGATATTTCCCAATCAGCTGAGTGAGCTAAATTGTTTCCTGTTACGCCTAGGAAGTTGAAATTTGTTTCTACACTCTATAGATATATTTATGGACAGCATTTTGTGCTCACTACTTTTCCGAAACCGCTGGTCCGATTTGGACCAAATTTCGATATGTACTACGATTTCGGATTTTGTGAATTTGGTGAGGATCTGCTGACTACGAGCCGTAAAATCAATCATAATGAAGGCAAAATCGTGCTCAAGTGTCTCTTATTTACCGAAGGACGTTGAAAGTTGATAGGGAGCCTCTCTGGGACAACAAGAGACGAATGACCTTACAGGCTCCATCCTGATCAACTGATTATGCCAAACGTTATGCCATTTGTCAGATTTGGAACTTGGAAAATGACTTATAATATATGTACTACTAATAAAAAATTACTGAATTCATAAAGAAGATACTAGTTATTTTATATGATTTGTGCTCATGTACACTAGCAAATCGTGTAAGTAAACAGCAACACTTGCCAGGTAATTACGGGAATTAGATATGAGCTTTTGTTGTGTATTTGTACTTGTAAAAGAAAATTCAATTGAATTAAATAAATAAATAAATTGCAACGAAATTTGATAGGGAGCTTCTCTAGGACATTAGGGGACGAATGAAATTACGACAGCTGACCCATTCGAAATGTTGGTTCTGCTGACGCAAACTGCGTAAGTGTTTTTTGTAATTGTAGTCAATACTTTCGATGTGTTAATTTCTCTTGTCAACAGTCGGTTTTTGTGTTTTCTCCATATTATTGGGTACGCTATTTTGGTTAAACAATAACTTTGTATTGAGTTCAGAAGTCACATAATATATAATAATGTAAGTAGTCGCATCTCTTTGATTTAACGAAGACATGTTAACTGGAGAAGCGATGTCAAGTAGCTAATGATGTTTGCTTGTGGTTGGTATTGGTGTGATCATTCCACGGACCACCTAACGCATCTTCCTGGGCCACTACTGGCCTGCGGTCCACCTGAAGGGAACCACTGTTTTGAGCCCATTAACCTCAATTCCGAGCAACACCATTGGCCTCGTTCCTCGAGCCCGGGGAACCGTGACGTCCTGGGCACCGGATCGGGTGGCACTGCTCGGGAAACCAGTCGGTCACGTAAAGGCGATAATTCATTTCATTAGCGCTCGGAAGACCATCGTTCATCGTTCACCGTTCGTCGTTCACGCTCATGAGGAACGGTACCGTGATACGGAAGTGCCGAGTAGCGGCTGTCAACTAAGCCGCCTCTACATCATTTCAATTCTTCCCAGTTACAAGGCAGTGATAGATATGCAGCCCTTCACCTCATTCAGTATTATTATGGTCGATTTCAGCGGATTAGGTGATTAATCATTATCAAAGTGCTATCAAAGTCTAATTTGTACTGCGTGAACAAAAGAGCTACCTTGTAACAAGCTTATTTTCCACAGTTTTCATCCGATCTGGATGAATTAGACATATGGTTTGAGGAATGTATAATCTCAAGAAGAATCTGAATATTAAAATTTTAGCTATTATGTAAAATGTTTATTAAATATTAGGACCTATGCTTCAGTAGTAAAATATTTTATCTAATTATAATTAAATAATTATTTAGTTAGCTTAAATTTTCTTAAAATTCAATTCCGTATAAGCAAGGTCCTGATGTTTCAGCACACTCCAGCAAGATTTTACTGTATTCACTTGACAAACTACCCGCAAAACTCATAAAATTATTCATGACACAAAAATCGCTCCAAACATTTTGAAATACCTAATTTGTTTTTCATATACTTTTCATGTTAATCCTTTTTGATGCATTCTGAAACAATTCGTGGACTTGAACGGTTTTTCATTCGTTTCGTGTCTTTCCAGAACATCTCTTCTCAGGACTGATATAAAAATTCTGTTTTTGCTTCATAAAATCTCTTTCTAAAAGCAAGGATGAGTTCGTTGAGCAGCACTAAGAGTACAATGATTTTGAAATCAAATTTCAAAAAATGTGATGGAAAAATCTCTAATCAACAACTAAGCAAAAAATCACTTTATATTTTTAGCAAAATTATATTCAAAATTTTACAATCAAAACTATGCTGAAAAATGTACTTAAATTTCATTTTAATGTGTTGAAAACATCGAAAAAAAAAACTGAAAATTCAAAATCCTTTTTTGAATAGCAAATCATTAATTAGAAAAAGTTTTTTTTGCCATAAAATTAATATAGAAAAGTTCACTTGCTCTCTAAATGCTTAAATCTTAAAACAATTCAACATAAATATAAAACGACAGCTCTCAAAAATTTTTGCTCAAAAACCTCGCAAACTAATAGTTTGAAGATACTGTCTTTTGAATGTTAAATTTCGATTATTCAACCCTGACCCTCTATTTTGATGGAAAGTATTCTACCCCCCCCCCCCCTCCCCCTCCCCAATAGCGCTCCTCCCTCAAAGATTTATCCTGAACCCGACCCTGATTCCACCCGTTTTATAAACACTTTACGTATGGTCGAAAGGACTAGTTACCTGAAGGAAGGAGATATGGGCAAAGAAAGAAGGAGTTTTGATGAAAGAACAAAAAGCTTCAGATTTGCAGAACTCCATCGATAACATCTCGTTGATTCAAATTCGCATTCCATTAATGATACACCAACAAAGGAAGTTGCTCGTTTTCAACGGGACCCTGCTGATATGAAATGGTGTTCGGTACAGCACCACCCAGCACGGGGGTCAATGGATTGTCGGACACGGCTAAGTACACAGCGCTCAGTGTGCCTTGGAGCACGAGCCACTGAGGAGCTCTCGCTCAGCGGTGCGTAATGGCTCTCTTTGTTGGCCTGGACCGCTAAACTCATCCAACTGTAGAAAACGAAAAGTGTCGATTTACCGGGGGCTATCTACAGTCGTTGTAGAGGTGACACTGTTCCTACGATTCAAAGCATCGCCATTTCACATGATCATAGATCACCCGATTTGATTAACTCCCTTAGTCCCACTGCCCATCAATCTGGACGCAACTTTGAATGACAATTTTTCAAATCCAAACTTTATTAATAATTATTAATTAATTATTATATTTTATCAACATTTTAAAAACACCGATTTCTTGACAAAATAAAACTATATTATTTTCCATTATATTGGTTTGTTTTCATGTTGTACCAAGTCCCAATGTCCACTAACATGGACATGGAAAAATATGCTCTTAGTTCACCTCGATCCTGATGTCCATCGTGGTGAATACATCGTATATATTCAACAGGTGCAGCAAGCTGCATACAATTCACCATGTGAGGTCTTTGGACCATTACCAACCTCCAAAAGAAAAAAAAAAATTTGTGTGAAGGAAAAAAATCCGGGACTGAAAGGGTTATGAACACAAAATCCCGACGCGCACAATTACCTTATGAACAAATTTCGTATTATTTTCCAAGTGACTATATATATATTTTTAAATTAGGTAATTTTAACACTTTTTTGTACCACTAAGTACTTTTTATTTCCATATTTATACTAGCTACTGCTTTTTCTGAAAAATATTCTGCAAATTTATGCACTCAATTATGCTTATAAATGTATTTAATTTTATTATTATTTGCTGAAGATTTCTTAGAAACTGCCAAAAAAGCTGAAAATACAAAACATTTTTCAGTTTCAGATTATTATTTAGAACTTGTTTTTGCAATAAAATTGGTAGGTATTTAACAATTTTTTACTCTCAAACTGCTCAAATTTCAAAACAATGTTATAATACACCATCGATAATGAACCAAAATTCGATCATAATGATCATGCAGCATGACTGGAATTTTTTTATTTATCGCTAAATGTTACCTACGTTGTGGATTGTATCTACATAGTACGTCAATGATTGGACACCATGTACTATTGATAGATACTGAGATCATTACCTATGTATTTGTTGTGTGATTGTGTAATCTAATATCCAAGGGTTATGACAATTTAGTTTTAAACTAAGAACAAGAATTTACCAGGTCACTGTTCTTCCTCAACACCGTCTTACCTGAAACATAAAACGGTTATGGTAAATGAGTTTGTTAACCAGAGTTTGTGACACGAACATGATAGGTACTCAAACTACTAAATAAACGACTACATTGACCATTGCGTTCCCTATTTTTGAAAACGGGGTTGTGTATCATCTATAGGGGAGACTGCTGTACCCAAGGAACAAAATCGAGTTTCAATTTTCCTGGCTTTTGGTTGGGAATTTCGTGAGAACTCTTTTTATCTTCATTAAGCTTGAAATATCACCAGTGCTATGTATTTTTCTCGAGCCTATAATAACAACATTCACGTAATGATGAGTGTTTTAACAAACCTTTTTTTTGGCCTTCGGTACAACACCCCATATCTCCCTAAGGGCAACGGGATGTTGTACACCAGGACATATATTGGTGAAGAAAACTCATTTTTAATTAACTGAAAACGAAACATTATTAATCAAAACATCAAAAGAATTAGTTCTCAATCAATTAAACGGTTTTATGGTAGGTAACTTTTAGTTATGTTTCGAACTTCACTTCTTGTAACAAATACATAGATTTTCAGTACAAAACATACCATGAAGATTACAGCAAATATCTGAACATTATTTATTGTCCGAAATCAAAATCCCCGAACTGGCCTTAAAGGCCAATGTGCTTAGCGAATATCAATTTACAGAAAGACTAACAATAATCCAGACTAGCAATACAGTATTATCCTCCATCGCCAAACTATTTTTGCGTGATATAAAAAATGTCACATAAGTACCATTGTTGCAAATTGTTGTGCAGGTTTTATAAGCGATTCCTGAAGTATAAAGCGACTCGAGCACCAAAACGACGCAAAAAGCGATAGCACCACTATCTCATTTTGGACCGAAAATTGAATCTGATCGTTCTTTCCCGTGACCCTTCTTGTTTTAAGCTCTCTTTTGGAAATCGACTATAGAAAGCAATCCAAACATCCATTATCATAAACATTTATACTCTTGTCACTTTATTTCATACAAAGGATCTCTAGATCTTTTCCGTCAGCCATTAATTGTGCATTTGCTCTTTCAGTTTGTTTTAGACGGTGGTGAATAATCTTGAATGTAGACTTAATATCGTGATTTTTGTAGCTAAAATTTCAACTTATCGGCTATTTATTGATTCGAATGTTTTCTGTAATTCAAGTAGGTATTTAAACTACATAAACATGATTTTATAAAAGTTCTTAAATACCATCACTAAATAGTATTGTTTACTGTACTTTATTTATCGCAGTATTTAATCTCACTCCATTCTTCCTGAATTTGACTCTCAATGAACCAATAAAACCAAAAATTAATCATTCCCAGCTGTTTATCATTTAATTAGATACAAACTCTTAAACGAGCATTAGTGGCAACCTCTGTATGCTCTTCTAACATATATTTTGGCTATAATATTGAAATCGTTAAATTTGTAAGCCCTTAGTGGTTTCCAACCAAATGGTGGATAGTACCTAATTATTATGTTATCGGTTATTCTTCAGTCTTCTTAACGAGTGTGATACGTGTCCTTCCATTATCATAATAGGGATGAATAAAGGGGTACCTGACGATTGTGATTATCGGCACACAAAAATGTATTTAAAACATCACATAGAACAAAAATGACTTCATTTAAAGAAAATATAATTAGTTTTTATTAATGTATTTAGCGAATCAGATAGATAATTCATATCAACTATCAATCATATGCGTATCAAGCATTGTGCTGCATACATCGAGCTTATTACTGTATATTTTCCTTAAAGAGTTTTTTGAAACTGCTCTCTCGACTTACAGCGTCTGGTGTTTTTTCTCATACCACCTGGCAACCCTGTCTACAACGCAAGGTTTCTAATGTCAATGCCAACGAAATACGCCAGCCAAGAGCGCGGTCGTTCGTTTTATAGTATTTTGATGTTAAGAGCAGTAAATCAAAGCTTCCCTCCGAGCGCCGCGCCTGTAGGTTCCAAAGCCCGGACGAGGCATGTCTCTGGAACAGTAACCTTCGTCATACTTCCCCTACGCTATCACGAATAACGAAATCACGTATCGCGATATCACGATTCACTTTGGAATCTTTAGCGTTCCCGTTCACAAAATCACGGGACCCTCTCCGGGTGTAATGAGTAACCGTCGGACCTTCCGTCTGAGGCTTCTACGTGCTTCACGACTCCCAACTCACCTGGGGATCACCCACCTTTTAGTCTGGTGCCATTCTGATTATTATCTTTTTTCTGCAGAAACCGGCAACACGGGAACACACTAGTTGGCGTTCTCTAACAAGTTACTTGTTAATAAAGAACAAGTTAGCTGCATGATAGGTATTAGCCGTTGCCGTCAAAATTTAGCTACAGATCTAGGGGAGAGGGGGTAATACCGCCAAGTCGGGGAATACCGCCACCCCATATAATTATTTAACGAAGATAGAATGCTATATAATATTTCTTTTTTCAACGAGTTCCGCGTTAGACGTTATCAATAATTCAGTTCTAGTGAAGAACCAACATTATTTGATGTGGAAATTGTTTGATAACCTTTAGTGAATCCTTTTCTTGTCTACTAAGTTCCCAATATGGTGAGAAGCTACCCAGGAAAAGTTTAGAGTTTTGAAATTCAATAAAACGTTAATCCGATGTTCTGATGAGACTGCTCATTTCCTCCTTGTTTTAATTTGGCAGTATTACCCTAACCCCATGGCGGTACTTCCTCAGCTAGCTTTAGAAGGGTTTCGTAAATTGTTGTTTACTAATATAAAGTTGCTACACAACCAGCCAAAACTTTGTGATTCACCACTAGAGATGTTTTTTTTTTTTTTTTTTTAATTTAATAATTTGCTTCAAAATCTGAAGCTCCTATGTGCAAATCCGGGCTGTGATAGATAAATATTCTTAAGGTATTACCCCATTTGCCCCTCGAACAACTCAATAATCTTGGTTAGGGATACTATTAGAAAACGATTTGAAGCATCTACGTGTTTCGAAAAGTGAAAATACGTTTGTGTTCAAGCTTGTGACAGCGATTTGCTCTCTGCTAGGGTATATTGATTCCATTAAATACCACAGTGGATGCTGGAATAAAAACGCCATCTATGTTAATAAAATCGTAAATATGTCTGTCTGTACATTGTTTAGAATCATGAAATTTTGCGTTTTTTTCCGTTTCATACTATTTGTAGACAATTGGTACCATTTTCTCAATTATTCTCTGTCTGACTGTCCGTATGTTTGTCCGCTTTTCACGGTAACAGGGGTCTTCGGATAACTGATATGAGTGGTGGTGGGGGGGGGGGGGGGTATTTGTATCAGTCCAACTTAAATTATGGGCTATTTGAAGTTTTTAAGGTTTGAGCCAGAGAGGGTGTTTAAAGGGTGGGGAGGGGTGAAATGGGGGGGGGGGGGGATTTAAGCTCACTCAGCTGATCAGGATGGCACCCCTCACTTTGCTCGTCTCTTGTTGTCCCAGAGAGGTCCCCTATCAAATTTCGACGTCCTACGGTGAACAGGAGGGATTGGAGCACTTCTTTTGCCATCATTACGATAGCTATTACGGCTCGTGGCCAGCGTATCCTCACCAAAGTCAGCGAGGTACAAGTTCTGACATGTGATACATATATCACCATATCAAAATTTGGTCCAAATCGGACCAGCGGTTTATTTATTTTATTATTTTTTGTTGCTGCATTAATGTGGCATTATACAGCCATAGATATACGCTAATTTGTTACAATGACGTCTTTCACGTTACCTATTGCAGCTATTTTCAATTCTATATGTTATTGTTGTATAAGGATTTCAAATAGATGTTGTTTAAAAAATTGCATAATTGTGCTGTACGGCCAAGTCTAAGGCCAAAAATATCGTTGCTGCAATTTCATTGTTGCTACGATGCAATACAGTAATCTCATAAGAATATGAGGCCACCATGGTTGCTTACACGTAAAAGATGCTCCGAAACAGTACATGGTACCAGCATTGTCCGTTCTTTTCAAACATCGTCCCTCACAACACTTTCATTATAACTTGTCTAATCGAAAATGAAGAAAAAACGAAGTAAAATAAATAATGATGCTCCCACGAATGATGGGATCCAAACGACAAAAGAAGTCAATTTATGGTGACCTAATGAACGCATTGTCGTGTGGGCCGAACGAACTACAAAGGGTCACCCGAGCCCTTATCACAAAGGGAGGATCTCCCTTGTGATCTCGAGATGACGACCAACTCCGTTATAGAGCCCATGAAGGGCTTAAGGGAATTACATCTCAACAATGGTAAGGCGTTGGTTGGAATGACTTCGGGCTGTAAAAATAAAAAAGTGGGTCCTTGGCCACTTTTTTTTCTTGTTTTAGGGCGTTGTACTATAGATGAGAAACACTGGGTGGTTGCATCGTTTGGAACCTTTTAAACGAAGTCACGCGATCTGCTTGAGACAGCGACAGTTGATTGAATCACAACAGCCTTGCATGCAACTCAATAAGGGCTAAATGAAAAAGGAATTATATTGGCTATTAAATTACGATACGTGAGTATTATTGAGCAGATATAAGTTAAGCAATTGAAAACTCTATTGGCAGCTACGTTCTTATTACCCAACTTTTCGTAGAAAAGGGGTTTTACGGAGGCCGGCACAGCTGTAATTTGGCATGGGGATGCATTCAGGTGTAGAACACGTTTTCAATAGACGATAACCCTCCTTAGGATTGAGTTATAATTCCGTTCTTGCGCCGAAAAATCAAGCTTTCCAAACGAAAGGATGAGTTCGTTGGCCAGCATTTTTTAGCACATTGAATTGGTCTCATTTCAAAAAAGGGCTGAAAAAATCACTAAAAATAGCAAAAAAACAGCTAAAACTCGTTGAATTTGTATTTGTTAATTTTTTTTTTAGCAGAATACTGCTCAAATAAAGTTTATGAACTATATTATAAAACATTCAAAAATTGGTGTACAAAATTATGGTTAAAAAAGTACTTGAATTTCATTAAAATGAGCTAAAAAAATCGATAAAAACTGCAAAAAGTTGAAAATCCAAAATCCCATTTTTGAATTGCGGAATTTTAGAACGAGTTTTTTGTCATAAAATTGGCAGTGCAATTTTTTTCACTGAAATTCCTCAATTTTCAAGACAGTGGAACATAATAATGGTATGGCAGGCACCTACGATAATTTACGAAAATTCGCTCATACGATCAAGCTGTATGACTGGAACTTGTTTTATTGCTTAAAACTTAATATTATATGCACCCCAAAAAGGCTCTCCAAGTTTCACTTCGATATCTCAAAGGTTTTGTAAAAAGTTAGTGGGGGGAGGGGGGGGGGGGGACACCTTTTGGGACACCTTGTATATTTTTCTGTCTATTTGATAATTTTATATGTACGAGCTAATAAATAAGAAATTAATCTTATGATTCAAATTTTAGCTTGAACCGAATAAAAATCACGAGTTTTTCGGCAACGTTTAGATCACTCCTACGCGTACTGTTTTTCCGTTCAAACTCAAACAAATAATACCGACAGAATGAAATATAACGCGGGCCTTTGAAGCTGAGTCAAGTTGATGTTTACACGGGCTCGAAACTTTGGTAACATTATTTAACTCGTAACGTATTGGCTTGGGTCCTGCTGAGTGGCAGTTTCGGGCGATAAAAAGTATTCGGTAGGTGTTAACTCGATCTGTCTGATCCGAGGCTTAATGTATTCAAAACAAATCCATTACAACGGGCGGAAAAAAGTTGGGGCCGCTACACCTTCAAAAGAAACGTCCTTTTAGAAAAGATTGGATGGAGAAATTAACATAATTTATTTTTCAGGCCGGTGACGTCTTCTATCCGGTGTTGTCTTCCGATGTGTGGTCAGAACATTGAAAGATGTGGAGGCATGTGGACTCAGAACTGTTCTTATTCTACAGATGGCATCGTTCATTCAGCTGGTTCCTTCCTTCTACTAATTCACTTTGGTACTGGTATTACAGTGTTGCGCAGAAGAACATTTTATTGAATGGCGTCTTGGGGGCGTTAGAGCTTGAGCCGTCGTCCAATGCAATGTAAGGGAGGATTTCCTGCTACTGGTTCACGACTTACATGGGGAGGACACGGTCATGGGGTTGGGGATTTCAACCAAACTTTTTCTGTGTGTTCTACTACCCCTAAAATAACCCCGGGTATGTTCCTTCTTTAGGATGGGGCCTTAGGACTCCGAAATCGCATTTGTGTCCGTTTTTGAACTTTTTTTTTTCAGAATTTTTCATGTTTTTCCTATTACATCTTTTCGGGAGGTGTCACACCTATGGGTGGGAGGGTGGGGTACACACAGAAACAGCTGATCTACCTTCTCCAAACATCCACTTGAGAAAATGAATGTCCGTCGTTTCATCACTCATTCCCACGCCATGTCATAGTAAAGGACGGGTGGGTGTGATACACACAAAAACAGCCGATCTACAAATATCCAACACACAGAAACCAAGGAATAAACCGAGTTTTTAAGATAAGAAGAAAATGTTTTATTTTTAACCAAATTTAAATAGGAATCGTGCTGATATAGCTCTACGCAAATTACATCTTTTCGGTCGTATAATAATTACATCTTTTTTTTTTTTTTTTTTTTGTGTAGATTTAAGAACACTTTTGATAAAGGTCTCTTGTGTTCAGAAATAGCAGTCTGGAATTATTACAATAAATATGTTGCGTATTTCGTAGGAAAAATCTAGATAGGAACAAGTTTTTGATCAAAATTAGGTTTACTTCACGTTATAACAAAAAAATTTACCTCTTAAGTGATTGATCAAAGTTCTTCTTTGAGCGAGTAGCTAGTATTTTATTCGTAATCTATTCACAAAAGAAAATAATAATAATAATAATAATAAATAAAAACAAATCTCTAATCAAACGTCCGAAAAGGTGTAATAGAAAAAAACATGAAAAATTCAACAAAAAAGTTCAAATTCGGAAACATGCGATTTAGGGGGTCCTAAGGCACCATTCTGAAGAAGGAACACACGGGGTTATTTTCGGGGTGGTAGAACACACAGGAATAGTATAATTGAAATCCACGACCCCATGACAGTTTCTTCTTCCTGTTAGTAGCCTGCAATGCTTAAACACATCAGTTTGTTAGACATTTCGTTTAATCCACAACTACAAACCCGTTTATATGATATTAATGCCGCGTTAAAGTGTACCTCCAACAGAGAGGCTCTAACAGCAGCCGCGGGAATTTAAAAAAGTACTCGTGCTAGCTTAGCATATAATTTTTCTGTGATATAATTGTTGATAATTGTTGATATATTATTGTTAACAATTAGATATTTTATTCTTCTTATATTTATTTTTGTGCGTCAGATATTTTGTTGTTAATTGTATGAATGAAGGTTTTGTGTGCTTGTAATTAATAGATTGACTGGATGGTATACTTCATTCCATTAATTTCGGCCTGGGGGTCCCGGTTGGCCTAGGGGCGGTCTCGACGGGGTTTTCTCATGACTCGATTACTTAGTCGTATCTAGGGGTGCTCACCTAGCAATGGGTGGGCACCTTCGGGGGGCGGCCAAGGTGGGTCGGGTCCGGGCCCTGCCGGGGCACCCTGGCCGAACCGCCCTATGGGCGGGTGTTTGAGTCTGCTGGCCCTCAAACTCATTCTATCGCTTGTTGGCTGCAGGAGGAACTTTATGTTTGATCTCCGGATAGGTTTATTTTAATCATGTTTGACTGCATCTCTTATTGGCAATTGTCACCTATATTATGCTTTTGACAAATAAATAAATGAACTAAACTAAACTAATAAGGTCCCATGTTATGCTTATTCCATTATGAATTAGTTGTTTACTAAAATTTTATTCTATTCTATGTTCCAAAATTGTAGCATGCACATGTTATACAAATACATTGAACATGTTAAACCAATTCGACTGTTCACTTTGCTCACCTGTCCTTTTAGAATGACAGTAACCTAAGACAAAATGATTTCTCACGCTGTTCCTATGACGGTAGTTGAGAAGAATCATTCAAATCTCGGCAACCTACGATGATGTTTCTTCCCCTGGGAGGCAAATGCACGTTTAATTGTAGCGCCAAAGTTGAATAATCCCATTAATTCAAGGTCCCATGACCTCCGGTGAGAAATAATCGCTTACGAAACCCCACCTATCAAGCAACGCGGTAATGGACAGTCAGATCCAAGTAATAAATCCTCGGGTTGAACTGATTATTTTACGAGTCAACTCAGCGTCTAATGACTCGTCCATTTGAAGTTTGAAAACACGTTCTTGAACTAATTAGAAGCGGGTGGGCGACATGAAGTCAGTTTCAATGACATGCGCATTGGGGTTTCAAATCGGACTTTCCATTAATTTTCGTTACGAACCAATCTGTATAAATCAAGTTTGTTTGACCCACGGGTTTACGTTTATAAATTTAGGATTTTATTGTTTCTCGTAATTGAAGTTCATACTTCATCATTTAACCCTATCTTTCTGCCCTTAAATGGGTTAGAAGACCTAAAAATGATTTGAATTTTTTTTTTTTTTTTTTGCAGCCAATTAAATGTTGCATCATATCCTGATATATCTGAGTTATATTGTTTCCGAGTTGATTGGAAAGTAAACACCATTTTACAATTAAAATTAGGAATTATAATTACAAAATTTTTCCCAATACTGTATGTACAGCCTGTGACACGGGTCTTCTTGAAAACTTATTTCATATTCTATTTGGGTGTCCTATGTGTAACTGGATCAGAAAAAGATATATCTCGGACTTGGTGGGGGGTAACGGAAACTTCATAAATTTTGTATCAGTACCAAGCGAATTCGACATAAAAAGGCTATATTTCTTCTTAAGTGAAGTTTGCAAACTGAGAAATTTATGTTTGTTTGACTGAAGGATTAACTCCCTTATATATACTGGTACTGCCTATGCTAACTGTTTGAATGTTTTTGATATGTTTTATGAAGTTTATTGTGTGTTTTATTTTGAGTGTTGTTTCCAATATTTATAAGGTAAAGAGAATAAGCTGTATTAATAATGAATGTTATATTAATTTGTAATTTATAAAATATTTGAAATTTCTACTAACCTTGCAATACTGAATAGATTATAATTAATTGTGAGTGAATCATGTAACTGGACACCATGGTCAATTTCTAAATTTTGTACTCTTATATTTGATTCAACTGGGTTTTGAAAACACTACGTTAATGATGTTTACACTGCAACTGTTTCAATTATGTATTTTTTGTAAAGCATACTCGAATGTAAGGAACATACATGTTCAAATACATTAAATAAATAAATATTGCTTCAGAGTCTACCTATAGGTAGCGGAAGCATTGTTCTAACTTTCGGGAAATGAAAGATGTCGTGTCTCCAAAAATCAAAATTTCCACTCGCATTTTACGTTTTAGACCATTCTGAACCACTTTCGTTCCGTGTCTATCTGTTTGTATGTCTGTCTGTCTGTCTATGTGGCAGTCGTGTGTTCGCAAATCTTTCTAACAAGCTTAATTTCCGGATTTTTCATCCGATTTTGATAAAATTTTCAGAAAATGCACGGATTAGTGTGTAGATTCATTATAAAAGTACAATATATGAATGATAAAAAAATGTTTGGTTTTATTAAGAGCCGCCGTAAACCAAGTCAACTCAATGTCAAGAAAGCAAGATCTGAAGATGTCCTCAGTAAGAGGACGAAACGTTATGAAACACTACTAATTACGGACATTACAAACCTGCTCGGGACTATGTTAAACTTTGAAACGTATGTACTCTGAACTTGGTATTAGAAACTCTTGAAACTAAAACGGTGGATACAGCTTTCGTACAAGTACGCAACCACGAGAGACATGTTATGTCTTTGCACCCCCTTTCCCCTTCCTATAAAACCCCGTATTGTATTTTAGAGCCACCCAGCTGATCTGGGATCAGTCAGTTGTGTTCAGAAGTCCTTAAGGGCCCACATACCAAATCTCAGAATCGTGGGATCATTAGGGAAAAAACTGGATTCTAGAGCCACTCAGCTGATCTGGGATCGGTCAGTTGTGTTCAGAAGTCCCTCAAGGGCCCACATACCAAATCTCAGAATCGTGGGATCATTAGGGAAAAAACTGGATTCTAGAGCCACTCAGCTGATCTGGGATCGGTCAGTTGTGTTCAGAAGTCCCTCAAGGGGCTACATACCAAATCTCAGAATCGTGGGATCATTAGGGAAAAAACTGGATTCTAGAGCCACTCAGCTGATCTGGGATCGGTCAGTTGTGTTCAGAAGTCCCTCACGGGCCCACATACCAAATCTCAGAATCGTGGGATCATTAGGGAATCTCCGCGTAACGCTCTCCGCGTGACGCTCGCCGCGTGACGCTCCCCGCGTGACGCTCCCCCGCGTGACGCTTTTTCATTTATGTGCCATAGTAAAGACATAAAATGTCAAAATAATCATATAGCCAAATTTCAGCTATAATCATATAGGTACCTACCTACCTCACTTATACGAATCATAATAATCATTGAGCATATTTCGTTACGTAACGTAACATAACGAAAATTTGGTTGTGTGCCATAGCAAAGACATGAAATGTCAAAAGAACTACAGAGTTCTTTAGTACGAGGAGACACCAAAATCTCAATGTATATACACTTAACCGAATCTTGTAAACTTTTGAGTTTTGACCACTTATAGAGGTAGTGAGAAAGTTTACTGGAGTGAAGAAAACTGCCTTACAGAACACACCTGGATAAATATTCCACGGCAAAACATGGCGGTCTTTTTCGAGTTGGAGGCTTACAGAACACCAGGGGAAGCTCTCCAAGGCAAAGATGGTGGTTTCTCAACTGTTGAAAAGTTTTCACATTGAAATAAAGTTACAGAACACCTCCTCCCCTCCACCACGTGTTACCTTTTCGGTGTGGAGAAAATGGGATACCGTCAAATGGGGTTGGTATAGTACAATATTGACATATTCCAGTAGCTGGAACACCACCTGGTATGTACACATTTTGGTCAAGTTATATTTTTTTGCTGATTGTTCTAGTCTTGTTGAGTAGTTTAAGCTGTTGAGCCAAGTTGTATTCTTACTACAACGGCCGTAAGAATTTTCAAAAACGCACTAATCTGACCCCTGGAAGTGGGGTCAGTTTAGTAGAAGCACTTTTTTCGCCACCAAACACGTAGAAAACGACTCTTGTGTCAAAGTAGCCCCCTTGATAGTACTTCTGAAGCTTCCCTAGTGGCAGTTTGTTCAATTTTTCTCATAAGAAGGAAGATTGGAAGAAAAAAAACCATTTTTGCCAGATTTATTGTGGAAAAACTCTAGAAAATTAGAATCATATTAAAATAACAAAACGTTTTCATTTCTCTTTATGAAAATACCTACAGTCTCTAAAACAGTCTAGTTTTTGATTAGTAGGTACCTCATTGACAATCACATCTTCAGTTCCTAAGATAACTGAACCTAACTTGAATAAAGAAACATCATTTAGTAAAATTGACTTAATGGCACTAAAAACTCTTGTCACATGACATCATGGGATTGATGTCTTCCAAACTAGTTCTGCTTAGGTATAGGTACATAAAATTATGAAAAAATTGCTGTTGGCTGAAAACACAGAAAGTTTAACGTAAACCTGAGCGGTAAATCTGAAGTTAAAACTTGAAAGAGAAAAAAAAGAGAACTCAACATTTAAAAGAGCTCAACAGGAACTCAAGACTTAAACGTGATTTAATTAAAACTGTAGGTAACGCTAATCCAACTTGACAGGACAAGCCACTCAAAATAGGTATTTTTTAATTTTAAGTGGTTTAAGCCGCGCCTCAACCATAAGGGTCATTAGCGGCATCGAACAAGGTGTCCAAAGGGACACTGCAAGTGTCACGATCCCAAGGGGGGGCCATGCCACCCTCCACCACCAAACGGAGTGCCATCATGCAATCCATCGTCATCATCCACTGGCAAATCAGAGGAGGACAAAATAAGCGGATAAAAAATAAAAATAGAACCTCAAAAATAAAGTAGTACAACTGAGACTAGATCTAGAATAGGCTAATAACTAAATATATGATACTATATATAATCGGCAAAGAGAAATGAAACTATAACTAGATTGTACAAAGATAAATCACAGATCAGATATCACAGTTCGTAGTAGAGCTCAGTGGCTCTCAGGTACGACAACAGGGACTGGACCTTGTCTGGTCCATATAAAACGTCAACCCACTGAGGGGGCTGATGCTGGATAATTAGGCTGGATAATAAAAATAGATAGAATTAGGTAAAATGGGGATCCTCATATTCTATATTTAATGAAATAAAAAATAACGGTTACACATAACGTAATGAGTTGCATCGCATTTTGATCTTAGATAGTTTTTAATAACTGGGCTACCTACTCGTTGCTCTAAAAAACACTGGAATAGCAACGAGGCGTTCGTGAACAATCAAGTTGAGACACAAGACTCGAGACCCTGACATGCTCTTTAGTTCGACTACTCACTGCGTGGCATTCCCAGCGCTCCTGACGCCATGAGATTTTACAAAAATCAGTTTTCTGCTTAGATTAATGGTCTGGATGCTCACTATGCTCGCATCTCAAAAACACATAACATCAAGTAGTCAATCCCTTAGTAAGAATTTAGCTTAGCTGGTCAGGGTCTAGAGTCTCGTGTCTCAAATTGATTGTTCGCGAACGTCTCGTGGAATGGCACACCAAAAACAGATGTGTCTCCTCCTTGTAAAAACTTGAAAAACAAAGTTGTTACAATAACTTGCTCTTATTCAGGTTAATTTCAACATATAGAAGAAATGAACCACTGCTGCCAACTGGTAAAATGGCCCTATTGGCGATGGTAATGCCCTCATTTTTCAAAACTGTCGGTATTACTGTAAATTGGGACGTTTCTTTTGGAAATCGTGTTTTGTACTAATATTACCCGACTTAACAAAGTGACCTCAGTTGACGGTACCATATCCCCACTCCTCCCCTTTCTCCAAAAAGAAGACATCCATAAATGTAAAGAAGAATGTAAAATGTGTCCCCCGTTACGATTTTGTCTCTCGTCAACGTTTCTATCATCTTCTACACAAACAATACGTAGATACTACTGTTGTTGGAATACAACAACCGACGACACAACCAGCTTGACAGCGTTATTTCACAAAGGCATTCAGAACTTGATGCCAAAACCAACTGGGATCGTACAAAGTCTCTTCTCTTCTACTTCTTTTATCTTGTTACAAACGAGCATAAACGAGACAGGCAGGTCATATCGTGAGGAGGGTTTAGCTGGTAGAGTATTAGACGCTCCAACAATGACGACCTGACGGCGCACCTCCTTGGGACATCACGCCGGAGTCTTTAGAGAAGAAGAAAACGAGGAAGCGAGCAACGGTATTCGGGTATCACGAAGGCCAAAGGGGGCAAACTGTCCATTATTCTCCTTTTTTTCCTCTGGATCAAAACGGAAAAAATGCCACCCTCTTGGAACGCAAATCCGATTGGAGCGTGAGCCCGCTATAGAAATTGGATCTCCACCGTTTGGGAACGTCCGCCAAACACGAACGGTGACATAGCAGAAAAAAAGGTCAGTAGGGTATTCTACGATCAATTACCTGCAGTCAGCATCAAAGGAAGACTGTAATGTAGAAAGGTAACTTGGTCATAACGGGATGGAAACCGAACGGCTTTGACCCCATACAGAGATTTTAATAGAATTTTAGAGAACGGTAATTTAATAGTCAAACACTAAACGATAGTCACGATTCAACTGCTTATTTGAATGAGTCAATTGAGTTCATGTGCAATGCTGGAAACATTCTCTGACGTGGAACAATAATTGTATATGAAAATATAAGCTACTGTTACCTATCTGGGGAGTGAAGTAGGCTCTTCACGTTCGATAAATAAACAACATTCGACAAATTAACAAGAGTGTTAAATAGGCAAAAATAAAAACTAACAAGGTTGATCAAATTACCAAGCTACTAGCTACTCAGTTTGAGTCAATACTGCTAAGGAGCCAATTTTTATTATTTTCGATAATAAACCTTTGTTATGGACCAATAAAAACAAATTTTTAACGCCCCTTCAAAATTTGTTGGTTTAAGTTTCAAAATGCGTAGATTAAAAAAAAAAAAAAAAAAAAAAGTCGGCCGTACGCCGTCTGAAGCTTTTCTCAAATAGTATTGGACGACACTTCAAGATATTTGGCTTAAAAATCATTTATCGGCCGGGGATGTGCCAGTGACATCGGTATCACGTTCTATCTACCCCTATTAGGCCTATTAGCCTCGACGGTCTAAAGTAGTCTCATAATTGTAGGGGTGTGCATGCGTAAACGTAAATTTACTGCAACATTTCCTCCTCAAGTTCTTAAGGCCTGAATCACTCAAAAGGGAGGACAGTTTAAGGGTGTACTCGAAGAATTTTGCTTCCGAGTCTACCTAAAGGTAGCGAAAGCATAATTTTCACTATCGGGAGGAAAAAATTTTTGGTCTCCAAAATCAAAATTTCCACTCGCATTTCACGTTTTTGACCATTCTGAACAACTTTGGTGCCGTGTCAGTCTCTGTGTGTGTGTGTGTGTGTGTCTGTATGTCTGTCTGTCTGTCTGTCGTGTGTCCGCAAATCCTTGTAATAACCTTATTTTCCACAGTTTTCATCTGATCTAGATGAAATTTTCAGGGAATGTGCGGGCTAGGGAGTCGACGGTCCTCTGTCAGTTTCATTGTTTCCAAATCAATACTTCACTCGGCGCATGCGCAAATGTAAATTGCATTAAGCTCCATTTTTTCACGCGTTAGTCACCCGATCTCGCTCTGATTTGGATGGTAGATGGAGGCGACAATTTGATCATCCCATATCTATTTCAACATGATTATATTAATAACAGCTACTGCGTATGCGCATATGTGAAATCCTTGTAACGACCTTAATTTACACTGTTTTCATCCGATTTCGATGAAATTGTCAGAGAATGCGCGGGTTAGGTCGTAGATGGTCCCCTATCAGTTTCATTGTTGCCAAATTAATACTTCATTCTGCGCAAACGTGAATTCTGCGCAAACGTGAATTCCATTATACTCCATTTTTCACACTCAAGTTGTCCGATTTCGCTTAAATTTGGATGATAGTTGGAAGAAGATGATTTGATTACCTTATATCAATTTCAACACGAATGTATCATTAATAGCTACTGCGCATGGGCCAATGTGAAATACTTGCATTATAAGAATCAAATGTAGAAATTAGCTTAATATATGTCTCCTAAACGTGAGAGAACGCAGCGTAATTGATGCCATAAAAGATAGCACATTCATATCCATGTCATAATGTATCAATGTGTATCATTAATTGATTTATGTTGAACTATCATGCACTTAAACGTTAAATGTACAAGTTTAACTCAAGGGTCTGTGTTACCAGATGTCACTTCGTCCACATAAATACAGAGTCTTCTATTAGGACTATGAGAGAGCCGACAGAAAAACTGTATAATGACAACGCACTCGCTGCTCAACGTAATAGTCGGGTGACCTAGGACTTGAACTAGGCTACGAAGGATCTTCTCGACTCCGGCGCGCCGGGTGATGATAGTTTACGCGGTTCACGGTCAGCCGTTTATATAAATCCCAGCTTTCTACCAGGAGGATACAAGAAGGTTACGGGCTACGCGATTTTCTTTACGCACGGTGAAGGAATTCTCACAAAAAAATATAATGATGTGTTGACGAGATGTAGGTCGCATGACGGGCAAGGTGGACTCCGCATGGGGAGGTTTATTCTGCCACCACGTCATTCAAGAAATTTCACCTCAGCATCGGTGATAGCTCTAGGCTGTTAAAGTTCCAGTCATGCTGCATGATCGTATGAGCGAATTCTCTTAAATTATAATATAACGTTACGTTGTTATGAAATCTGAAAACTTTGAGTGCAAAAAAATTGTTAACTACCAATTTTATGGCAAAAAACTCGTTCAAAATAAATATTCTGCGATTCAAACTTTTTTTTTTTTGGGATTTTTTAAAGTTTTTCTAGATTTTTTAGCGAAAATATTGATGAGTAAAAAAAAGAAGCTATATTGGTACTTTGTAAATAAAGTTGTAGCCCGGCTGAGCCTTTCAACTCTTCACGTGCCTCAGTTGTCATTCAGAGTTCGCCGGGGAGTCTTTTAAACTTGTCTGGGGCACCTCTGACCCCTGTGTGCACTTGGTGAATTTTTTTTATTTGGTGGGACACGGAAAAATTTGCACCGAATGTCATCTACACACATGCGACCTTCACTCAAATGTCATAATAAAATGACATACCTATAATAAGTGATTTTTTCATTTTTTCAAAAAGCAAACGTTCCCATTTTCCCCCCATGTTCCCATTTTCAATAAAAGTTTTGGACTAAATCTCTTGGTTTTACTTCTATCTGTCCCAATCTTTTTTCGATTTTTACCCTCAAAGACATGAAAACCTATTACAAACATGAGCAGGGGATAATAGAGCTACAAATCTAACATATAAAAACAAAACCATAAAGTCCCCTTTAAAAAAGATATTGGGAAAGGCTGCTCTAAGAAGATAGCAAAGGTGACAGCGAAACGCAAAAAACATCATGTTTAGACTGATCCATAATCTAGCCGATTGCTTGAAATCAATTGGAAGTTTTTTGACTAATTACTTACATAATCAAGTTTCATTATTGATAGCTGAATACAAAATTATCATATTAAAATAATTTCATATTTAAATTTGACATTTTTTGAGTTTTCAATTTTTACCATTCTTGTTTTACAGAAAATTCTAGAGAAATCGTAGATTAGTAATGTTTAAATCAATAATTGAGCTATTGATAGATTTTGAGAAATTGAAATTGCATTTTAAAAATTGTATTTTAGAGGTATTTTGGGAAATTAAAACTTTGGGGTCATTTTGGGCCCCTGTATGCATTACTCGTAGCAAACAAAAATGTTTGCACTCCTACGGCTAAGATTCCCTGCTCCAGAACGTCTTCATCATAGGTATGAAGGAACGTTTCTAAAATGACCACCAATGGCCATACCCGTCTTACTCACGGACACCTGATTAGTGCAGATGCTCGCGATGTTGTCTGTGGGGGTGATCTGTCCATCCGCCACTTTCTGGAGGACTACCCAGCCTTTGTGGACATCCGAGTCCAGCATCAGCCTCGTCAGTGGGTTGATGTATTATCCGGACCAGACAAGGTCCGCTGCTGAACCTGCTGCTGAACCTGAGAGCCCCTGAGCTCTACTACGAACTGTGATACCTGATCTTTGATATATTTATATAGTCATGGTTTTATTTAAATTTTTGGTGATTGTATATAGTAAACATTTATTTTACATCTAGTCTTAGTTGTATTATTTTATTTTGGTTTTTTTTATCCAATTGAGGAGCTAAACAGTGGTTATCACTGCACCCCTCATCCCCCCCCCCCCCCCGTTTTGCCAGTGGAGTCCATGATGGCGCTCCTTTTTTGTCAAGGCACCCCTTAGAATCGCGCCACTTCCAGTGACCCTCCTTTAGGCACCTGGCACCTTGTTCTATGCTGCTAATGACCCATCTAGTTGAAGTTCGGCAAAAAAAAAAAAAAAAAAAAAAAAAAAAAAAAAAAAAAAAATCAGGCACTGTAACAGGAACCAGGCGACTTCAAATTCACGGAGCCTTCCCTGAAGATCTCCAGAGAATTATTAGATTCTTAAAAACAAGTGGTGCAAGTGAATACTCGGTTTCATTCAGTAATAAGAACTGAAAGTGACAGCGTAAGGTATCAGTGTTGTTTGAATTCATAGAAAACGGTGGTGTACGTGAAAACTGTTTTCCAGATCCTTCTATGTAAAGGACCATAACAATAGAATTCGTGGAACTTAGGAGAAGGGGCAGATAGATAGGTTACTCGTATAATTCTTGGGAGAGACCTAGACGATAAAGGCGAGTAGTGTGGTGGTTTTTCAGAACGTTGTTATTTTCAATGTTGAAAACCCATTCTTTACCAAAATGTCACCTTTATTCACGATTTGGTCGTTCAAACGTTCCTTTATAATTGGACAGTTCAAATTATAAGAAAATTTTAATAAAAAGGCCTATCTGATTAATTAATCCAAACTTACCATCCATTAGACCAAAATCACTTTATTATAATTTTTCGGTAACTTCATGAATTACACGATTAAGCATCAAAATGATTTTTTTCTTCTCTGTTTATCTTATTTATACAAGTTCCCGCTATTAAGTAGGGCAATAGAACCGAAATATTCATTAGTATCGATTTTCGTGGTTTCGGAATTTTTTCCACCAAAACCCCCAGGATCGAAACGCTGAGCGCCGCGGCGCCAGAAACGTAAACGTGAGCCAACGCCACACCGTTATTCGGTTTTATGCCTGAAATTCCCTAAACTATGAGTTTTGAGGATTCTGACCAACCAAAAACTTGTACAGAATCAAATTTCCTACGATTTGTGTTCTCATGAGCTTTTTGTCGGACGAATAATTTAAGAGGTAGGTACAGCCGTTCTAGGTTCCCGGAATGGGAAAATGAATTGGAGTGGCGTCAGTTCCTTGCCTATAATTTCTGAACTAAGCGTTTTTTTAGAACTAATAAATAAATTAACTTACAAGCTTCTTTACGATTTCTTGCTACCCCGCTCAGCTATTTCTACTCAATGTTTTCCCGATTTATTGACCGTGATTTCTTCCGAATGAGTTATTGCGTAAGCATGTTTTCAGTAGTTTGATACATAACAACCACTGCGTGAGGCTTCTAGTCAGCGGACCAGCAGGTAAACAAATATTATTAATTGTAGTTATTAAATTTTCCACAGTCTGTATTTGTGATCTCTTGATCACAATCAGTATTTTCATAAATGAACCTTCGTAATCGACCGAGAAAATTGTGTTCCTTCTCAAAAAAATGGGTACAACTTCTTGTACAACTTCTCGTAAGCCCAAGTACCCAAACTGTGTTACTTGACAAATTGTTAACATCTTCACCTTACACGATCACTAACTACATCATGAGCTACGACGTCTGGATATAGTAGATGCTTAGATTCCCTACCACATAATATGTACTTTGTTTATTTCGTTTCGTGAACATTCAACATCAAAAGACTTGCGGCAAACTAAATTTCAAGTAAATCGAGACCTTTCTGTGTATTATCTCGATAGGCATCCACTGATATCACTAAGACTGCAGTATCGGTAAGCAAAGAGAAAAGTTTTGAAATCAGGCAGGTTCAGGGATCAAAACTAAAATTAAACTTAAAGTTACGTATAAAAGTAGTTAAATAATATGTGTCAGGGGGATCAACAGCTGAATGGGGATAGCAAAAGTCTCCATATGCTGATAGTTCATTACATGCTTTCACAGCGAATAAATTTTTCCGTTGTTCCTAATGAGCTAATAATAATTATTGCCCTTTTCCTGTAGCAACATGCATTTTAATTGAAATAAAAACAGATAATTACGGCGGGATAGTCGATGAAAGTAACTTGTATAGTTTTCTAGTTCCATTGGAATGCTAAAGACGGCTATTAAGGACGGATGGCATTCTTATGTGGAGTTACCGCTAAGGGGAGCTCGGAGAGTAAAAGTGGATGTCACTCTATCGGATTTTCTCTTTTTACTGAGCTTCGCGCGAGATCCGAGGCGGAATCCAATCATTTCACTTCTCTGCGGACTGGTTGTAGCTTACTTGCTTCAGGAAAGTAACTGAAGCCAAGTGAGAAATACTTAGTTTTCCTCCCGAGAGTTCATTGAGTAATGCAGAAGCTCGCCGGCTGAGGTAATCCAACCTTTCCCTTAAAGAGAACTATCTTGGAAGATTGCGTTTGCGTAACAACAATATACACGAGCAATTAAGTTGAAACCGATGGTAATCTAAATTCACGGGTATAAAACGTAAAAACGAATCCCGCAGGAACCTTCTATTTCAAAACTTAATATTATGTTATTTCGCAGGGTGCTCCAAAAAAGTACATTAACTCCGAGACTGGATTTTAAGCTTGAGAGACTCAGGGTAATTTCTCGAAAAACGTTTATTTTTTTTTGTCTTTTACTTTCAAGCCATCGTACCTGCATCTGTGCATAGTTCTTCATATTGCAAACCCATCGTATAACGAGTGGGAAAATTATCTTCAAGGAAGATAAAAAGGAAAGTGCATAAGGTGCCATAAGGTTGCAAATATGAAAACCGAATACAGATTTAAAAAAAAAAAAAAAAAAAAAAAAATCAGAATTAATGTTATCATATAATATATACGAGCATGTAGCATTCTTCCGTCAATTATTTTCATTTCCATGGAGAATAATCGGGTCTAATTATCTGGGAATCTCGAAGTAAATTTTTCGTCCCCCAAATTAATTTTTATTGGAGAATATAAACTTGATGTTATACAGAGTTCGCAGTAGGTAACAAAACTATTAACAAGGTTTATTAAACTCAACACCGCAACAAAAAGTTGTTACTCATTCGAAACGTAATTTCTGAATAGTAAACATTGCCAAACACAGGTTGAATTTTGAGGTCCGATTATAATAATTAACGAATGAAGTTCTGTTGATGGTTCTTCATATAATTTAAAATTTTGAGTGCCATACTTATGACCGGTTAAGTAAACTTTTATGCAACAAACGAGCTCAAATTTCAACACCTACCTACCATTCCTTAAGATTATAGAAAATTACTTCCCATTATCAAACAAGTAGATCAGTGCTCACGAAGTGAGTCACATGATAGCGCATTTTCTTGTAGGGAGATCCACGTGGAATAGACGCTTCCTGCGTTGAATAGGAGATAAAATGGCTTTGGAGCTCACTCAGCTGATTGATGATCTCTTATGCGTCTTTAATATTCTCCCTTGAGCCTCCCTCTTAAATTTCATCTACCTATATTGAGCAGTAGACAAAATGGCTTTGGAGCTCACTTAGCTGAACGATGGTGAAGCTCAGCTGAAGCTCAGTCGTCTCCAGCATTCTCCCTTGAGCCTCCCCCCTCTTAAATTTTATCTTCCTATATTGAGCAGTAGACAAAATGGTTTTGCAGCTCACTCAGCTGATTGATGACCTCTTGTGCGTCTTCAGTATTCTCCCCTGAGCCTCCCTACTAATTTCATCTTCCTATATTGAGCAGTAGACAAAATGGCTTTGGAGTTCACTCAGCTGAACGATGACTTCTCAGTCGTCTCCAGCATTCTCCCTTGAGCCTTTCCCCTCTTAAATGTTATCTTCCTATATTGAGCAGTAGACAAAATGGCTTTGGAGTTCACTCAGCTGATTGATGACCTCTTATGCGTCTTCAGTATTCTCCCTTGAGGCTCCCTCTTAAATTTCAGCTTCCTGCGTCGAATAGGAGACAAAATGGCTTTGGAGTTCACTCCGCCGATCAATGACCTCTGATGCGTCAGCGGCCCCTGATACAACTTTATCCTCGCCATGTTACAGATTACATCCATACTAAGTTTCATCAAAATTAGCCGTCGGGAAGTCGCATTGAAAACGATTTTAAGAGGACATACATACATAAATCAACGGACAAAGTGAACACAATAGCTCATTTTTATTTTTGACATTTTATGTCTTTACTTTGGCACATGGGCTCGAAAAGCGTTGCGTTATAAAAAAGCGTGACAGTTGATTTCTAATGATTTTCACGTACAACCAAGCCGTTTCTGGGGAAATGAAACTTCTCAAGTTTTCAACGGACAGAAATCGTTCACCATTTGTTGGAAAGCTCTCGATTTATCACGCATTTCTTTCGTACTTGTTCTTGGTATTTATGTCGCCATTTTATATTTATTAATGTTATTAATGGATGTAGTAAACAATGCCGCTTGTTTTGTTGTTATTAGTTTCCACGTTAGAAATCACTTCGAGAAAACGCCAAAATGAAGCCGTGGGTAGAGATAAATAATTATTGCTTTATTGCAACAGTTTATCGAAATTATAGAAACTGTTAAAATTGTGATGAAAATTATTGTTTTGAACATTATTCGTCAAAGTTATTTGTTGAATTGGGGGGTGGTGGTGGGAACTAAAGACATAAAATGTCCCAATGTGTTGCAGACTCGTATGCAAGCGTTTTCTTTATCTGAATCACAAATTCTCATCCTATCTACATTTTTGTCAAAGTCTTGGATACGATTCCTGATAGCATTTCTATAAAACATCAGATGGAGAGGCAATAATATATGTTATTAGGGGTCTTTACAAAATTTGTTAAAAGAAAATGCGCTTAAAATTACCAGAGTTATCGTTACTTTAATCAATGAATATCCCGTGCTCCCCTTCTACTTAATTAAACAGCACATTGTTGTGGCCAGATCATTGAGTAGTAGGGTATGCCATATAGAGATGAACTCGCATGATACGAAATCAATAATTTCGAGAGCGAAAATGGGCTTGGTACAGCTAATGGTGTAGACTTAGGCCGTCCTGTCCAAAGTCTCATAATACCCAGGTAATCTTTTCAGAGTATGCGAATACGTATTGCATCTCATAGCCCCAGTCAGTCGGGTACTGCGATCGTTTGATGATTAAGTGAAACCAACCATGAAAAGGTCGTACCTAACCCCGATCTGCAATAGAGGTTTGCTCCCCATTGATGGTTACCTCGAAAATATTCCTGACGTCGCGATCTTTTTTCGATAAGAAAGAAAGTGAAACCTTCGCCTTCATCATGTTTCGTAGCCTGGAGGGTGTAGCTGCCACCTTTCTCCCGAGTGATCGGACGGACGGCGGGCGTTCCGCCAGGATAGTTGACCTATTGAAGAGTCTTATCAGCTGCTTTTCTGTCAAGGGGCTGACCCACTTGAAAAGAGTATATGTGGTATCTGTAGAGAGTTTTTGGTGACCACTAACGCCCCCTTCACGTTACCTTAACATACCAAAGAGTACGCGACCTTAAGAAGACGTTAGCAACGTCCCACGTTAGAATGGCTCATTTAACGTCACCCGCTTGGGGATCTTAAGGCACACGACACCAGCCTTAACCTTCCTGTAAATCTATCACTACTGGTCATCTCAAAATTACTCGGAAACTGGTGAAGTAAATTATATAGGTATATATATATTTTTTTTTTTCAACTGCCTCATTACCTACTAATTATGTTGATGATGAGTTCGTAGGCTAGCACTTTTTGAGTACATTAAATTTGTAAATCAAAACAAAAAAAAGTTCCGTAAAAATCTCTAAAATTGGCTTAAAACGGCTAAAAATGAATAAATTTATATTTGTCAACAGAATTTTGGCCAAAAGATGTTTATTAACAATGAACTAGAACATCATTTTTTTCACAAAAGTATGCGAACAAAGTACTTAAATTTCATTAATTTTTGCTGAAAACCCGATAAAAACTACAAAAAGTTGCTGTTTTTTATGTCTCGAAAAATATTATTTTTAACTAGTTTTTTTGCCAATACTGGTAGTTGAAAATTTCATTGCAGTCAATGTGCTCAAATTTCATAACAATATGACAAAATATAATACGATAATTTAAGAAAATTCGCTCGCTCTCATGCTGCATGACTGGAACATTTTAGCTCTAAATAGATAGAGAGATCGATTTTATTTATTTCAATAGAGACACATAATTATGTTGATAGTACAAAAGTAGAACTAGGCTACTCGCCTAGCTTACTTTTCCAACGGTAGGCTTGGCCCGTGCTGTTGTTGGGTTAAGGTCTAGGCGATTCGCCCATAATTTCAAACATAGCACGTTGACATAACATCGCATATGCGTCTACATAATCTACACATAGCCCAAATATTATAACGACAGTGGTATTTGATGTCCCTATCTTCTATAAGTAGAAAAACTTTCTATAGTAAAATTGTTGTTTTATAATATTGTATATAAATGCTGTTTAGCAAAGTTTCTCAATCCACTGCACCATTTTTCACAAGCCACGTTAAAATTTATTTTTTGTGGTTTGGTCTACTTTAATTTTGAGATCTTTCCATATGACTATCTCGCTCTGTGAATGATGTACATAATAAATTTTGGACTGGGTGTTGACAGCGTTAATCTTGGTCTTGGTGCAATTACATTCCCTGCGACTATATATCTAGTGGTATATGCTGGATTACGATGTGACTTGGTAATTTTTGGATATTTATGGAATTGCAAAAATAAATAAATAACCAGCGAAACCGAACTTCGAAGTCTCTGCATTCAGAAAATGAGAGACATCCTGCGTATTCCTTATTTTCGGCGTAGCTTTTGATTAGTCGGGATCGGTTGGTCGCGACGGGGTTCGTACAACGAAATAGCCCGATCCGATACTCTCATCCCGAGTCCCCGCCGCAGTTCTGATGAGGAGGTTGTGACAGAATGCCCGGAGGGGAGCCGGAACGCTAAGCCGCCCTCACGAATGACGATTACCCGCAAAATGTATAATCATCTCCCCCGACGTCGAGAGCACAATCCCCTCGGAACATCCCCGGAAAACGGTCGACCATGATCCGAATCCCATGCGTTCTTCCAGTTTATCGGTAGGATCATTATTGAAAAAACCTTGTTTTGAGGAAGAAGTGTCTTCTTGTCCAACAACGTTTGCATGTCATTGTTGTTTAGAAGAACACGCCTCAGTGCAGATGGAAGCGCCTTGTGTTGTTGAAAGAAGTTCATTCTGATCGTCCAACAAACCAGTGAGAAAAGATTGTTGCTCGAAAAAATGAAAACGTTAATATAATTATATCATTATGGTGATTTTGACTTCTTCTGAAGATGACAGAATGATGATAGTTTAGCTTTCAATATTTTTTTTTCTCTTGAAATTGGAGTTTCATCATTAATTGAAAAAACGTAGTTATGAGGAAAAAGGGTCTTCTGGTCTAACAACGTTTGTATGCTATTGTTGTTTAGAATAACACGCCTCAGTGCAGACGGAAGCGCCTAGTGTTGTTGAAAGAAGTTCTTCTCCCATCGTCCAACAAACTAGTGAGAAAAGTTTACAGTACGAAAAATTAAAAACGTTAATATAAATATATCATTATGGTGATTTTGACTTCTGTTCAAACTACAAAGATGAAAGAATGATGATAGTTAAGCTTTCAATTTTTTTTTTATCTTGAAATTGGAGTTTCATCATTAATTGAAAAACCCCAGTTTTAAAGAAAAAGGATTGTTGAAAGAAGTTCATCATTTAATTGGAGTTTTATCAATAATTGAAAAAACCTAGTTTTAAGGAAAAGGGGTCTTCTGGTCTAACAACGTTTGCATGCTATTGTTGTTTAGAAGAACACGCCTCGGTGCATATGGAAGCGCCTAGTGTTGTTGAAAGCAGTTCTTCTCCCATCGTCCAACTAACTAGTGAGTACTATAGTTTTATAGCACGAAAACATAAAAGCGTTGATATAAATATATCATTATGGTGATTCTGACTTCTATTTAAACTATAAAGATGGCAGAATGATGATAGTTTAGCTTTCAATCTTTTTTTTTTATCTTGAAATTGGAGTTTCATCATTAATTGAAAAAAAAAACCCCAGTTTTAAGGAAAAAGGGTTGTTAAAGGAAGTTCATAATTTAATTGGAGTTTTATCAATCATTGAAAAAACCAAGTTTTAAGGAAAAAGGGTCTTCTGGTCGAACAAAGTTTGCATGCTATTGTTGTTTAGAAGAACACGCCTCAGTGCAGATGGAAGCACCTAGTGTTGTTGAAAGAAGTTCTTCTCCCATCGTCCAACAAACTAGTGAGTATATTTTTATAGCACGAAAACATAAAAACGTTAATATAAATATATCATTAGGTATGGTGATTTTGACTTCTATTTAAACTACAAAGATGACAGAATGATGATAGTTTAGCTTTCAATTTTTTTTTTTTTTTTTTTTTTTCTTGAAATTAGAGTTTTATCATTAGTTGAAAAAATCTAGTTCTAAGGAAAAAGGGTCTTCTGGTCTTGTATAACAACGTTTGCATGTTAAGTAATGTTGTTTTGAAGAACACGCCACAGTGCAGATGGAAGCGCCTTGTGTTGTTGAAAGAAGTTCTTCTCCGTCGTTCGATACCAATCGATACCAGTAAAGATTGAATATTTCCTTTCAATACCAAGTGTTTTTAGGATCAATACGTTATCATTTAAGTATGAGTACTCATATGGATACTTTGGCCCATATCGAAAGAAATACTCGAATAACGTATTGAAAACAGAAATTAAACAAAACGACAATGAAAATACCAAATAAATCTCAAATTCAACAATTCAATTTTATTGTATATCCCTTAGGTATTACAAGGAGTTCCTTAAATACATATTAAAAAATAGCTCATGATATCTTGCCTTCATTTCTGCCTCAACAAACAATGTTAGACTTTTACGTATGATGTATCAAATAATTACTTATATTGGTTTACATAATTTTTCGTTTAATAAATGAGTACTGCATGGTTAACTTAGATCACAATCATTAATGCCTACACTCCATTGCAAAATTTCAGTAATAATCCCGAGTCATCGACAAAATTTCCAAAGCGGTGTTGATACTCGTTCTATCTAATTTAGATTTTCATCTTGTTCTTGACCTGTTTTCTGGAAATTTTGGGAGGGGGCGGAGGAGGAGTATTCAGATTAATCTCCACTTCTGACCCAATAGATGTAGAATCCTCCAACGTACTTCGTCCATAGTGAATGATAAGTTTTTTTCGAAGCGAAAAAAAGCGAAGCGAAGCGAGCAACATGCCCTAATAAAGTTTTCGTGGTTCCACGTAGTTTTATAAGACTTTATTTGTTTATATGAATTTCCAACAGAAAAAAACGAATGCAAGTGTATTCGGATCATGAATACGAATATTCCTGTAATCCCACACATTACTATGAATACACTGTATTCGTAATCATACAAATGTGCATACCTACTAATATTCATAGATATGTGCATACTAATAATTCGTATTCACGTTATAGGCTTTCTGTGAATTATACCCATATTCACAATTATGAATCTGCCCATCTCAGTCCAGCATAAACCTGCCTTGGTAGCTCTACCCAATTATGATAATTCGATTCATGAGTTTCCTATAGACACGTAGAGATGTGTACCTATTTACTTCTTATTTGATAGGATTGGGTTTCCTCAGTTGTCTCTGTTAGCTCGCTTCGTTCCTCGGTTATCCTCCTACGAGTTCCATTATGGCCTAAATAAAATGCTAGGAATTTTAAATATGGAAAATGAGATTTCCAGAATTTTGGCCACGCTTTTGGGTCATCGTACATCGGTGCTAAGCTTGATGGTATCCTTCTAAACTAGTAGGAGCCGTGGAACAACGGAACAATTCTTCTATCTTCCCTTCACTACACATATGCAATTAGGTGACCTGGAAAAAGACAGGTCGTGAGTTTTCTCTCCCTTTTACGGCCGAAACTAATCGTTTCAAGGTAACTGTAGCTAACGTAGCCAAGGATATTTTTTTCTAACATTCTTTCCCAGATAATAAAACCCGCTTGATATCTTGCTGGAATTAAAAATGAAAATAAAACGAGGCGTTATATTTTATAGAGCTAAAAAAATACAGTTGAAATTAATAGAACGCCTAGAGAATATTTTGGCTCATGTCCTCTTATAGAATGTTTGGTGAAATTTGAAATTCAGTCTGTACTATACCTACGTTTTATTAGAGTTACAAGTTTCCAGACTGGTCAAAATAACATGAATGGAATACAATAGTTCAGAGCAAAAACTGAGGTGTAGGTAATGAGTTCACGAAATTTTTAGTTCATGAACTGAGCTGGAACGTTGTCGAAAAACCTAGTCCTATATAACCTACCTTCCTCAACCTCAGTTGTTAGGCACGCCAGCGGGAGCTGCAGCGACAAATATTTTTTATGCAAGTCAAACTAAGTCAAACTCCCGCGAGTTACAGAACATTGTTATAAACTACATATTGATATTGTAAAAATGATAACTACACACAAAGTGATGTACTTGATAACGCGAGAGAAGACAGCAAAATAAATGAAAGGAAGGTAATACGTCTCAGCGAGGTTAGTTCATGACCCAGCTCAAGAAACTCGGGGTGCAGGAACACTGGATGATCAACACAGTACAAGAATTCGAACACGCTAGAACGTCACACTAGCTGCACAAAGCAAATGCGCCGACCTACACTGCTGTGCAAAATTAAGGGAACACTGTCAAAAAATTCAGTTTCGGGTTCTTGGTGGCCAGATTGTAAAATATCTGCCCACTATGACAAATTCTCACTTTCGGTAAATTGACATCCAGAAATAGAGTTCACGATAAATCCCAGTTCAATAAGATGGATCAGTCTGAAGTAAACCAAAAACACATTTTGTAAAAATAAAAAAATAAAAAATAAAAAACTCGATTTTCGTGTTTTCAAACAAATGGTTGTTCAATTGGTCTCTCTCAAGGGTGTACGAGATTGTATACATGTCTCATAAAGGTTCCGTTTCAAATTTCTGTTTCTTAGAATGAATAGCATAGAAATTAGCTCACTCAACCGATTGGGATGGTTAGGTCGTTAGAATCCTATTCAACTTGGCTCACAGAGAATTTCAGCTTCGTAGGGTAGATAGTATAGACGCTAGATTTTTGGAATCACGAAATCAGTTTATGTTACTGATTTTCAATGGCGATGTTTGCAACCACTTTATTTTGAAAGACTATCTGATCATTCTGCGACACATTCCGCCAAAATCGGTCCAGCCGTTCTCAAGTTGAAGGGCTTTCACGAGGATACACTAACATAAATAGGTACATACATAAACGGACAAACTGAATACAATAACAAATAAAAAAATTAAAAACAAATGTGCTAAAAAGGAGAAATTGCGACAATTTATTATTCCCAAAGCTCTATTTTGCGGTTCCATGTAGGAATGATCTGCGCTGATACGCAAAAATGTACCCACCCAATGTTTGTCATAAAGGGTGTTCATTCATAAATAGCGAGAGTGAATTTCGAAACTATGGAATAAATAAAAGAACAGGCAATAATAATAAATAATCTCACGAAATGAAGAAAATAGGATAATCGGAAAAGCCACTAATTTCTAGAGAAACCTGAGAAGCAATTCAATACATTTTCCTCGCCCTCATCTTCACAGAAAATCTACGTGGAAGTCCTGCGTGATCGACAAACAGCTTTCACAAGCATTAACTAAGAATACGAATAAAAATAATAATATTAGTACAAATACCATGTCATCCCCTAGATAGTAACTTCCTTGCAGGTTGCGTGGAACCAGCCCACAAATAACTTAAACCTCTATCCAATCATTTGTGTGGAACGTTACACATCTATACTCAACCAGATCCACGCTGTTATCACAGCTAATATCCAATAATTAATAGATTATTATCCATAATCTAACTTTCATTTCAAATCTGCTGTGTATGTTCCTTATTTATTCGATTGCCATTTTTCGCACACAAAAATTGTTATTCAAGCATTCCCTATTCGCAGTACCTAATAGCTTGGTGTATCCTGTTATTGTTCTGGGCTCCCTTCAAATAAGATTTTATCATCTTGTTCCCATATATTTTTACCATCCCTTAAAACCATATATTTATCGTTTGGAGTATTTGATGTGGGCCTGGAGAAAGCACTTGTAGGGTGGTAGTGCAGGGAAGAAACGATGAGACGACCATTTAATGTAATGGAAAATGATAAATTATTTCCTTCCTCTGAAATCCCTAACAGTAATTCTTTCATAGTAACTGTAAGTGACCTACCACTTATACCTATTCTACCTTCCGACGAGGTCCAATTGTGTTTTATGTTTCTCTGCTATTTTGCTTCCTCAACACCAAAGCTGGGGCGGGAAGTGATTGAAGTCGAATAAAGATTTGAACTCCAAAATCTAAATTTCGACTTGCTTTTTGCGTTTCCGAGCTAGTTGATTAGATTTGGTTCCGTGTCTGTCTGTCTGTCTTTAAGTCTGTCTGTAAGGCTGTCTGCCAAGCTGTCTGTCAGTTTGTCTGTCTGTCGGTCAGTCTGTCTGTCAGTCTTTCTGTCCGTCGGTCTGTAGTAAATCCTTGTCACGCCCAAAACTGTACCAAGTTTCTGTCCAATTCCGATGAAATTTTTAGGTATTGTGCGGTTTAGCTCCTAGACAATCCCCTATAATTTTCAATGCCGTCAAATCAACAGTAGCCTGTGCGCATGTGCAAACGTGAATTTCTCAAACGCCGATTTCTTATCATCTGTTGGTCCGATTACGTTCAAACTCGGTAGGTAATTTGGTAAATGTCATAGAAAAATTCCTTATAAATTATATCGCAGTTGGCAGAGTAATAACCAATGCGCATGCGCGAAACCAATATTGATTGACACAGGCAAAACTCTGAGTCTAATGGAACCATTTTGATAAAATTTTCAGAGATTGTGCGGAATCGCTTCAAGACGGTCCCTTACAACTTTCATTGCGGTCACATAAATAGTAGTATGTGCTCATGCGCAAACGTTAATTTATTGTAACGTCGATTTCTTATCATCTATTGGTCCGATTTCGTTCAAACTCGAGAAGTAGATAGATATATTTGCTAGAAAAATTCTCTATGATCTATATCACGATTGGTAGAGTAATAACTCTAGCGCTTGCGCAAAACTATAATTTATTGAAACACACAAAACCTGGAGACTAATGGACCGATTTTTATGAAATTTTCAAGGATTATGATGTTTATCTCCTAGACGATCTCCTATAGATTTCACTGCCGTTGGAGTAATAGTAGTCTGTGCGCAAGCATTGATTTCTCATAACGTCGACTTATCAATAATTTCTACTCGTTCTTTGTTCTTCAACTTGTTCTATGCTATTATCCAACTAGGCAGACGTTTTAGTACCTATAGATGCCAGCCCAGGTGAAACTGGTTGTACATTATTAAATCCTCATACTGCGGAAGAAGCCTAATTATCCTACCCCTCAACGCCTATACACTCAATTCAATACATTTTCCTCGCCCCCATCTTCACAGCAAATCTACGTGAAAGTCCTTCATGATCGACAAACAGCTTTCTCAAAACCCTCGTTTTACGGCTCAAAAACGGCACAAGACTGACTCGGCTGAACCAAACCAGTTGGAAGATATGGGTGAGGGGTGGGGGGAGGGGGGTGACTCACACTACAGGCCAGGATACGAGTACAACACCACATTAAGGTTAAACGGACAACTGATCGCAAGACAACAATCCCTTTCCCCATCCGATCATCTCTCGAAATACGCACCTAATCCAGGCTCAAAATATCAATTACGAAACGCGAGTCCGACGGACGCGAATGAATAGTATTTTAATCGAGTGAATCAGCAAACTTTGCCTCAAGGGTGGCAGATAAGATCGGGATTTGGTAACCCGGGGTTCGCAACCATTAATCAATGAAACGTGCCAGTGACCTTAATTAGCTGGAAACCTATGCGATTAATCTTTCCAAGCTTCGAAACAGCAGTTCATGTAGTGTTACTGATAATCGTTACTTCAGGCTATGTAGATTTTTCGTTTTTTTATTCGATTCCTACACAAACATGCCGTGGGCATAACGTTTTGTTTAATTGATACCGTGGATAGCAATTCCCTTGTCAAGAGTAACAAATGGATTGGCGAAGTTCCACAAACCAAATCAACTGGTTAGTTTTCGGGCGATTTGCGAGGAGCGGTACTGCGTTATTTCAACCGCACTGAAACTGCTTTATCCATCAATTTACACCTACACTTTATTAATGGAACGTTCGGTATATTCACAAAAAAAAAAAAATTAACGAGCTTGTCGCTTAGCAACGAACAGAGGATCTGCGGTGTTTACCAAAATTGCTAACTTTGATTCAATAAATCGAATGAGATAACTTGAAGCAGTGCATAATCAACCCTTTGCACTTCTCAAAGGCCTCCCCCCCCCCCCCCCCCCCCCATCCAATTAAAATTACTTAAACATTTCGTTATGAAATGCGTTGGGACAAGTCTGCAACAGAGTTAGCTGAATCGCGATTCTTAGTGCGATTTTCATGTAGTTCGCCTAGTTTAGAATAAAATCTGCGAAGATGGAGTCACGGCACTACTCCATCGTAACCCAGCAAATGTAGAGATAGGTATTACATCAACACTTCATCATACATTTTATATTTATTTCTGCTTTGGATTTCTGAACATTATTGTTCAGAAATATATATATTATGAGGGTCAGTCAAAAGACAAATCCAATGGGAAATCTCTGTGATATAACTAACAACTTTCAAAATGTTGTTCTAACTAAACTGATGAGTTCAAAGTTCAAAGGTCCAAGAAAACATCTGCCAAGTCGGGTGGGCAGTATAGCTTCCTCACATATTGTTACATGGACGCAGAGAATTAGTTGTAGAACAAAGTACGAGCCGAAATGATTGATAAGTCGACGTAATAAGAAACCAATGTATGCGCACAAACTACTATTTTAGTTTTGCGCATGCGCTGTAGTTAGTCATCCACCAATCGCGTAAACTGTAAAGGGAATTCATCTGGAACATATGCCCATCTACTCCCCGAGTTTGAAAGAAATCGGACCAATAGATAATAAGGAATCGACGTTATAATAAATTAACGTTTGCGCATGCGCACAGACCACTACTTATGTGACGGCAATGAAAGTAATAGGGGACTTTTGTCTAAAAGCATTCCCCCACCATCCTAAAAATTGCCATCAAAATTGTTCCATTAGTTCAGAGTTTTGCCTTTGTCAATCGATATTAGTTTAGCGCATGCGCAATGGTTATTACACAACCAATCGCATATAATTTATAGGACATTTTTCTAAAACATATACCCAATCACCTACCGAGTGTGAACGAACTCGGACCAATAGATGATGAGAAATCGACGTTATGGGAAATTCACGTTTGCGCATGCGCACAGGCTACTGTTGATTCGACGGCATTGAAAATTATAGGGGACCGTCTAGAAGATAACTCTCACAATCTCAGAAAATTTCATCGGAATCAGACGGAAACTCGATATAGTTTTGAGCGTGACAAAGATTTACGATAGACAGACAGACAGACACGGAACTAAAATTGATCAACGAGCTCTGAAACGCAAAAAGCAAGTAGAAATTTTGATTTTGGAGGGAAAATTTTTTTTTCTGCTTTAATCAAGATGCAAAAAAAAAAGCATCTGCAAGGAACTGTGTTTTGGTACTGGTACTGAGATACGGTTAGTAATTTTTCACTGAAAAATCTGTTGAAAATCCAGTATTAGGTACTTTATCTCCCTCTGAACGTGAATATAACGGATCCGTCTGATTTTTGAGTTACAGCCCACCGCGGATATCTTCCCTTCTGCCATTTACATATCAGCCTCATCTCAATATCCCACATTGTGTGAACAAAACCGAAACGAAGGGCGTAAATCATCAGAGGAAAGATGTTGGGCGAGTAAACAAGATCACTTCTTCACCGTGATCTACAATAATGTGGTGGTATTCGTTTGGATAAAGGGTCTCATATCTTGGGACTGAGATATGTGGGTTTGGAAGAATGTTGATGACCCCGAGGGATCTTCTGGAAACGTACGGGTTTAAGAGCGCCAGCGCCCATCCCTTCTGTGTGCCTCGGAAGGCGAAGCCGTATTCCTTTTTTGTGCAGGCTTCAGACTTGAGGTGATTTTCTTCGGGGTTACGATTATGACTGTGTTGAAAGCTTCTTTTTTTCTTTCTTCGTGGCTTTTTTTCGAAGTCTGAACGGCGCGGGGTGCGATGGAAACCGGATCTTTCCGACTTCTTGTGAATATCACGTTGGTGTAACGCCTTTATTTAATTCGCCGGGGGTTTAAGCTCTAGGATGAAACATTCTTTGTGAGTGAGATGATGCGCTTTTATGAGAGACCAAGAACTCAAGATGTAACCATCTTGCGTCATTTAAGATTTAAGCACGTCTACATTGCCTCGCTTAAAGAGGAAGCAGACATAAAGCAAGTAGTCACTGCAGCAGTTTTCTCGAAGATTAATTTCAAAGCCCAAGCCGGAAACAGGACGTCATTTCGAAGCATCCATCAATAACAATCGAAGGTAATTGCATAAGGCGATCGTTAGCAATATAACTAAGTGTAGGTACCGAAGATAACTTTTTTTTGACATTTTATGTCTTTAATTTGGCACGCAGAATCGAAAAGTGTTACGTTACGTTACATTACCAAAAAGTGTCCCTTTTGATTTTCTGATGATTATCGCTTACAACCAAATCGGTGCTACGGATCTGTATCTAAGGAATTTATCATAGTACAAAAATCGTTCACCAGTCGTTGGAAAGCTCTCGATTTACTAAACCGTACTATGTCCACCAGTGGCGGATCTAGAAACATTTTTTGGGGGGGGCCATTTAATCTCAAATATCCCAACAATTTTGTTTTTTCTAGCTCTATAAATAAATAAAAGACTGTTTTAAATTTGATTGTAAAATCAACAATTATTTATTTACAATATACTTTTATAATTTAAAATTTGCAATTTACAAACATCAAGTTTTGTGCTTTCTGTTTAAATGATAACATTGAGTGAAATGAATAACGCGTGGGGATGAGTGAAAAGAATTTTCGCAAACTGAATAAATCGTCCATCGCAAATTGGAAATGCCTAAATTGTAGGTCCGGTGACGGATCTTCCTTGAAAGATGATTTGCGTAATATGTTCAGTGACTTGAGGTCCGAAATGCGCCAAGAGGCGGAAACTACGCGGAAGGAAATGAATAATATGATCACTGGGTTGTCAGTAAAGATCGATGCTTGTCTAGAAAAATATGAATTATTAAGTAACCGTGTGGATAAATTTAAGGTCGATGTTGACTCAAGGCTTGACGTTTTTGATCGACGTCTGGGAGCTCTGGAGGGTTCTGCTGGGTCTGTTCCGTCGGTAAGAGCCGATGTCGAAGCCCAGTATGCAGAATTAGAGGATCGCCGCCGAAGGGCTTCTAACGTCATTATCTTCGATTTCCCAGAACCCATTTCAACTATTCCACTGCAAGCGATTGAGGAGGATCTGAATAACCTGAAGACTTCATTAAATAAACTTTCACCGGATTTTGAGGGGTTGGTCCAGCGTTTATCGCGCTTAGGCGCTCGCCGTCAGGATGGTTGCCGCCCGTTGAAGGTTGTCCTCGATTGTCCCTCTTCCGTCAGCAAGTTGCTTGTTGCAAGTCGATCCACTCATCCTCGAGTTTTGTCTGTCTCTTCCGACAAAACTGTTATGCAAAGAGAATACCTTAAAACGCTGAGAACTGAGTTAGATTCAAGAGTGGAGGGCGGTGAGGTAAACCTGACTATAAAATACGTCAATGGCGTTCCGCAGATTGTTAAGTTAAATGAATCAACCGCCATAAACAAGCAGAAAAAAAACTAATGAGCAAGCCCAATACACTTTCCATTTACTATCAGAATATTAGAGGCATGAACACTAAATTATTTGCTCTTCATCACCAGGTACCTCTCCTAGACTATGATATTATTTGTTTCACAGAAACCTGGCTCTCACCCAATGTAAATAATAATGAGCTCCGTTTATCGCACTACAACATTTTTCGTACTGATCGCTCTTCTTCTAATAACCAACGCAAGCTTACTGGAGGAGGAGTGATGGTGGCGATTTCGGACAGACACCGCTCATGCGGATGGAATTCGGTGGACGTCGTAGAGCATATCTTTGTTATCCTCCCTGATCACAAATTGATCATAGGTACCTTGTATCTACCCGATTATCAATCTTCGAACATGATGGATGCGCACCTATGCGAATTGGATGCGGTCTCGACGGCCCATCCGGACTTCAAGATCGTTCTCGTGGGGGATTACAATTTGCCGGGCATCGTGTGGGAGGATGCGTCCCGGGTTGGATTTGGCGACAGCCTTAGTCCAAAGGGTAAATTGGTTTTCGAATCTATGATGCTCCACGGCCTTCGTCAGTTTAACACCCTCCGAAATTCGTCCAGTAATATCCTGGATCTACTGCTGTCGGATATTGAAGACATAGACCCTCGACTGGCCGATCCTATATTTCCTGCTGATGTCGCTCATCCTCCTTTCGATTTCTCCGTCCCGTCTTTTTCTTCCGGTGGACAGTTATTCTATCCGAATACCAAATTCAGCTACAATTTCAAGAGAGGGGATTATAAGTCTATGGATGCTTACTTGTCATCACGTTGCTGGGATGGCGTTTTGGGTGGTACAACTGATGGGGCGGTGGATGCTTTTTACGAGATTGTCCATAAAGCAATCGAACTTCATGTTCCGAAAATCGCTGATTTTTCTGCATCCTTTCCTAAATGGTTTGATCTTGCTCTGGTCTCGCTTACTCAGCAGAAGAGAATTGCTCACTCGCGTTGGAAGGTGACTGGCTTGGAGGGTGATTACGAATTGTTTTCGTCACTTCGGAGTCAGTGTAAAGAAAGGTCAAGAGAGCTATACAAGGCCTACATCAGCGACGTCCAGGACTCCGTCTTTAGCAATATAAAAAGTTTCTGGAATTATGTTAACTATAAGGACGGTGGGAACGGTTTACCGAGTGATATGTTTCTCGGCAGCAATCATAGTTCTGGTCCTCAGGAGGCCGCAGATCTCTTTCGACAGCACTTTGCTTCTGTATTTGAGCCACCTGTTTCACGAAGTCCTGAATATCCAGCTCTGGACATAGTATCTATTGGATCCATGCAGGTTTCGGAGGGCGATGTTCGTCAGGAGCTTAAGGGTTTGAACATCCAGAAAGGTATGGGCCCCGATGGTGTCCCACCAATACTCCTTAGAGAATGTGTTTCTGGCCTGTCTTACCCGCTATCGTGCTTGTTTAACAAATCGCTTGCTTCTGGCCAATTCCCCCTGAAGTGGAAATGCTCATATGTGACACCAATTCATAAGAGTGGAGACAAGAGCTCTGTGTCCAACTATCGTCCTGTCTGCTCCTTGTCTGCCACTCCAAAGATACTTGAGAAGCTTGTAGTCAAGCAGTTATCTACCAAGTTTTCGTCCTATTTTGCAGTCGAGCAACATGGATTCTTGAAAGGAAGGTCTACAGTTACGAACCTGATTGAGTTCCAGAATTTCATCATGGATGGGTTTCAGCAGGGCTACCAGACCGACGTAATCTCAACTGACTTTGCCAAAGCCTTTGATAAGCTCTCCCACCGCCATCTTCTGTCGCTCTTGGAATCGTTGGGAGTTTTTGGTTCGTTCTTGAACTGGATGTCCAGCTATCTCGTTGGGCGTCAGCTCGTGGTCCGGGTCAGGGGTGCCCTGTCGTCTCCCTTCACAGCTTCGTCTGGGATCCCCCAGGGAAGCCATATTGGCCCACTATGCTTTTTGCTCATGATTAACAGTGTGGTCAACTGTTTCACTCCTGACATCCACTGCTTGCTTTTCGCTGATGATCTCAAGCTGTTCTCTCGTGTGAGTTCTTCATCTGATTGTGCTGAACTGCAGTTGGCGATCGCTCGTCTGGAGGGCTGGTGCTCTCATAATAACCTATTTCTCAACCCATCTAAATGTTCGGTGGTCACTTTTCACCGTTGCGCCCAGCCTCTCGAGTTCGATTATGTTCTGCAGGGTGACCAGCTTCGGAGACTTGCAGAAATGATTGATTTGGGAGTACTGTGTGACGGGCGAATGACATTCTCAAAACACATAGAGGACCTATCGTGTAGAGCAATGCGAGTCTTGGGGTTCATAAAGCGCAACACTCGAGAGTTTACGAGTATTCCAGCCATTGTTTTGCTTTATAAGGCCCTGGTGCTCCCGATCTTGGAGTACGCCTCTCCTGTTTGGTCACCTGGATACGCCGTTCATCAGTACACCCTGGAGAGAGTGCAGAATAAGTTTCTGCGATATGTGGCATTCAAGTTGGGCATTCCCTCCAGTGAAGTATGTTATGCCAGTCTTCTTGATGCTTGTGGTATGTTGCCTCTGGAGAGGCGTCGCTCTATGGCCGACCTCGCTCTTCTGCACAAGCTATTAAATGACCAGCTCGATTGCCCAGTCTTGCTCTCCATGATCGGTCTCCGGGTGCCTCGTCTGTCGGCCCGCTCTCCTCTCCTCTTCCACGTCCCTTTCTCATCGACCAACTACGTACGGAACAGTCCTCTGCAGCGGCTGCCTCGCTCCGCTAACCTACTTATTAGTTTACACCCTGAATTTGACTTTTTTCATCATTCTCTTGCTTCTCTCAAAAAGCTGATCACCTCCTCCCCGCTGAGCTTTTCTTAATATATTTTATTGTTGGCAGTGTTGTTTGCCGGAACTGTTATTTTCCATATCCATATTTATCTGGTTTCACTAGTTGTTAATTTCCTCATTATATTCTGAATTATTATTTTAGTATTGTGTTCTGTATTGTATTTCTTGTATGTTCTTTGGTTTTTTGTTTCTATGTGTCATTGGGCTTGCCCGTAAATAAATAAATAAATAAATAAATAAATAAATGAGAGACCAAGAACTCAAGATGTAACCATCTTGCGTCATTTAAGATTTAAGCACGTCTACATTGCCTCGCTTAAAGAGGAAGCAGACATAAAGCAAATAGCCACTGCAGCAGTTTCTCGAAGATTAATTTCAAAGCCCAAGCCGGAAACAGGACGTCATTTCGAAGCATCCATCAATAACAATCGAAGTTAATTGCATAAGGCGATCGTTACCAATATAACTAAGAGTACCGAAGATAACTTTTTTTTGACATTTTATGTCTTTAATTTGGCACGCAGAATCGAAAAGTGTTACGTTACGTTACATTACCAAAAAGTGTCCCTTTTGATTTTCTGATGATTATCGCTTACAACCAAATCGGTGCTACGGATCTGTATCTAAGGAATTTATCATAGTACAAAAATCGTTCACCAGTCGTTGGAAAGCTCTCGATTTACTTAATTGTATTATGTCCACCAGTGGTGGATCTAGAAACATTTTTTGGGGGGGGCCATTTAATCTCAAATATCCCAACAATTTTGTTTTTTCTAGCTCTATAAATAAATAAAAGACTGTTTTAAATTTGATTGTAAAATCAACAATTATTTATTTACAATATACTTTTATAATTTAAAATTTGCAATTTACAAACATCAAGTTTTGTGCTTTCTGTTTAAATGATAACATTGAGTCGTCTTGCTTTTTGTTTGGCGAATCTTTCGATTCTATTGTCGCTATTAACAGGTATGTCAAGATGTACATTCAGAAGAGCTAAGCCAGTAAGTCGGTCTTCAGTCATCTTAGTTCTTAACCATGTTTTTAATCTTCGAGAGTCGAAAAAGAACGTCCCGACGTGGCGTTGCTCACTGGTAAAGTTGATAAAAGTTGGAGCGTTTTCCAAATCAGCGGATCTGCGGAGCGGAGCTGTCACTCTCTTTTAAAGTGAATGAACGGTCACGTGATACAACACTGGCAAGTGCAATGCAAGCATTCTAGCTTAATCCCGCCTCTAAACACACACACACACACACAAACTCATAGTAAGACTAGATGGCACTACTTGTATTGGCGGGAATCGGGCAGATTAAATTAAACTTGTACAACAAATTGTAAAACAGCGCGAATGAAAATTGAATCCTTGAACTCAAACGGTGACACTCGAATATTTACTGTCCTGAGCTCTAATGAGTGATTTAGGAAAACTGATTTTTAGGTGAAAAGCATTGGCAAAATTAAAATGAACGAGTTTCAAATTCATCTTTAGTTTAGATAACAAAAAATAACCAAACAAACAAAAGTCTACAAAAAGGTGCATAATAGATGAAACAATGGGATTAAATACTTTTCGAATTTAAAGAGCGTGGCACCCGGTTGAAAATGTTGAAAACGGATTCGATTTGGACATTTTCAAATCATTATGGGAAACATATTCTGAAGTCATTTTAAACTAAACATAAAAACCATTAAAAAAAGAATTTTTGAAAAAAAAAAAAAAACTTTTTGTGGGATTTGGGGGGGGGGGCCATGGCCCCAATGGCCCCCCCTTGGATCCGCCACTGATGTCCACTGCGCACTGCGTGGCCAACAATCTGAGGTATGAGCGTGGTTGTTTGAATAATTGTTTACATACAGGTGATACTTCTCAGTTAATTTTGAAAACATGATTGCAACTACACTGAGAAGTGAAGACATAAAATTAATGTCTCAATGTCATGCAGACTTGTATGCAAGATTTTCGGCATTTATCTTATAAATTCTAGGTACCCAATAGGTTAGAGGAGTGGTGCCGACTGTTTGTGTTTTTATTATACTGAATCAAATATTGATTTTTTTTTAAAGGAAATAAAAAAAATGTTATGTGAAAAAGAACATATATATATATATATGTATATCTTCTATGCTATTTATCGAGCGAAGCTGCAATTTGGTATGTACCCTCCTGAGGACTTATTGCTTCCGAGTCTACCTATCAGTAGAGGAAGCATTGTTTTCACTTTCGGGAGAAAAAAATTGTTGGTGTCCAAAATAAAAATTTCCACTCGCATTTTATGTACGTTTTAGACCATTCTGAACAACTTTGGTTCCGGGCCTGTCGGTCAGTCTGTATGTCTGTGTGTCTTTCGTGAGTCTGCAAATCCTTGTAACAAGCTCATTTTCCACAGTTTTCATCCGACTCGGATGAAATTTTCATGGAAAGTGCGGGCTAGAGGGTAGACGGTCTCCTGTCAGTTTCATTGTTCCCAACTCAATACTTTACTCTGCGCATGCGCAAACGTAAATTCTACTACGCATAATTTTCTCACGCCGTAAACTTACGATCTCGCTCAAATTTGAATGATAGTTGGAGGATGACTATTTGATCATCCCATACCTATTTCAAAATGATTGTATCATTAATACCTACTGCGCTTGCGCCAATGTGAAATCCTTGCAACGAACTTCATTTCCACAGTTTTCATCCTTGAACTTGTCCCTATATACCAGTTTGATTGTTATTGTTTGTTACTGATGATGGCCTAACCGTCGAAATCGATTTAACATTGTAACTCTTCATTTTTCGTGGAAATAGACAAAGTTTCATTGTTGCCAAATCAATACTTCAATTTGCGCATGCGCTAACGTAAATTCCATTATGCTCAATTTTTTCACACCCCAGTCGTTCGATTTCTCTTAAATTTGGATGATAGTTGGGAGAAGACGATTTGATTACCCCATATCAATTTCAACATGACTGTATCATTAATAGATACTGCGCATGTGCCAATGTGAAATCCTTGTAACGACCATCATTTCCACAGTTTTCATCCGATATTGATGAAATTGCCATTAAATGCGCGGTTTAGGTTGTAGATGATCTCTTACCTATTTCTGGTCTCAACTCATCAGTTCATTCTGCGCATGCGCGAACGTAAATTACATTAAGTATCATTTTTTCGTTTCTTAATTGACCAATTATGACGTTTCACGCTACTTCCTGATATACTATTTTCCGCTATGGAATTTTTCAAGATCATTTAAAACTTTTCAATGATCTATACATACATAATACGTAAAAAAGGAAGCTATGTGCCACACCCCACTAAGCATACGTTTTTTAAATTTTCAATGGCGTTTAGGAACTGAAGGGTTAATCTGTAATTTGTACGAGTCATCCTGAGCAACGCACGGGTAACCAGTTAGTACCTACATATATTTTCTCCCTATTCAAGATATTTACGAGTTTCCGGGGAACAACTTCCAGGCAGTGGAGCGAAAGAACTTGCGTTTAAAAGCAAAGTGTGAAAGGTCTCGTTTACTTCTTCTTTCTGACTATATAACAAGCAAGTCATAATTGCTGCTCTACATAACAACTGCAGTTTAAGAACTAACTAAAAAGGTTCGCAACACGATAAATGAAGCATAGTATAATAGTTGGTCATATACCGTTCTCCATAAGGAGGAAAAGGTTCTTTTTTTTTAGAAAGACCCCTTTAACATATTACGAACTTGAAAGTAATATTCGAAAGTTTCTCATAAATATTGTCACATGACTTCTTCTGAACTTAACTTGGTTTTTAATTTCCGTTTTGACTTTAATAGCCTATTAAAAGGAACTTTCTTGCCTTTTTTTTATTCAAGAGATACTGGAATGTTCCCTATATAGCTTGTAACATGTTGAACTTCCCAAATCTCACCATGACAACATCAAAAGTCTATAAAATTTCAAACTCAATGTCTAAGGGAAAGTGTATGGTCCAGAGGTCTTGGGCAAATTCCAAAGTGTTGATCCTCTTAGGCACCAATAAAACAACTTTTCAATCAATTAATAGTTTTCAAGCCATTAAGAGCAGGCTGTGGTGTCGGCCATGTTTCCTGCTCTCATAAGGAATCAGCTTTATTTTCCCGACGTCATAAATCCTCGAATCATGCACCGATTTCCATGATTTTTTTTTTTTAAATCTTCAAGTGAAACCAATCTTTAGCAATCCGTCGAGGCGTTTTTTGAGAAAAATGTCACTAGAAGCTGCAATTCATCAACAAAGTCACAGCTAAGAAGGTTACTCTATTCGAGTGATGATTGCTTTATTGGATGATGATTTATCGCAAATCTGCCCTGACGGATGTCTTCCTTAGATTCCACGCTTCAATTTAAGTGTTCAAACGACAAAATCGGTTGATTTTTCATGAAGTTCTGTGATCGGGAAACTGGATTTGCGATTCGATGGCTTTTCAAACTTCCGAAGCGAGGCGGGCGTCGAGGAAGTTCAGGGGTTTTACGCTAGATGCCACTAACTTCGACCACTCTTCCCGCCTGCGATCTGAGATCGGGTCACTAGGGCTTTTGATGAAACAGTTGGCGTTTCTTTGATAAAACAATGTGCCATCAAAGTACCATCCCTTTGACAAAATGACATCCTTTTTTTTTACGGAACCTGTCCTTACTTTTTTATAATTTTTTTTTCCTAATCGAGCGACCGTGCTGAAATATATATAGATATTTTCAAGGCATCTAGACTACCATTACAAGGTTTGAATGCGCAAGGCGCCGTGTTTAGGTAATGTACCGTAGACTACGTCTAATAAACATGTACGAGTTATTTACCTACGTGATGGGAAAGAGCATGTGAGAAAAAGGTAGGTATCTAATAGAAAATATCAGGAAACGCGGCGCCATTGAAAAATAATTGGAGAAACCTCCCTCCTTTTAGTTTATTATTTTCAATAATGAACATTTCTAATTGACAAAGAAAAACAATTTTCAATCCTCCCCCTCGAATTTTTTTGTTTTACGTTTCAAGATGCGTAGATGCCGTTTGCCGTCCGCAGCTTGGGTAACAAAATCCCTACTGTAACACCAAAATGGCCCAACTCCCTTATATTTTCGGGAAATGTTCTCAAATCCGAAGTTATCGTTTAAAAGCTCATTCAATTCTCTAAAACCGTTTTATAAAATTACAATTTTAAGACCAGCTTTTATTAGTTAAAAAAACGTCAGTTTACTCATACAAGATCTGAACATTTTTTGTCATGTTTTTGAGTTGTCATTAGTAGGTACGAGTTGAGCTAATCCGATGACTCAGCCCTCTGCAGGTATCCACGAGGTCAATCGGATTGTTGACCGTATTTGTACACCAAAGCGTTTTTGAGTTGTCATTAGTACGAGTTGAGCTAATCCGATGACCCAGCCCTCTGCAGGTATCCACGAGGTCAATCGGATTGTTGACCGTATTTGTACACCAAAGCGTTTTTGAGTTGTCATTAGTACGAGTTGAGCTAATCCGATGACCCAGCCCTCTTTAGGAATCCATGAGGACAATCGGATGACAACGTAAGAGTCTTGAATTCCCACCAGGATTGATCAAGACCTGACTCACTGAATTGATACCCCCTCTTTCTCTAGGATATATGTAGGTAGGTATATATAAACCGCCAGTAGTTGATAAACTTTTTCATTCAGTCTTGAGTTATCGAAACCGCCAATATCCATACCTCTCGATTATTTTTACTAAGTGTTAGAGTTATTCAAGTGATTTGTTTCTTTTTCGTGATTCAAAATCTGTGAAGATGCGCAAAGATCTGAGACCAGGTGGTACCCCCTATCAGAAGAACAAGAAAAACAGAGGTAATCCCAAATCCCTCCAAAAGTTGCGAGAAAGCTGGGCCTGCCCGACTCCTGCTCCTCCGACCATAACATAGAAGCAGTCACTCCCCTCGCATTACCCCCAGAATCCGTGGATGATATGGTCGAAAAAATGAAAGGGAGGCGTGTCATAGATCTCACATCATTTCTACTCCAAATTCAGAAACTCAGCAATCACTCACCATTCTCTTGCTCTTTTCCCGACATGTCCGTAGTAAATTATAAAGAAAGTGGTCTCATCTTCGCAGTAACCTTCAAATGTAAAATGTGTGGTATAGTGGAAACGGTGAAAAACGATGGAGAAGACAACTCACATAAACTTGATTTGACCACATCTGCAGTGAGCAGTGCTATCGCAGCTGGTATTGGCTGCAAGCAACTTCAAACAATTGTAGGTGGAATGAACATCCCTACCATCAACGAAAAAACATTTGTCAAAGTACAAGACAAACTTTTTATGGCATGGGAAGAGACAGCCCTTCGACTCATGCACGAAGTGGCTGAGGAAGAGAAGGCAGTGGCTATTGAGAGAGGTGACGTCGATCCAAGGGATGGCGTGCCTTTAATCACCGTAATAGTGGATGGATGCTGGAGTAAGAGGAGCTACCGAAATGGGTACAGTGCTCTATCTGGACTGGGGGCCATAATAGGTTATCACACAAGGAAGGTACTGTTTATTGGAGTGAAAAACAAATACTGTGTGATTTGTGCTCGAGCTGAAAACGCGGGTAAACAGGCAAAGGAGCATGTGTGCTATAAAAACTGGGACCAGTCGTCGTCAACAATGGAGTCCGCGATTATCACAGAAGGATTCGCTAGAAGTGAGGAAATGTATGGACTGAGGTATGTACGAGTAATCGGCGACGGTGACAGCAATGTATACAGTTCGATCGTTGCTGCCCACCCTTACTTATATAACAAAGTAGAAAAAGTAGAGTGCAGAAATCACCTTTTGCGAAATTTTGTGACAAAGATGAAGACAGTGGCAGAAATTAAAGGGGTTCCGGGTTTTTTCCGAAATTCACTGAAAAAAAAACATAATGAGGATGCGAAAAGGTATCGCCTCGGCCGCAAAATACAGGAGTACCCACGACAAGAATGTCGTGAATTTGAAAATGGATATATTAAACACCCCTAACCACGTTTTCGGGGATCACTCAAACTGTGCCGATTATTTTTGCAAAAAACAGAAAGACAAAGGCTCAGAGCTAATTGAATCTATTCGCCAGAACGTTATATGGCATCAGATTATGAAAGTGGTAAATACGTTGGCTGAGCACAGTAGGAGTCTTATCGAAAACATGGATAGCAATCCCGCCGAAATTTACAATAATGTGGTGGCCAAGTTTGTCGGTGGCAAGCGCACTAATTTGGTACAGCGGCAATCGTACATGGGCAGATGCCCATAATTATCATTTCTTATTCTGTAATAGTCATTTTTGTGTAATAACAATAATCTGTAAGAATTTTATGTAATAAATATATGAATATAATTTTTATATAATACAAATCTGTAAGAATTTTTATCTCATGATCATTTCATCCTCATTCTGCAATAATAATGTGAAATCTCATAATTTATCTCCCAATGTACATCGCTAGTTACTAAATAAACCGAGAGAAACATTTTTAACATCTTCAATTTCGAAATTACCTATTTCGTTTTGCAGCACACCAGGCTCAGTTTAACAAAAATCAGCATTTGAGTTATCGGTATTTGAGCGATTTTCCACAGAAAATGCAAATAGGTACACTAATAATTGAATAAGTATTAGGTAGTTTTAGATTCAAACAGATTTTTCAACTTCTATCACTCTCCGTTAGACCAATGTTTTGGTCATGTTCAGAAGTACAGATCAAAAGTACATTGTAATTTCAATATTGAAGGTATCGTCTGAAGGTATCGTTGAAAAGATCATTTAATTCTCTAGAACCGTTACATATATAAAATTAGCATTTTTAGACCAGCTTTTATTAGTTTAAAAAACCTCAGTTTACTCATACAAGATCTGAAATTTTTTTAATACCTATCAACGTTTTTTCTACCCCTTTTTTTCGGAAAGAAGGTTTTCTCATGAGCTTAGTTAGGTATGTGTCAACGAGGTTGGAAAGTGTTGCCATTTTATTCAGCGTGGATAAAACATGGAAGCCCGATGTCAAACTCATTTTTGTGTGACAAGACAAATCGGTGAAAAACGTCAATATATGCCCGGCAAGGGCCGAGTCGGGTTCTCAGTTGGGCTCCGAGGGCGTTCGCCTCACCTAGGCCCCGTTATTTTTAGTGAGAGGCTTCGATGACCCACCCCAATCACCAGGTACCTTCAGGGTTGCTCATCACCCTGCTACCTCTACCGGATTTTCTTGTCCCTCGCTCCTCTTGGCCAAACTTGGCTAGTTAAAGCTTTTCACGCCGAAGGACATGGCGCTGTTTTGGCAGCCCGCTCTTAAGGAGGCGCCGTGAGGTCTTCAAAAGCAGACCGAATGGCGCCTTTCCTACCAAAAGAGCAAGAAAGATGAGTGACTCGAATGTAGCGATACCTAGCGGTAGATGCGCCAACTCTATTCGATCCAGAAAACGGGTCAAAGCTCTCTCCAAATCCAAAATACGACCAAACGCTTTATTCAACTTTTCTCAGCCAATAGTTGACCGATTTCAATGATTCTTGCTGCTTTCGTTCAATTTTCGAAACCTCTACGTCTGAAAAGCCTTGAAATTCGAAAGTAAAATTGTTGAATGTTATATAAATTTGAAAATTTCAGAATTTAAAAATTTCAGAGGTTCGATTCTATGCGAAATTTTAAAACCAGTAGGTAGATTGCCCCAAGAATCATCAAAATTGATCCACTATTGGCCGAGAAAAGTTGTAAAAACCGCATATATATAGGTACTTAACATCCAGCGTCCCCTTAATTATAGATAGTGAGCAAAATAGCATTTTTCGAAGTGCCTTTTTCTATTGAATAGCTGAAAGCCGTTAAGCTCGATAGAGGCGCCTAAATTTCTTTGAATCGAATCAACAGGTGCACGTCCAGTCCCCCACGTAAGTACTAAAACTTATTTAGCTAAAATAATTCACATGATACAGGATTTTCCTTAATAGCTTTCATTTATGGAGCTCAAATAATTTGCAGCCACGTTGATGGATGTTTGTTTTTCAAGATAGAGGTAGGAGAAGAGGATGTTGCAATAAAGGCCCATTTACACTAAGCACAAACCGCTCGCAAACGTTCGAAACGCCAAAAAGGAGCATGCGTTTACACTGCCCGCGCTCGGCCAACCAGTTGTTCTCGCGCATTTTCCTAGGATCCACAAGTTAACTTGGCCATTGACAAGGGCTCGTTCTCATAATTCTGAAGCCAGCCTGTTTCAACTGGACTCGCAACGAACACGAGCATTCACGGAAAAACCGAATTCGACGAAGCGACCCCGCACTCTAACGAACGCTGCTCACAAACATTGCACGGCATGGGTGAGTGTTTACATATCACGCGCACCATGTTCGAGACCGTTCACAAACCCTGTTTGGGAACGATGCGCGCTCAGGGGGGGGGGGGGGGGGGGGGGGTGTGAATACTAATCAACATAGATGACAACCTCGTCCAAATGTTGCTGATGTTGCCAAGCCTATTTCGAAGTAAGGACTCGTGAGAGAGGTCAGGGAGATTCGGCATGCCTTTCTGCGACCTCTACGTATACAGAAATACGAGCGAAGCGCATACAATGTATTAATACTCCTCTAAAAAAACTAAGCAAATACAGCAATTCTATAGTGCTTAGATTCTACCTAACGTAGATGTTAGGAATCGTAGAATGGTTTGCAGTTAGGAAAATAGAGCGAAGCCTCACACCAAATGTTTTCTCAACGTGTTCAGGAGTATTTTATACGGTGGTGTTGTAGGTTGTATTTGAAATAAATCTTCTACGTCCACAAAATCTCTTTTAAGCTCCTCCATCCACTCTCTCGTGGTCGCAGTTAGTATGATATTGAGAAACAATCGAAACGAGATTTTAAGTAGATATGAATCGGTAATTGGCAAGACTCGCTAGTAGGTACAGACACTATTGTGATGTGAGATTCCGATGGTACGAAATCATCCAACAAGCCTGAGAATTCTGAGATTGCAACATCTTTGACTCTCACGGCGTTTTTGTCTTGTGCCTGATGATACGCGAGGTGGTTGTCATTGAAAATGAAGGATGTTATGGTTTTTACGTAAGTCTGCGATCTAGTTCACACCGTTGCGTGAAATGATCATAGGCCAACGGAGGGCCTGAATTTGTTATAAATTACCTACAAGACTTGAGACTTGTGGGACTTAGTCTTTTTGTTTGACTTGGTCTTTGTAAGACTAAAGGGTCGTGAGGGAGGAAAATGGGCGCAGGCATTCATCCTGTAATGCTTGTTCATGTTTGGATATTCCAACTGGTTTTGCGTTGCGGAATCTTCGGGGACATCTTTTGCTGAGATAAATGCACAAGCTGTAAGCAAATTGAAGGAATTTCCCATTGTGATTGGGAGTCGAAAATATATCTGCACGTACTTAATGTTCAAGTTCAGTTAGTAAACCACATACAGTGGTTCAAGCGCGAAAGTAATTTTGCAAAGAGGGACAGTTCCCAGTATGCAAGAAACCGTTAAAGCGTGCAACTTCCTTCAGAACTGTTCATGCAATAAATTAATACCCACTCAGACACCACTACTGCCCTACAATTCAATTTGGGTGAGACGATGTGAATTGAGAGATTTGTGCGTGATAAAAGTGTTTCACAAACACGCATGAGCAAATAAAATGAGTAATATTCAGAAAACAATGAAAATAAAGAAAATTCTGCTACAATCAACGTTGCAAGATCTTTCTAACTGCAAAATTTTGATGAAACATTAAGGGCACATATAAAGTGTTGTGTTTCATATGATATTTAGAACGTTCAGAGGCAAACTATGATTCGAACGCATTGAAATTGAGTTTGTGGGCGATATTGCGGGCAGAATTTGATACTGATGATGCACATATTCACAAGCGAACAGCATAAAAACCAAGTATTAGCAACTTTTTCGAGCATTTCGGACAAATTACGTATCAAATGCGAGAAAAGCGAAGGGGCTTCACAATGTTTGACCCACAAAGGACGCCAATTGACTCGAAAAAGGAGGTTCGGTGAAATGGTAAACGGTAGGTAGCCGTTCTGCCGGGTTCCGGCACGTAAACGTTGAAAGAGATTCTTCTTCAAGAATGGTAATAGCTGGTGGAGGAGCTTTCTTCTTTTCAAAAACCGTATCTCTCCCTCGTTCCGGGAAGCAAGGTACGTTTCCAACGGAGGACAGAAGGAGACAACGAATGGAAATACTCGTAACGTGCGAGGGCTGGCGGGAAAAAAATTGAACCAACAGTTTTCGAGCAAACGATTTTCGTTCATGTTTTTGTGAAATGTCTGCGTGCTGAAGTAAATACGTTGCCGTAGGCATGGAAAATCTCGTCGGTTCGTTTCGGCTATCCATAAAACTCACCAGCTGTACTTTCCCTTAAGTAGGTATAAAAGAAGAGTTCACTCTTTGCATTCTTCAACCTTCTTGAAAGTCACCAGACACCGCTACTGGTACGGTCCACTACGAAGGGATTTCCCATATCGCTCCTTTTTTGGAATCCGCAAGAGAAATATCTGCCTCATTTTCACAGCTCACCAGGGTGGCGCCCTAATGGAAATTTTAAATTTCCCTGACTTTTCCCTGACCGAACTTCATATTTCCCTGACGAAAAATAGCAGTAAAATATTTATTTTCTCGCCATTTTAATGAAGGTATAACGCACCACCTTTAATGCTTCTAAAACGAGAATCGTATAATGTAAGAGAGAGAGAAAAAAAAAAAAAAAAAACCAACCTACTCCATGATACTGGTGGTAATGAAGGTGAAGCATGAGAAAAAATATACATTTTTTAAAGTAATTTCATTTGTGAAAGAATGTACTGCCTACCAATTTTTAAAAAGTCGCAATTAGACATTGACTCCTAAGAAAGGAATGGTTTTGAGTACCAACATACTTAAGGTAACTAAAAACCTTGAGAACTTCGTAAAAAGCACGAAATGGCCAATTCGGTTAAAAATCGTGAACTTTACATTTTTAGCGGAATATTATTCAAATAAAGTTTATCAACTATACCTGGGTTAGAACATGAAAAAATGTAGGCACAAAGTCGTATTGAAAAATGTCCTTGAATTTCATTAATATGTGGAAAAAAAAAACCCACTTCAGAAAAAGATAGAAATCTAAAATAATTTTTTGAATAGCAGACCATTATTTAGAATGCTGCATGACTTTTTATTTAATATTTTACGGTATCTCAAATTTTATTAATTTAAATTGAAGAAAAAATATATTATATGACATTGATATTTCTTAGCACTGAGGGTAATTCCAAACTTTTGTCCAACATCAAAAAATGCTACGCTTATTTTCATCTACAACTAAATTGTTGCTAGAGAGAATATAACTTCAAGATTTTCCGTCCCACAAAAATAAGTAGGTAAGTATTATATCACATTTCAATGGGCCAAATTCCCTCACCTTAACTCTCCTGAGAAGTCGTAGCTTATGTACCTATACAAACTTTTTATTGGGACTCTCACAGGATGAATCCACAACTCTGCTGGGTTTGCTCCAAGTTCAATACTCTGTTGAATTTTCGTTGAGGTGATGTAGTAAACAGAGGAGCCAAAGACATATCCTCTCTTACTCTTACCCTATGAACAGTTTAACCACCACTCGATATTATTTTTTTCATTCGCATATCTCACCTACTAAATAATATGTAGTATGATAAAGTACCCTGTTGAAGTTTGATTGTTTAGGAGTTAGAATATACCTACCTAAAAACACTGTAAATTATTACAAAAAGTTTTCATTTAAAAAAATCCCTGACATTTGGTGGTTTTTCCCTGACTTTTCCAGTTGGAGGCCACCCAGCTCACCCTTCAACAATTTTTCCACTAGACATCTCAAATGGCTGCCACTCCCATTATATGCCTTACTACCAACTACTTTACAGTCAGTACAGGAAATTTATACGATCGAAATAGAATAGGTGCATGCCTCGTACAAGTGCACACATCTGGTTGACCACTCTGTCTTCTTGAAAAAAAAAAAAAAAAAAAAAAAAAAAAAAAAAAAAAAAAAAAAAAAAAAAAAAAAAAAATTTTCAATTGTTCGTGAATAATTTATTGTTTAATATAGTTTTAATTTCTTTATACTGACGAACTCGTCAAAGCAATGATATCATCAGCAGATTACTAACTAGCCTTGCCAGTTGTTGGGATCGAGGTAGGATCTATGCATTCATCAGCTTGGAAAATTTTCAGTCTCTGTTTTCTACAGTTTCCTATGTTTGCAGGTTTACACATATCCCTATTGCTCTAAATAATATAGTATAGGTATATGAAAAACGAACAAATTTCATTCAGGTTTCCAATTCCACCGTAGATAAAGAGTTACTAATTTAGTTCGTTACAAGCTCTACCTAATACAGGAAGCATACAGGGAGCAACAGAGGGATGACCTATTGGAATTGATCCAGGGAGTGTGCGAAAGCCCATGCACGAGAGAAAAAAAAATAGTAACCGCAAACAAATCCGTTTCAGACCATTCTAAGACCGAATCCGTAAAAAAACCATAGGTGTGTGTATGCTTGTGTGTGTGACAAATTTTGTCGACGCTGCTCAGGCCACAATACTCAACCGATTACTGAGATTATTTTTTAACATGGAATCATGTTTCAGCGATGGATCCCCCGCCGAAAAGTGAGATGAAAGTAGCGCCAATAATTGTGATGATTTCCGCTTACAACCGAGTCGTTGCTAGGGATGATACTTCGTCGTTTTTCATCCCACAAAATTCGTTGACCATTCGTTCGAAAGCTCTCGATTCATCCAACCATACTATATTAACTACTGCGAAGTGCGTGGCCAACAAGCTGAGTTATGAGCATGGTTATATGAATAATTGTTTACACACAGGTGATCATTCTCAATTATTGATATTGTGAACATGATTGCAACCGCTTGTTAATTTCTGATGATTTCATTGAGCTGGTGTTTCGATGATGTGATTCATAGCAGGTGATCATTTTAATAGGTAATTTCTATACTTTACACTATAGGAAGCTGTAATTTCGCATGTAGCCTCTTTAGCCTCTTTCTATAATAAAGTTAATGTTTACTCGCAAGTTTCTATTAGGAGATCATCATCTCACAAGAGCTCAATCGTCGTGATCATTTCTATAATAAAGTGAATGTTTACTCGCGAGTTTCTATTAGGAGATCATCATCTCACAAGAGCTCAATCGTCGTGATCATTTCTATAATAAAGTGAGAGCGAGGAGCTAAAACATGATTCCATGTATTTTACATTTTAGCAGTCAGGCTCAAAGTAATAACATCCGAGGCCCGAAGGGCCGAGTTTTTTTCGATCCCAATTTTAGTTTAGTTGTGCAACATATCCCGGAAATTTTGAATTTCATGACGGAATAGAAAAGATGGAGGGGTTAAAGCCGAAAAAAAACGTGTTATTTTTTTCAAAAGTTTTGTCGACGCCATCCAGAACACAATTCTCAACCGATTTTCGTAATTCTTATTTCGTTCGATTTCAATGTTAGCCCAGTTATGCAGCAAATCTTGGGTATAGTTTTGGAACGTATGTCAGGAGTTTCAAATTTCATCATGAGAGGGGGTAATACTGATAAATACTGATGTTTTAACTATTCTCGTCCAATTGTTGTGATTTATTGTTTGTTCAACTATCAATTTGGTCTAGTTTTGGAGAGTATATCAGGAGTTTCAAATTTCATTATGAAAGGGGGAGATTGGAGAGGGTAATAACGATATACCTTGATATTTTTACTATGTTTATTTGATTTCAGTTTGTATTATGTGATCAATCCAGATTTAGTCCAGTTATTCAACCTTGAAAGTTTCAAATTTGATGTGAGTAGAGGGGGTAAATGGGGGAGGGGGGGGGGAATGATAAATTCGGAAAGCCATGATAGTTTTGTTTTTTCTCTTTTTTTTTAAATTCTCACCAGAATTATGTACAATCCATTCATAGGGACGTGATGCATGCATTAGGTACTTATCAATAGTTATTATTTGGATTTGCTTTTAGCCCCTTGTCACTCTGACCGTGTAAGATCTACTGTGACAATGAGTTACCTATTTCTTCAGTCAGTGGTTGAAAAAGATCAGGGAATTGATAAAACAGTATTATTTTTTTGAGTAGTGCCAGTGACTTTGTTTTCTGTAGTATTTATCAATCCGTAATGTAAATTGAATAACAACCATGAATAAAAATTGCTATCGTAAATCTTTCATTTACGTTCGTGAAAAGGTTCGAGACTCTAAAAGTAAGAATGACCTCATCAAACTTTTTACTACTCTCGTTTCTAAACGGGCAATTTTCAAGTCGATCACTTAACTGTGTTCTGGGTGGCCGCTGATTTCATGCACTAAGATCGTTAGAATGCTGATAGCGTATATAAATTACTCATTTATCCATGAGATTGAATCTGAAAAATATCTAGTTTTTTCCTATAAAGGTGAACGGGACCGTAATCCATGAATGAAGTCGGCAACCCTGATGAAAGCGAGTTTACGAGTCAAAGAACCTCCACGAGAATCACTGTAGAGCAACTAAGAAATGAAGAGCAAATTGAAAAGTTTCCTGTTTCAAGCCATTGAATTTCACACAACTAGGAAATCAATTCAATGAAGCACAGTAAAACCAGAAATGTTTAAGACAATCGTTCATTGACCATCTCAATTTGGACATCAACATAATTGCAAACCTTGCTGGAATTTCGAAATTCGCATAAAAACGAGGAAATATTGGGTTTATATTTTCGAACCATGTTTGACTTCCACAATCAAACTCCGTTCAATTTTCTGTTTGCGCAACTGGATCGGATCCTTCATTGAACAAAAATAGAATAACGAAAATCGGTCGAGAATATTGTAACTTGGGAAACGCCTAAAAGAATCGGATATAACCCCCTCAACCCCCATTCCAATGGCAGATCCAAAATTCAATGGTATGTTGCACAACTAGACGCAAATTGGAATTGAACAGAGAAAGAATCTAGAGAATTGGTTGAGAATCGTAGCCTGGGCACCTTAGGCAAAATTAGTCACACATATACACTCACAAATACACACACATACGCACGCAAGCTCGCTCGCACGCACACGCACGCGCGCACACACACACACACACACAGGAAAAAGCTTCATACTCCAGGAATCGTTTCAGAGTGCCTTAAAACGGATTCCCATGAAGAGAATTTTGAAAAATTATAATTTTTTAGTTTTTGGAGCCATTGCCATTTGGATTTTTTGACATGACCTTGAGTACGCTGCCCAGCCTAAACAAACGATCTTCGTGTAACGACTGTGATTCTAGTCATGAATTGTATAAAAAGAAGGCAAATATGTATATTCAAAGCCTGCATTACTCCTAAACGTGATTTTTGAATGCAATTTTTCTTAAATTCTTATTGACATTTCATAATATGCCCGTGTAATTAATAGAAGTTATCTATGTCAACGTACTACCCATTTGCAAAATAGAAAATGGTTAATTAGGTCTTGAATGGAATATTATGTAGACTGTGAAAAACAATCAGTACAGCTGTACTGAACATTAGAATGACAAATATTCTTCGAATGTCATAATTAACATAGAATCATGACCATTTATTTTATTATAAATATTTGTGAAAGTCTACAGCTACCGGATATTCGTGGGTTAGGACGTAAAAAAGGCCAGTGCTTTCTATCTGTCGTGTTTAAAAAATCGAAAATAAAAGTCATAGAAGTAGTGCCGTACCAACATTACTTCCTCACCCTCCTGCATTTTATTGTTCTGCTCAGGAATTTTTGCTTTCGCCAGTTCGCTATTTGCAAATCTCTCCCGATCAGTTTTTTCTGGACGAGTCACTAAAAGTACGGTCTGCAATATATATTTTTTCCTTCTTAATCCTCAATTTCTAGACTACCGCTCACTGGAGTCACCGGTTACTCGTTGGAAAGCACACCAGGAAACGATTGCGAATTTTTTTACCTAGCAGTGAAGTTATTTGAAATAAGAGCAGGACTGCCTTTCAGAAAATGCAAAACCAAATTAGTTGAGACGGATTCGACCAATAAGGTCAGCACCAATTCAATACTGGTTTCTAATCGTGTTCTATATCAATCTGATTACGTACTTATAAATTAATATGCCCCACTAAGTAGTAATTTCAATTACCTATTCAATATAGGATGTGATTAAAGGAATTTCTTATGTTTTTGCATCTTTTTTGCAGAGTGTTCCAGAGAAGAAAGGAACCAGGAATTAGAAACGCAGCTGTTCATTAAGCACCCAAGGTTATGCGAATGTTAATATGGATTGCAAATACTGAAATGAATGAAGATTCCTTGATGAGGAACGTCAGTATAACCCAACAAACTGCAATAACATAATTATCAAGAAATAATAAACGATTTGAAAAACACTGCAAATTATTACACAAAGGTTTATCATTTCTGTATTGGATAGCCCTCTGGATTGTAATTATCTGAGCACATAAACTTATCTACAGGAAAGTACTCGCACGGTTTTTACCGAAGTTTTCGTTAATTTTTATGAACTATTCAACTTCAGAGGTAAAAATTTCTGGTGTCCCCGAAGTGGTTATAGAACTAAAATTCGTCGTTGTCTCATTTTCGGCCGGGTTATGATGGCATAAACATGTTCCATGGTACAAACTCGTAATTAGTTTGCAATACGGTAAGTAAATACAATAAGTACATCTTCTATGAATGAGCCCTTCGTTCCACACAGAAAAGTTGTGTTGACTCAAAATTTGAAACACCATACATAACTCTCAATATTGGGGGAAATCGAAAAAACTGGTAGTCAATCGACGCAAAATTGATTTTTTCACAAATTTTCTTCAAAAAGAAACTCGATTAAATATAAACTTTTATCCTTTTTGTGAATAACTGGTAGGTATTTTCCGCGACCTTAAAACTTTGAAATACACGTACTCTCTCGTAAATCATTCATTTCAGGAATTTATGGTAAACAATCGACGCAGAATTAGGTTCTGTATAACTTTTCTGTGCAGCAAAAATCCTTTCGAATTGTATTTTTAGGAGAAAATTGATAAATATGTAAAAAAAAGTGTTGTTTCGGAGATTTTTTTCGCGAAAAATGCATTAAGGAGTCATTTTGGGTATAGGAACATAGGGTATATTCGTAATCAATGTGGAATTTCCTATAAGATAGGGCCAAAAATAATTTTGGTCCAGCCAGAATCTCATTTCGGCCCACTGTGATTTCAGGTGGTTTTAGTTGGTTTACGTGGTCTCAAGTGGTTTAAGAAAATTTAGGTTGTTTCAGATGATTTTTGGTGGTTTCAGGTTGTTTTAGGTGGTTTCAAGTGGTTTTAGTGGTTTCAGGTTGTTTAAGGTGATTTCAAGAGCGAACGAGGGAGGAAAAACTCCAACCCAACCTAGTGGCTGAATAGGGAACCTTGTTCACCTGTTTCGGAGTGCCTCAAACCTAATGGGTGGGTATTTGGGGAAACCAGTCAGCTGGTATAGGTAGAATGAGTTGGCTGTGTGTGTGAAATGGTCGGCACAATCAAGTGGAAGGTTCCTCTGCGTAGAAATCACGTATTGTTGGCAATGCAGGGTTATATCTATATGACTGACATAGCCAGATGTTTTGAGGTACAAATCTTATCGGTTTACGAGGGGCTTAATAGCGAAGACTAAAACGGCCCATCCCGTTTTAGTACGACTTGTACAGTTGGGGGTAGACCGGTCTCGAACAGATTTCTCGTCTCTCAATGGACTGAAATGAACCGCATTCCCACATCTCCCGCCTTTCTCCGAGTGGATTCCGACTGAATGTACAACACTGCAGGGGATGCAGGGGATTGCATATGTGTAAAACCCAACCAATGGGCAAATCAATATGAGCAAATTTCCGCAATATTTGTCTTAAAATTTGTTTTGAAATATGAGTACTTTGTGTACACATGAGTAGTTAACTACTAAGTGTAAGGCAAAAAAAAAAAAAAAAAAAAAAAAAAAAAAACTTTTCGTTCATATATCAATTTCAGGGTTTTACATTTTCGTTGTAAATTCTTCACATATTTTAATGGAATTCAGTGCTTTTCGCACAATTTTGTGAACTAACTGCTGAATTTTCTTTGTTGATAAACTTTTGCCAAAATATTGAAATTGAACGGTTTTAAGCAGTTTCTCATTTTAGTGATTTTTTCAACTCATTTACCGAAATTTTTAAAACCCATTGTGCTTAAACAGGTACGGAGAACTCATCCTTTCTTAAGAAACGCTTGTTGATAAAAAAATTTTGAACTTTTTATATTAAAAATTTTGTGACTTTGCAAAATTAGCTGAATACTGATCGGGTAATTAACTTTAGGAAAATTTCGGTTTGCCGGTAGTAGAAGAAATATGGAATATTATACAATCAGGTCACATTTCAACATTAAATTGGTGACATTTCAAATAATGTTCTAAAAAAAAAAGCACTTAAAAAGGTAAGAAACGGCAAAAAATCGTTAAATCATAATCTTCAACAGAACTTCAGTCAAAACAAAATTATAAACGATTAACTAGGACATTAAAAATTTTTTGCACAAACTCATGCTAAAAAACGTACTTAAATTTCATTATTATTTGCTGGGAAATCAATTAAAAAAACTGCACAAAAAATCTGAAAATACAAAATCTCTTTCGAATCGCTGAATTCTATTTATGCGTTTTTTGCCTTAAAATTGGTTTTTAACAATTACTCTGTACTCAAATCGCTCAAATTTCAATACAATTTAACATAAAATAAAACGGTAGTTGGTAGAGAAAATTCTTTGATACTCGTATGATCATGATGCATGACTGAAGCTTTTCAACTTTTTCAACATTGGCGGACTCGGCAGTTAACCTCCACTAAGGGCCGGTTTATCAATTACCTACATTAACTGTGGGATAGCTATACTGAGTATAGCGCTATACTCCAGATAAATAATATGAGTCGTTTATCAATGCCGAATTACCTAGCGGATAGAATTATCCCTCAGATAAATTCTGTCTGTCAGATAGCGCCGTTAGCATCCTCATTGGTGTCTGTAGGCGACAAAATAAGGGCGATTTACACATGGAGCTACCACAGAGTAGAGTAGGAGCTACATTTTCTTCATGGATCGACTATTAAAAAAACCGGGTCTGACGTCCACAACACAACAGTTCATCATGCTATCAAGCTTGGCAAATAAAGACACCACCACATTTTTGCCAATTGCTATTTGCTTCATTTCTAGAGAGAGAAATAGGTACATACACAAATTGAGATATTGTGACCTGAATTATTATGAATTAATTATTGTGATCAGTAAGTTGTGGACCTAATTTCATCTTCGATCTAAGTAAGAATGTAAAGAACGGTATCTTTGCCCAACCGAAACCTCAATGTAAATACGCACTCGTCCCGTAGTAGGTGATCTACACTGGGTCTTACTTAGTGTATATGGTCTTATTTTCCATTCAACGAATTATGCTACGATAGAATCTTCGTCGTTGCTTCTATTTGAAGACAAATCCCAAAATATCCATTCCATGGGAAGGTACAAAAATAAAGACAATCAAACGAGATTCAAGTAAGATTTTTGTAAACAAATAAACTAGTTTGAGGTTAGAAAGCTCTAGATACATCATTAACCTCCAGTTATAATTGTTATCCAGCCATCCAGAGACCAGATAAATTAAAACGCCGGATAGGGTTTAACTAGGGATGGATAAACACCCCCTATTGTGTTATCTGGAGGATAACGCTATCCCTCAGATAAATCCCCCTTATCCATTGGATAAATGTGATTGATAAACTGGCCCTAAGCCAATCAGCTCCTACGGCCTTTGGGGAAGAAAGCGGGTACTGAGCCGTTGAAAAACATTCCGTCAAAATTTCATACTTTTTCGGTAATATTTACGCCATAGTTCGTCAACCGAGGCAAGAACGTGGAAGTTTGTGTTACCCAATCCGTCGCAACGCATCAACGCACTGCTGGGTGCAGCGGGAGGGACCCCCTCAAAAGTGAAAAGGTTGAAAAGTTCGTTCGCACACTGGAATTATTGACCAAGTTTTTGAAAGCGAAAGCACCTTGAATGTCACAGCCACCTGTCAGGGTCGACTTTCTTCAAGAACCAGTTGGGAAGGGAGCGAGGATTTATATTACGCCGTCTTACGACTCGGGGGGAACGAACGGATTTTGTAGTTCGGACGAATAATTTATTAATTTTTAGAGTGACTTTCCAGGATCTGGGATTACGGTAGGTCTCAACGCCATAGTTCTCTAGAGCAGCAGTTGGTTCCCAATCTTTTTAGCTTGGGGGCCCAATATTTTTTAAAACATTTTAAAAACATTTCGAAGCCCACCCCAATTATATATTATATATATATAACAAAATATTGAGTTCTCGACCACTTCTTCTTAAAACAAGGTGTTAAGGTTCTCGCGGGTTGGTTAATAAATCAGGTTTTTTCCTTACGCCGACGTTTCGTCCAATTTATTAGACATCTTCAGGACTGAGGGATGTTATTGTCCTATTTCATTCTATATTGTAGATCATGTTGTAGTTACTAAGCAATGAGTGAAAAACTATAAAACTATACATACTTTTATAACATAGTTTTACAGTTTTTCACTCTTTGTTTAGTAACTACAACATGATATACAATATAGAATGAAATAGGACAATAACATCCCTCAGCCCTGAAGATGTCTAATACGAGTAAATTGGACGGAACGTCGGCGTAAGGAAAAAACCTGATTTATTAGCCAACCCTCGAGAACATAGTTTTACAGTTTTTCACTCATTGCTTAGTAACTACAACATATGATCTACAATATAGAATGAAATAGGACAATAACATCCCTCAGCCCTGAAGATGTCTAATACGAGTAAATTGGACGGAACGTCGGCGTAAGGAAAAAACCTGATTTATTAGCCAACCCTCGAGAACATAGTTTTACAGTTTTTCACTCATTGTTTAGTAACTACAACATATGATCTACAATATAGAATGAAATAGGACAATAACATCCCTCAGCCCTGAAGATGTCTAATAAATTGGACGGAACGTCGGCGTAAGGAAAAAACCTGATTTATTGACCAACCCTCGAGAACCTTAACACCTTGTTTTATATATGTATGTATATATATAATGTGCACATATTTCAGCAAATATTAAATTAAATTAAAACATACCGAGCAAAAAGGGGAAAAAACTTGATCAGAAGATCAAGAACTTTATTTATTTATAGAAACTTTCTGGATTTATGACATTGTTTGTCCCCTACTAGTGAATCAATATCGTGGTCGAAACTTGACAATGTCACTCTCCTCGCTCAATTTATTTCTACTCTTATTTTTCAAATAAACTAAATTAGAAAAGGCTCTTTCACACAAATAAGTAGTTGAAAATCCCAACTATTGCCTCAGTGCAATCTTGCCAATTGCGTGATAGTCTTTTCACACATTTACCCAAAAAGGAATCAATGGGCGACAACCTTGACGATCAACAAACAATTGGCGCTCTTGCTCTTCAGCCAAGTTAATTGAATCACTGATCTTACACTATCAAACAGAATGCCCTAATTAATATTTAATCACGACGACCGATTTATTAATACCGTACTTATTTTGCACTATTTTAATATTATTCTTGAGTTTTAGCTAGCATTTGCGGCCCAGTAGGTAGCGAGCTAACCGCGGCCCAACGTTTGGGAACCTCTGCGCTAGAACATTAATACTGCTTTCAGGTGAATAAATAGATTTTCCATCAATGTTTGCGCTTACCTTCATTTTAGACTCCAATTAAATCGTAATTCAAATAACATCATTTAAACACCACAAACCGACACAATTCATATTTCTACCTAGTTTATAATATTAATTTTCACGTAATTTCTTGTAATGTAATGTTTATCAGGGTTGCCAACATCCCAGCACGATAATGCGGTAGATTTGAACGAAATTGGTAAGGGAAAAGTATTAATTTGAATGGGAAAAGTACTAATTTGGTTGGGAAAAGTACTAATTTTGTTGGGAAAAGTACTAATTTGACTGGGAAATGCAAATTAGCAAATTACCTCCGGCATCGATTTGACGAACAACGGTTTTGGATACCAACCCCGCCTTCAATTTGTGTACTGACTTTTTCTTCATCATCCTAATTATGATTTTGTCGCCAGTTTCCTCCTAGTCATTAGTTTATTTTTACTTTATCAACTTAATTACTTTTTATGACGGATCTACTTTGTTCTTGCTTTGTTTGTTTCTTTTTTATAGTGTATCACTCTTGTTTACTGTAGGTACTGTATTTGTTATGACTGTAAATAAAAAATTTTTAATGAGTGTAAAAATGGCTGAAAATTGTTAAAATTATATATTTTTTTTAAAACAAAATGTTAGTAAACTTTTTTAAAAATCAATATTGAACTAGAACATTATTTATAATATTTATAATTAGATAATTATTTACGAAGTTATACTGAAAAATGCACTTAAACTTCATTAATATTTCCTGAAAATTTTATAAAAATTGTAAAAAAATTATAATAAAAAATGTACCTATATAGGGATTTTAACTAGGTATATATTTTTTGAATTTGTAGGCCTGGTGAATCAGGACCATTACCTACCTCCGGAGCACAGCTTACAAATTGCATAATATTATTCGGAGACGAGTTTTTTGCCATGAAATTGGTAGTTAACAATTTATTTACACTCAAAGTGCTCCAATTTCAAGACAATGTAACATAATGCAACAATTAAGAAAATTCGCTCATACGATCGCTGCATGACTGAGACTTTTATGAAGACGAATTTGGTTTTGAATTGTATCTGAGAATGGTGCATTTGCGAGTACGAGAATCTAAATGTTTAAATATAGTGGATAATATATCATATTTATAATCCTGTCGTCGTTTATAAAAATCCTTTTTACTGTACGACTTCACTATCTTGAAGCAATTTAAAGTGCTGGTAGGTGGTTACAAGCACATACGTGGGCTAGGATTGTCCACCACACTTTCTGAATTTATGGAACATCTCTGATTTATAGGACTTGTTTTGACTACACCTCTCTAAGAAGTGCAGATGTATAGTTTTATTTCTAAAAAAGTCTACAAGAATCATATAAGTGAACAAAACCTCAATTCCCATGGGATAGGCGAGATAAGATAAATAATATCGTCTTATCTCAACGGGTGGGATCTTTAATAAAATCAGCATCGTCATTAAAGAGGTATCGCGGAGGTGGCAGTGGAAGGGGGAGACGCAATAAATTAAAATGGGCAGGATGGAATAAAAGGCGGCAGTAAATTTCACGTTGGGCTAGTGGGCTATGCAGTTGAAAGGGGATCGGCCCACTAATATTACTTTCGCTTATTTACAATCCCGGCCGGGACTCGCCTGACCGTGTTTTCCAACTGATAATCATTACGGGGAAAGGAACTTGTTCTCCAACGTGCGAAATTCATACCGGCGAGGATGACGGTGTCTGCTTTTTGTCCGTTTTCGGACAGATTCGGCATGGAAGAAGAGAGTCTTCCATGGATTCGGGAAGGACGATTGACCGGTAGACCAATCATTTACAAGCCACATTGCAATAATTAGGGTAAACTTCATGTTTACATATGTTGTTATGTAGAGGTGGGCGGAGTTTGTATCTCCATGACTGGATGTAAACATTTAGGAAGATTAAGCACCAGCTCCAGTCTTGGTTAAAAGTTTTTTTAATGGCGACGTTTCGACCTCTGACTGTAGGCCCTATTCATGCCTATAACCACAAGAGTTTACAGATATACTTATAATATAGTGGGCGTGGTATAGTATTATCTAGGTAGTTTTTAACCAAGGAATGAATTAATTGTTTCTAGTATACTAATAGTCGTATAAGGTAGTTTTTGACATGATTTGACTTATGTATCTAATTTACTTACCAAATTATTCGAACAGATACTACACAGGTATATATAATAGGAATCACAACTGTTGGGTAGCCATTTTGTTTTTGAAGAATGATAGTTATTTTTATGGAGAACATGGAATGGAGTAGGTAACAAGGAATGGACAAGACTTTCTTTAACTTTTTTAATTTTTCAAGAGTCTATGGTATACTTTGCTTAAGTTGTCAGTATTCTGTTTGTGGTTCATAGCAGTTTCTTTGTTTTTTAAAATGAGAGCCACTTCCTTAATTTGGCATTTTCGGAAGTTTTATTTCTGGCAATAAATATTCCAACATCAAAATTTGGTTGATGTTTGGTGTTGGCAACAAGTTTGGCTAAAGCAGTGGGAAAATATTCTTCAGTGGATGAAGTATTTCATCAGCTTTTTTGTGTCTCTAATATGCTATGTTGATATGGTTCGGATGGATATTGTAAATCCAGATTTGCAACCCTGAAAAACCTCGGAAACAGGGGTACTAACTTGAAAAACCACATTTTTGCACTTTTTTCAGTTTTTAGCCAAAAAAGAACTAAAGGAGTTACCTAACGAAAAATATCATGCATCGCTTTTAAAGAAGATTTAATTGGCTACAATTTGAGAGGTAGTTGAGGTTCTTAGCTTCATCAATTCCGGAGATACAGCTTCCCAAAAAAGACCAATTTTAACCAAAAAGTGAAAATTTGCATGGTCATTTTTTTTTGAGCAAAATACTGCGTACATTATTAATCCTACGATTTGCTCATGGGAAAATGTTTTAGTAAATATAATTAGCTACATTTTGAGTCCAGAAGGGAGCTTGTATGTATGATAGTTTGATGAGCAAAGGTCAAATATCAAAACAAGGTTTTAGGGCCAAATTCAATAAACGATGTACCTGCGTTTACTAAAAGTGAAACGTTTTCTATAATATGCCAGTGCGTCTATCCGTTAGCTTTCCCTGAAGGCTAAAACATCGACAAGAAAAAATACATCAAGATGGGAGTGAAAACGCTGCAAATTATTACACAATGTTTCATTATTTCTGTATTAGATAGCCCTTCTACGCAGATCATTGGTCTATAATTATTAAACCCCGTATGTAATATATGATCAGAACATGGCGTGCCTCTGAGAAAGGGGTCACACTTTTGCAGTTCCAATACCGCGCAATTTTACGCTTCACAATAAAGATGTTTGAAAAAACGGGAAAATGATGCTCGAAGTAAGTTACGTTAGCGCATGCGCAGAATGGAGTAATGATTTGAGAAAAAAATGGTAGAGTACAATCTACAGCCTCACCCTCAAAATCCCAGAAAATGTAATCAAAATCTGATGAAAACTAGACCTTGTACCTAGGAGTACACTTTCGCGCATGTGCAGGAGCTAATAATGATGCAATCACGTTGTCCCCCAACTATACACCAAATTTGAGCGGGATTGGACGACTAGAGCGTAAAAAAATGATGCTTGAAAGAATTTACGTTTGCGCATGCGATAAATGGGGTAATGATTTGAGAAGTATGGAATTGATAGTGGACCATTCACAGTCTAACCCGTACATTCCCTAAAAATTTCAACAAAATCAGATGAAAACTGTTGGAATTAGGCTAGTTTAAAAAGGAATACATATCTGCGCATGCGCAATAGCTTCCAATGATAGGATTATGTTGATATTGCTGGGGAGTGTTCAAATAACCCTCTTCCACCTATCCTCCGAGTTTGAGCGGGATCGGACAACGGGGGCGTGAGAAAATGATGGTTGATGGAATTACGGACCAGAGTTCTGCGTAGAAGGGCTATATAATTTGGAGAAAAAACCTGTGTGTAATAATTTGTATCGTTTTCTCACTCACTTGCAAATTCAAGTATGTAATAATTCTGATTCCTCAATTACAATGACATTTCTGAAAAGACTGACTGTCTTATTTCTAGTCCATTGCATCAAAATAATCAACCAAAGTCCAAGCTTGTGTGGACCGAGGAGCATGAAAGAAGAGCATAAAATTAATCTTTGAAGAAGTCAACGTCACTTTAAGGAGCTACCGACCGCCGAGAAGTTATTCCGCCTACGACATCAAACGCGTGAATAAATAGGTGAACGCTATAAAGTATTAACTGAATTGCCTCTCGCCGTAATTTATTTTATTGGCCGTCAACCTTGAGACCGGACGTAAAACTTTACTGCGGCTTAGTCTCGAAGAGTATAAAAAAAAAAATTTCAAATTAGTTGCAGTAATGCAGTAAAGGTGACGTTGCCCTGGTGGATGATAAGCGGGGTTGGCTACGGTGGTCGTCAAACTAGGTAATTGAGCTCGCACTTGCCTCGGAGGTTTGAAATGAGTTCCTCATCGACAGTTTAAAAATGCCGCGAACTATTACACAAAGGTTTATTATTGAATTGGAAAGGGTGAGCGGAAAAAAAAGTCAGCGGGGAAAAGTAAAATCCCGAAAATTCGAATTTTTACTAGGAAAAAAATACAAGGAAAAAAATCAAGATAGAAGGAAAAAACGGGGAAACAGTCATGATTTGGTATAGGTACTTTCCTCATTGTTCTGGTGATGGGCTATACAGGGTGTTCCTATGCAGGGTGTACTTTTATTCATAACGGTGCAATAAATGAGTTGGCCCTCAGAAAGGTTTTGCATGAAGAATGGTGTTTGGTAGTTGCTACCGTAAAGCTGCGTCATTTAACGAGAGGTAACAAGAAGCCGCACCTTAATACTTCGTATCAGTAGGGGTTATTTTACTTTTCCGACGCTCCCAAGGGCTGAGACTAGTCTATATAATTTGTCTAAAAAGTTTTGCAGTTAGTTTTTGGAACTCTTTCGAAACCTGGGTATGATCCCACACTGAATTTATACCTATCTATTCAAATCGGTAAATTATTACATGTACGAGTGTAACCGTCATTTTAGATCGGAACTTGTCTGGTTCAGATAAAACGTCGACCCACTGAGGGGACCGATGCTGGACTCGGAGTCCCATAAGGTCTGGGCACACCTCCAGGAAGTTGAAGATGACAGATCACCCCGACCCTTCCCAAACCCAAAAAAGTAGGTACATAACAACTACAAACCAGAACATTAAAAAAAGTATGCACAAAACTAGGCTGAAAATGTTACTTAAATTTCATTTATATGTGGTTTAAAAAAACTGTTGCAAATCAATAACCATTGTTTGAACATCAGATGATTATACAGGGAGTTCCATCAGACAAAGATCCCCCCCCCCCTCTAAAACGGTAATTTTCTGGGTAAAAAAAAAAAATATATATATATATATATATATATATATTTTAATCTGCATGTTTTTTCCAAGAATCTCAAACATGACCACTTTGCGCATTGCGCACGTGCGCAAACGTACGCAATTGACGTCAACTTCGTTATTTTTAATGGTAACTCCCATTTTTTATTGCAGATTTGAATTCTACGTGAAATTTCACTAAGAAATGACCCATCACTCCATTTTTTAAGTGCGCGCAAACAGGTGCAATTCCGCTTTAAAAGTGCTATAAATGTGAAATACTGAGTTTTTAAAGGTACTAATTCCACACTTTGGAGTATTTTTTCGTGCTGGACCTCGTAATGATGTTCATTTATCGATATTTGCAACACCAACTTGGGAAAACACCGAAAAGCCTTCATTTTAGTACGCTTTGTGCTTTGTGGAAATGTGTAAGAAAAGTGAATTCTGGTTAATTTATCGGTGTTTTCCCAATTTGGTGGTGCAAATAATAATAAATGAACATCATTACGAGGTTCAACATGAAAAGATACTCCAAAATCATGTATCACATGTGGAAATTGAGTATCTTTAAAAACTCAGTACTTCACATTTATTGCAATTTTAAAGCGGAATTCGCCCGTTTGCGTGCACTTAAAAACTCGAGTGATGGGTAATTTCTTCAAAAAATTCTACGAAGAATTCAAATCTGCTATGAAAAAAGAGGGTTATCATTGAAATAACGCAGTTGATGTAAATTTCGCACGTGCGCAATGCGCTAAATGGTCATTTTTGAGATCCTTAGAAAGAAAATGCATATTAAAAAAAACCTTCTTGGTCTGGTAGAACACCCTGTATAATCATCTGATGTTCAAACAATGGTTATTGATTCGTGTTTCTTTGAAGTGTACTATATATAGTTAGGTTTACCATTTTGATGGGGTAGCCAAGAATTATTGTCATATTAATGACATTATTATTAATGATTTCATATCGTCGTTGAAACGTAATGGGTAATTTACCTACCTGCCTGTCGTGATCATATAGATAGAAGACGGCGGGAACTGCGCGCAGTTCGCTACATATTGCGCGCCGCGGAAAAAGCGGGAATGAGCTCACCTCGGCCGTACGTTATTTTCCTACGGCAACTTAATCAATACTAGCGGTTTCGGTAGCGCTATAAATTCCTGGGACAACTGCAAGCCCGTGAGAGCGCCGCAAAAAAGAGTTACCGTTTCACCGAGGCTGCGCCGGAGATGTAGACAGTCTTTGGGTCACCTTCTTCTTTTGTTTTTACACTGAATAAAGCGAGCTGTGAGATGATTATGGTAATCCGAATCTCCCGTAGGTGCTGTACCAGATGTGACTCGTCTAGGAACAGGTTTACCGACGTCCTTATTCAGAGAGAGGGTTAACCGTAAAACGCCATTTTTTCGTGTCTTCCATACGAGTAGATACATAAACGGTCCGACAACGTGTTTTTCTCCGTATGAAAATATCGCGAGCTTAACAGTGTTAAATATTATACGTCCTCTTACGTAGGTGCAATGTTTTACTAGTAGGTAGGTACATTCATGATCGTGCATAAGACTGTCTTTAGAAGGAAACATTGAACAAGTAATGTTTGTGGTGGGGCTTCACACCACTCTCACAATATGTATTCATGAATAGGTGTTATTGATGTTTAATAGTATAATTTTGTAGATGGCGAAAACCAAGCTTTCTGAAAATGGTCAACATTTTTGACATGGATATGTCTTTGCTCTGGAGGGTCAACCAAAAATTTCCGTGATGCAAAATTTGTGTCACAATTTTAGTGTTTTTCACGTACAACCCAGCCGTTGCTAGGGGAATGGAACTTCCGCAGTTTTCATCGCACATAAATCGTTCGCCACTCGTTGGAAAGCGCTTGATTTATGTGATAAATGTTCACATCTCAAGCTACCAATTTCCCCCTCCTTACGTACCTCGCTACATTCCTAAACTAACTTGATTGGACTATAAACAATTTTAATAAGCCGGTTACAATATTCTTAACGTAAAGCAATAGCATCATTTACTCCACTCCATAGGAAACATTTTCATCCTCTTGAGAACAGTAGAATGTTAACAACAACTGATTGCAGTGGCTTCTCTCCACAGTTATTTGCAACATTTCTATAAGTAAACCGTTGTTTTGTCGGAATTAGTCGGGATGCGGCCATGCGGCCCAGGGATTTGTTTAAAGTTAAAGGATTTGTTTACAACTCTCGAGGACAACCGTTATGAAATCCCCAATCAAAGACATATCCATGTAACATGGTATCTGCTTGTAAAGCAGATAGTGGAATTTAGACAGAACATTTTCACATGAAAGTCCGTTTCGGCATCCCAAATTGAACTTTTAAGCCATGCAACGCCTATATACATATATTTATGTATGAGCCGTTTCGGACAATACAGAGTTCCTAAACGGTAAGTCAATTGGGATAAGGTGCTTGGGGATTTAATCATCTGGGGCGAGCCACACCGGATGCTAACCTGATAAAGTCAAGACGGTCGAATTAGTGTCTTATCTTAAAGTGACGCTATTTATCCTCAAGTAACGCTAAACCACCAAGGGGATTTTTTCGAGCCTATCCCGGGTGTTTAGCTTCTAGTATTTCTAAGTTTCCTAGTTGTTGCCTTATTCACGAGAAGGTTTCGCAATGACAGATTTTGAAAATACCTATGAACAAGAAAATGAATATAATTTTCATGAATCATGAATACCAACTAGCGGTTGCAAGAATTTGCATTGGTAATCAACAGCGTGAGCAGATTTCATGATTTAAAAAATCCAATTTCAATGCTATTTATTCTACTAAGCTGAAATTTGGAACGGAGCCCCTGTGAGCCAAATAGGATAGAATTTTAACTTCCCGAACCACCCCAATCAGCTGAGTGAGCTCTTGACGCTAATTTCGTAAAAGCGCTTTAACTCTTGAAGGGCTGGACCGAATTTGACGAGATGGGTGGCAAAACGATCAGCTAGCCATTCAAAATAAAGTAGTTGCGAAAATTGTCATTGATAATCAGCAGCGTGAGCTGATTTCGTGATTCAAAAAATCCAATTTCCATGCTATTTAACCTACGAAGCCGAAATTTGGAACGGAGCCTCAGTGAGTCAAGTAGGATAGAATTTTAACGCCGAACCGCCCCAATTAGCTGGTTTCGTTAATTTCAACTTACAACTCTCAACAACACTTGCAAACTAATTTTGGGTCTAATAATTGTCATGTGACGTATAATCGTGGCGAGTTACTGACATTTTAGTAAGCACCTGAATAGTTTTGATGCCAAATTCTTGTTATAAAAAAGCTGTATTAGTTGTATTATTTCTGGAAAGATGTCGTTACTAAGTTATTTTTCAACTTTCAACAACTAAAAAATTTGTAGATATTAGGAAACTTGAATTGTTACCTACTCTACACGATGCTTAATTTAATGTGCTCAAAAAAATGCTGGCCAACAAACGCGTCGTGTCGTTTGGAAAGCTTAATTTTTTGGCGCAAGAACGGAATTTTTATCTCAACCCTAAGGAGATTTATCATATATATATATGTATATATATATATATATATATATATATATATATATATGTATATATATATATATATATATATATATATATATTGATGTATATGAAAAAATGTTGAACTCTAGGAATTGGTTCAGAATGTCTCAAAACGGATTTCAACGAAGAAAATTTTCAAAAATTTTGGAGCCATTGCAATAGCTTCATTTTCCACGAAAATTCCATAAAATTAATCAAGTTTTCTTTACACAAACCAATACATCTCTTCTCTTTAAGCTATTAGCTTGCGCTGAGGACGAGTGGGCTTGGAAGGGGGGGGGGAGGTTTGTACATCCCTGGTGGCGCGGAGGAGAGGGAATATTCCCTTCAGGTCTGTTGTTTGACGAAACTGATACTTGTTGTTATTGATAAGCTATGAGCTAACCTGAGTGTTGTCGAATTACGCAACGTTTTGAGTAGCTGTCGAGCGGGAACGAAAAGCTCAAATGGGATAGCGCTAGAGTAACGCCAAAATGCGGCTCGTAGCCTCGGGGCGCCTCAAGGACGGGGCTCGGCCCATTCATATTGACCTCATGTTCTAACGATTTGAAGTTAAAAACCTTTCAACCGACGTAGGGCTACCTTACGCCCCGATTTCGCAAATATACGAGAAAAAAAAAAATCTTGACGAGGAATCATTAGAGCCTGGAGGGTCAAGTTGGACGTAGTACCCGTTCACCGTTCCCACGTACACTAAAGCAGAGTATCGAGACTGGAAAATGAGCTTGTCATAACAAACTCGAGAAGGCCATGTGAATCTCGGTGCTTCCAATTGCTGAGACCATTGTTGAGTATGGAGATCACACTAATTTGCATGATGACGAAAATTTGATTCGAGGACCTTAACCAATCGGACGCGTCGAGTTGAAGATTCTTGATTCTCTCACCGCGAGAATCGGTTTTGTATTTCGCATTGTGTCCGATTCGATCATTATGTAAACTAGTTCTTGGGTTTTATAGCTCTAAATTAAAGGGTTGGAGGAACTAAATTAAAGGAAAAGTGGTTGAAAAAGGGTCGGTTCAATGTTGGAACTGATACATCCATCAACAAGTGATAGCAACGTGATTACGCTCTGATTCATCCCGTAATTGTCACTGAGATATCTAATAAGTGGGCCTTCTATCAACATTGCAAATGTAGGAAATTGAGATTTGACCTTGATAAAGATGAAGTCATAGTTTCTACTAAGGATGCTAAAGTGATTAAAATTCATTGCAACATTAACTACACAATAAACAAAACTGTGTTAGAAGTAAGGAGTTCACACTATTTATAAATTGCTCAGTACATGCTGCAGATCGAAATGTTGATAACATACTCCGCAAAAACCTCCCCCCCTGCTAAAATCGTTAATAATGGGCCAAAAAAAAAATAATATATTTTTCAAACTTAATTTTTTTTGCGAATATCTCAAAAATAACAAAATTGCACGTGCGCAATTGAACCAACGTTGTTATTTTAGACAACAACCCCCATTTTTTATTGCAGATTTGAATTTTATGCGAAATTTCATGAGGTAATGACCCATCACTCGATTTTTCAAGTGCACGCAAACGGGCGCAATTCCACTCTAAAATTTAATAAACGTGAAATCCCGAGTTTTTGAAGATATTCAATTGCCACACGTAATACATGATTTTGGAGTATTTTTTGTGCTGAACCTCGTAATGATGGTCATTTACTCATATTGGCAACAACAACTCGGGAAAAACCGAAAAATTGACCAGAATTTCACTTTTCTCACACATTTCCACCAAGCACACAGCGTATTAAAATGTAGGTTTGTGGGAGTGTGAAAAATCCATAAAAACTGCCAGAAAAAAGACCCTCAAAAATTCAATATATTTTCTTTAAATTGCCAAATAGTATTTAGAACGAGTTTTTCAGCCATAAAATTGGTAGGTAACAATTTCTTTTTACTTAAAGCCGTGAATGTTCGAAACAATAAATTCAACATATAGTACGATAATTTACGAAAATTGTCTAATACCATCATGCAGCATGACAGGAACTTTTGAATAATTTTGATAATTTTACGAAACAAACCTCAACAACTCCTGGAGGGGCAGGGGGCAGTGGTCGGATTGAGTCCAGAAGTTCTCGTAGCGTCATATCCAGTTGGTTAGACGCCGACCAGGGGTTCGATTGCAACCAGACGTAGACCGAATTAGATTTCAAACCGATCCCTTCCATCGTTGAAAACCCGATCATGATTGAAACTTGAAATATTTTCTCGGCTATGATTGTCACATACGAGTATGATACTGTTCTCGATCACTTTCGCGGCGGTAAATGCTATTGCAATGAGGTGCGGTACGGTTCTGGTGCAGTCAGAATCCTGGATTGACTCGTTCCCTTCCATCCAGCTGACAGGAACTGAACGACATCCAGGGAAAGTGTCCTGTCTCCTTACATCGAGTCTTCATACGGCGTTACCGCGGTTATGTCACGCACATACCTGGTCTTATCGGACGATGACCGCTAAGAGACTAGTTGTCGTTAAGAAAGTGGTTGAGATGTCCTCGCAACTATTTTACCTTTGATGGCTCGGGACATTGCGACAGGTGATTTAGAAGAAACTGAAAGGCTCTCAGCAGAAACGAGCTGTTTCCAAGCTTTCAAGGATCCATTATGAGGAAAACCTACCTAGGATATTCCTGATTGAAATTGAACGCTCGCAACCTGCTCCGAATACAAAAGCAGTGGAAGACCAAGTTGAACCTGATCCAAACGCCAACCAATGCTTATAATGTTGGTAATACTGATCACCAAATCATGATTCTTTTATAGGGAGGCCCCCACATGGAAATTTTTAATTTGCCTGAATTTTCCCTGACCGAACTTCAGATTCCCCTGACTAAAAGAATCAAATTCAAAATTTTTTTTTGGTTTTCTCGTCATTTCATTGCACCTTAAATGCTTCTAAAACGAAAATCGTATGATTTAAAGAAAAAAGAAAAAAAAAAAAAAAAAAAAAACAGACTACTTATGTGTAGTCTACTTATATTTAACAATTTCATTGCCATCGAAGAGCTCAAATATCATAACAATTTAACCTAAATGTAATACGATAATTTACGAAAATTCACCCATACGATCATGCTGCATGACTTTTTATTTAATATTTTATGGTCTCTCAATTTGTGATCTGAAGCTATTTGTTGAAGTACGTTTTTCCTTACATAGGTTTCTTAGCTCTGCGGATAATTCAAAATTTTCGTCCGACAGCAAAGTGTCACGCTTTTTTTCACGTATGTACTACCAATCGTTGCCAGAGAGAGTATAACTTCCTGATTTACCATCCCACAAAAATCGTTCGTAGGACAATTGTTCTGTGAATTTATAACAGATGACTCCACATTCCAATGGGCCAATGTCCCCCTCCTTAACCCTCCTGAGAAGTCCTAGCTTATGTATACAAACTAGTTTTGGGACTCTTACTTAATCAATCCACTACTCTGCTGGGTGTTTTTCCCTAGTTCAATACTTGGTCTAGGTGATGCAGTTACCAGGGAATCCAATGGCATATCCATTCTTTTTTTTGTGCGTGTTGCGTTGTTACTTTTGAACAGTTTAACCACAACTCTTGATAATTACTTTTGTCATTCGTATAACTCGCCTATGAAATAATATGTACCTAGTATGATGAAGTACGCTGTTGAAGTTTGAAGTACGCTTCAAATTGTTTCACCTAGTTTTCTTTTAAAAAAATTCCCCGACTTTTCCCGACACAAAGTCAGGTTACCCTGACAATTCCAGGTTTCCCCTGACTTTTCCAGTTGAGGGCCACCCTGTTCAATTAGAAGTTGAAGCATTTTGTCTCATAGAATAGTTTAAATCATAAATAGCACAACATGCGAAATTTCTGTATATAAACGTCAAAACTCCAACGTATCTCCCTGGGTCTTCTTCAGGGAGATTAATATTATAGAATATCTACTTACTTACAGTTATCGTATTTTGTTAAAAATCGAATATAAAGACATGAGTTTTTTTGAAAATTGTTGTTATTGAATGTCATTTTTAAAAAATCTTTTAAGTCGAAAAAAAAAACCTATAAGTAAGTAGATATTTTACACTTCAGAATATTAATCTCCCTGAAGAAGTGCCAGTTCCTAGGGAGAAACGTTGGAGTTTAATAAAAAAGCCAATTTAAGGACAGAAGGCCTTTTTTTTTATAAAGCTTGTTATAAACGATTATTTCATATTCTAGGGCCTCGAATCCACCTTCCCTCTTGATTCCCATAACCCGCAATCAGTAACCCTGATCCCATACATCTTCATCAACCTGCAGTTGTGAGATTTATTTAGAACCCGAATTAAATCAATTGAATGAAAAGAAATTGAACTGAATGTCCTCCTGAAGCCCCGGACTCTTCTCAGACAGTTTCCAACCAACCATCATGAACATACATTTTCTCTCATATTTTGCCATACAATGGCAAACAAAATGGCTCGTATTTTTCATGTAATCATACGTTGCAATTATATCCTATTATGGGGTTTGCACGTAAATTTGGTGTAGTTTCAATTTCTAAGTGCAAGTATTGACCACTGGCTGTCAGACAAACCAATACGCTACTAAAATTGTCCAAAAAGATGTGAAACGCATAGAGCGAATATAAATTTCTGAAAACAAATAATTTTTAAACTTCCAATTATAGGGAAAAGAATTTATGTTGAAGATTTTTTCTCAAAATTATAGATCTCGAATGTCATTATCAACAATTTCGTCTCAAAAAATTAATATTTTGTTATGATGAACGTATCCAAAAGAGAGAAAACAGTCATCAATGCGAAAGGTTCATCTTCGTCAGGAAATATTGATGTTTTGTTTTAATTTGTAGCGTTTTGGAAAAAATTTACCAAACTTCCAGGACGCTCGAACTGTAAATTTATATAGTACTTACTCATTTTATGTACGCACATGGCAGAAAACCCCCTATTTCAGTTCAACTAATAAAGATTATACCGTCATCCAACAGGTACTGAGAGCTCCATTACCTGCAACAAACAGAAAACGAGTATCTTAATAACTGATCATTAAATTAAAAAAAGAATCATGACAAAATAATTAACAATGGATGTAAAGCTGTATATTCAACTTATTCCATGTATACCTACCATTTATTTGCTGTTTGCATCATTATATAGATACTAGTTGTGGGTTTATGGTTTTAACAATTAGTCATCGGACAATCGGCACGAAAAGTTCTGATGCGTAGGACTCTCAAAAAGTTATAAAATTTTTTTAAATTAGTTGCATTAATTTTCTCTCTGCAGGTGCCTATATCTACGCAGACCCATTGATGCCAACATTTGGAGCACAAATTTGAAATGCACCTCCTTTGTAATATCAAGAATTCAGTATCAGTGCAAACTGATCAGCTGTGGAGTCTCTGAACCTAATTTGTTTTTTAATCGACTTATGATGCTCACATCTGAAATGTAGCTTCTTTTTGGAGAACTGGAATAGGTACTATTACAAAGTGTGGAGGGACTCAGATCAGCTTCAGAACCTCTGAGTCTCATTTCTTTCCCAATCGACTCAAGGTGCTGTTATTTAGATGGAGCTCCTTTTGGACTCCTCGGAAACAATTACGAGGCATGGAGGCGCACTGATCAGCTGAGTGGCCTTTGAACTTATATTCTTTCTTTACCGATCGACCTTTTTTCAATCATTTACTGAGAAGCGTGAAATTGAGGGGTCTTGGAACAGTAAAGGTGTTTTTTAATCGACTTATGATGCTCAAACCTGAAATGTTGCTCCTTTTTGGAGATGTAGAATACAATTACAAAGTATGGAGGAACCCAGATCAGCTTCGGAACATCTAGGCTCTTTCCCAATCGATTCAAGGTGCGGTTATTCAGATGGAGCTCCTTTGGAACTTCTCGGAAACAATGAAGAGGCACGGAGGCGCACCTATCAGCTGAACCTATATTCTTTCCTTACCTATTGACCATTTTTTAACATTTACTGTGAAGCGTAGAATTGCGGGATCGTGGAACTGTAAAGGTGTTGACCCTTTTGGCAGGCACGATGCGCCATGTTCTGATCATATATTACATACGGGGTTTAATAATTATAGACCAATGATCTGCGTAGAAAGGCTATCCAACACAGAAATAATAAATCTCTGTTTAAATGGTGATATTGATATAAGGATCAATGTGATGTTGGTACCTTCTTTGTATAACTATAAAATTGGAAATTCTTTTACTATTCTCTAATGTAAGAGATTGTATTGAATTCAAATAAAACATGTTTCTTTTTCAGTAAATTATTTGACCCTGCAGCTAATGAAAACATGCCCGGTAACATTTTCTTTATTGTGGGAAGAGGATACTGCAAATGCCAATGTGTTTCCCAAGAAACATTTCTCTAACTTTTTCTCGAAAACATTTTTTGACGAACTAGAGTTTATTTCCCATTATTCAAGCCAAACAGAGTTGAATTTCAAGGAAAGAAATTGTTTTCTGAATAATTCTAGTTGTGGGACGTTAAGGGTTCGGATGAGAGCGGCTGGTGTCCAACGTATAAGGCAGAATCTATTTTTATTTAAAAGCATCGAGCAAACATGGTTATTCCCCATTGTTTCTTCATTTCAAAGAGAACAAACGGGACAGGAACAGTTCCCATACGTATGTGTGCTGTGATGAATAGGACGTTACACGACATCATTCTAAGCCGCTGGGAACCTCCCGCTCAAATTAGTCATGTCGTGGAGCTCAAAACTCGGCTATCGTAATCTTGACCTGCTCTATAAATATTGTGAGATCACCCAGCTGACTCGTGTGGGTGAGTTCATATGGTCTCTGCCCTTTCAGATTCTTATAGCTTTTAGTGGAAATGATAGGGGAATATCAACTTCAGTGGGTGTTTTGCAGAAAATACTTGATTATTTGTGACTTAACGTCAAATTGTATCTTATAAAAGTACTGAATTTCCAATCTAATAACCAACTTACCTTTTCTAAAGTGTGATTCATTTGAAAATATGTTAAATATCATTAAATTATACAAACACACTGCCTCCCCTTTCTGTACAATACCTTTCGAGGAAGGTTTCGAAGTGTATATTTGTAAGAACCTGAAAGGTTGTACAATCGCCGTAAGTAAATGCTTAAAAACTATAATATATAGAAAATATATAAAATCATAAAAAAACATATAACATCAAATAGACACAAACATACAGCACACATTGGTACATGTAGCAAAAAATCTTGAAACACCACAAACTACCTATACATTTCTACCTCTTTATAGAATAGATTTTTTTAAATGCGTATATAGAAAAGTTCATAGCACAAAATCCACGTCGCAAACGATAGAGAATAAAAATCAGAAATCTCGTACAATTCGGCTTCGATTAAAATCGCTTTCAATTTGCGTGGAAATGTCTTGATGGGTGATCTTCGAAAACTTAGGGGAATGTGATTATACAGTTGTACCCCAATCTGAATTGGGTTAATCCTTAAAGAAGTGGTCAGACGTGTGAGTGTGGGACAATAATTATTGCGTGCTCGAGTTCATATTGATGCTCATAGGTGAACCAATTAGGGTTAGAGAAGATGTATGGTATAATACTATATAAATAAATATAGACTCGGAATCATGGAGACCGGAAATTTTTGAACAATATACCAACTGCCACCTATTGCTGCTTAAACACTATGGGCGCCAAGCTAGAATTACCCCACGAAACAATCATGTATGATGCAGTGCTCATGAAAATTGCGAAGAAAGCCGTTTGAAGAAGATGGGACCTATTTTATAAAACAACAATTTACAAGTGTACAATTTAACAAGTACAGGTACTTGTAATGCACGGTAAACTAGAAACAAGTGTTCCACCAAAACGAAGAGTACAAGTGTAGAAAAGTTACACTTGTAGAAGCTAAGTTTACAAGTGCAGCAGAAAAGAAAAATGGCGAGTGGGGACAAACGAAATGAACAACTTCAAGTGGGATGTTAAAATTGAAGTTTTGTCAGTGAATCATAATTTAAAAACAGTTTTAAGTACACAATGGGATGTTTATTGCACATGACTACAAGTAATGATTGGATGAAAGACAAATTATAGACTGATAAGTGTGTATTTGATTTCAACTTATTCTGATAGCTGGCATAATCGGATTTTTCTCCTTAATTCAGCGGAAATGATTAATCAGTTTATCAAGTCTTAATGCTGCTGGGTTAGCAATGTCATCTGTAACTTCGAGATGATCTTCATTTTGTTTTTCAATGATGGAGAGATCCTCAATACCCGATGAGGAAAAATTGAACAGGGTCACACACCATTTGAATCTTTCAAGGGTCTCGAAAGACATCCTAAATCTCTCGTTAAACTCAAAAATACACACAAAATGAGCGTTTATTCGTGGCCGAAAAAATCTTTGGTGTCTTCTACGCTGAATGCTTCTTTCTTGTCTGTATTCTTTAGCAGAAGAGGATTCCCCCATATTAAACACCGAAAACTTGTCAACTCACAATGCTGGAAAATAACAAGTTTACAGGTGAATGGACGTAGGTTCAAAATCGGCCATTTTTCACTACTGTAGAACAGTGACTTGTTCAAAATGATGGGGAAACACTTGTAACTTGTCCAAATTCGCCTGTACACTTGTTAATTTTAACGGTACATTACACGTCTACACTTATACCTTTATTTAACGCTCGCACACTCATTTTTTACAACTTGTACATAAAATCGGAGTGTAACTTGTCACTTGTTGCTTTATGAAATAGGCCCCTGGTGTTGAGGAAACTATGGTCAAGATGAAGCTTCAGACCTCGAGGCGCTTATAAATTCAGCCAAACGTTCTGCCAATCATTATTGAATGGTAAAAATCAACATTTAGCATTTGCTGAAACAAACACCCCAGTTGTTGAACTGTTCCAGTCTGGCGCGTGCGTGCAAAACCACTTGGCCATCCTTCGGCAAGCACTGGGTACTTAGAGGGCGGGTTTAATATTTCAAAACGCAGGCGGGAATAGCGGGGCGCAGAGCGGCTCATTGCGGGTCGGGTAATACGATCCAAGCGGAAAACGCTGCCGTGACCGTTTTAACAGTCTTTAATCCTCAACTAATTGAGAGGGACACCACAAAAGGGGCACGATGAACCTCTACAAGGAACTCCTTGGGCAAATACTCCTCGGCTCACGTAGACATATCTTGGGGACCATCTCGGAATCATGTTACTTGCCCGCATTCACGATGTTCTCCCCTAGTTTTACAACTTGAGAACTAATTCCAGGATGTGCCGTGTGGTTACAAAACGGGAGTGTTACAAGACGCCCCTTAGCAGTAAAGATTGTTGTTGATGTGGATGTTATGAAGACAACACTCAACCAAGAGGAAAATGAAATACATAGAAACCTGTTTCAGCTGACTCTAAAACTATATCCGTGTAAAAATGTGGGAGTATGTTTGTGTGTAGGTATGTGGCTAAGCATGGGAGAAATAGTTGATTGCCACTTTATCACCCATGCTCTCACATACACACAAACATACTCCTGCATTTTTTCACGGATTTAGTGATTTTAGTGAGTTTAGCGAATGATAGAAGTGTGAGTACGACAGAAATGGTCTGGGGGCAGGCTACATCCGAGCTAAAAGGAGTAGCATCATGCCTGTGACCGTGCCACGGGAAGTGCGACGGAGTTACTGGAGTTGGTCATTCTGGCAGGTTTGCTTTGTGGTGTCACCATACGTAACCCACAAGGATATAACCTGGTCCTCCAGCGGGTGAGGTACAGACCTCAGGTCCGCCGATGAAGGTTTTTTAAATTAAATTTGGAATAGAAGTGGTGCAGCAAGCGCCTCCAGGTCTGGGAATCCTCCGACAAGACTTTCTTTCCTGCGCTCTAGTCGTTACCATAGATATATAGTACATCTACATCTATATATACATATATATCTATAGATATGTATACATCTATAGACGGTACCTAACAAATGAGAAAAAAAGCGATGTTAGCGCTCCTTAAGGGAGTATTTTCCAACAATTTCTTCGATAGTTTTTCCATGAAATTGAGTAATTACCATTCGCTTGCAGAACTAGGTACCTATCGCGAGGAATAGTTCTGAATTCCTAAAATTTATCAAATGACAAATTTTACATTTTTCCACTAGCCAAAAATATTCTGTACTTTGATTTCGAGACTAAAGGGGATTCAATCTAGAGATGATCGTTATCCCTCAAAATCAGTTAATACCTGGATTAGCACTGAATAATTCGTGATCCTCCACGATAGACTGGGCTGCAAGAAGTTTTAATTTTATATTTGAAGGAGAGAAAGAGAGAGAGAGAGAGGGTTATATACGTCATTGCGCACTCTAACTTCCTAACTGATCGGGCTAAAGGGATCATGTTTGGCACAAAAATAGTTCGTCCGATTCCCCAGCTGAGTTCGGCTACTGGAAAATCAATCGTGTGTGAGTACTCCAAATTAATATGATGCTGAAACTATCGAAAAAACCCAGTGTTGATAAAAAAAGTTTAATATTAAAAATGAGGATGAGAAAATAATATAACTGTGTGTGAAGAGGCTAAATCCGAATTGCCTTTAGATGGCACGACGATCGAGCCACTTTTGCAATCCATTATTAATGAGGCAATTTCAGGAGGAAATCAACCATTAAGAGACATTTTCCTCGACAAAAGAGCTTATTTTTTAATTTCTTCTCATTACATGGCTGTATATATTTGCTGACATGTTCTGTGTTACAGTTTTAAGTTGTATAGTAAGTACATATCTCCCGCCGGAGGCCCAGTTTCCCTGCAAAGAGAGACCCTCATACCTGGAACAGTACGAGAAATATTCAGTGCTTTCTAAAAGTTCATCATGCTGTACCAAATGCCGGTCATGAATCCCTATATATACAAAAAAGAAAATAGGGAGTTTTTGCAGTTTTCATCTGAGTTATTCAGCTGAGTCGATGTACAAAAAGAGGTTTATCTAGCGCAAGCAAACCAGAAGTTAACCACGGAGTCGTACTGTACGAATAGGGAATCGTTGTACGATTGAATGAAACGATTCAAAAGTCACACTAACGTGACTACACTACTCCAAATCTTCATAATTAAGCCCGAATCATAGATTACCTAACGTGTAATGAATTCTTTCGTAATGGTAGAAGTACAAATTAGAAACAACTTTATCTGTGGTTTAATTTTTTCACTAGAAATAGTTCGTAGTTCCTCCCGCTCGACTACGACTCAGCGTTGCAAAAACTCCCTAATTTGTTTGTTTGTTTGCCCGCTCTAAATGTCCAAACGGTTGCACCCATTTCCATGGAGGTGGGCGCGTATTGGCGAGCGAGTTCCGGAATAAAACTTAGGCTATATTACAATCCTCTAGAATTACTCCTTCATCGAGAAATCGGCTTTTCCTTTATGACGTCACCCGGGTAAACAACTTAGTAATCAAGGAAAAACTCGACTTGCGTCGAACTTTTCACGCCAAACGTGGATGCGGTGGGTTCAAGCGTGAAGAACTTTCGATTACGAATTCAACGATAACAAAACGATTTAGTGGGATGAGCCGAGCAATTTTTATTCGTAAAGATGCGTTCAGAAAATTGATACTCAAAACTTCTTATTAACTGCAAAAAAGTTGGCCGGGAATGGTTTTAACGTAGGACTAAGGTTATATTGAGGGGAAGCTGGGTTGGTAATAAATTAATTAAGTACAAGTTGAAACTTGATTGCTGACATTTGAATTGAAGTATTTTTGGGACTAATGAGTCATTCTGGGTATGATAGAGCATGATTACAATTTGAGATAACACTCAATCTGCAGAGCTGTAAGTAATTTAGCTGAACTTTGCTGAATTTTTCTATAAATGCTGAACTTTGGAACTTAGCATCTCCAAGTGTGGTAGATAGTATTCCCTATACTGTTTCCTTAGCGGTACTGATCCTGTTAATCTGAAATTAAATTGGTGGTAGATTTTGATCTACATTCATGTCTCGGATGAGCGAGAGAAGCGAGCGGACACAGCTAAAGTCACTGATAAAACTACGGATCGATAACCTCTTTCCGGTCACTATCTCATTGGCCAAGGCCCTGTTAAGTCCGGCGATAGTTAAACCTACACTGTCACGGCGTGGGTGTCTCTTTTAATGTCATTTATGACTCATTTGTGGGGGCTTTCGACTTTATATTTCATTCGACACGTTCTAACGCGGTTAGACAACCACCTGTCCCACACTGCATCCCCCAAACCGTAGGTGACAAAACCGCGCAGCTCGTATTACCATAACGGATTGCGGTTTGTTTCTATGCGTCTCTTGTATGTAAATCATAGTCATCCGCAAAATGTTAATACAGTCCGCCGAGGATTGAAACCGTGAGCTCGTTCTTTACGAGTTCTATTGCGAAATGTCGGATCACAAATTCGATAAAGCAGTTTTGTGAATTGTTGGTATACGGCTGAACCGCAGTTTGTCTCACCTTGCTGTTGAACACATAAGTTCTGCACTTGTGAGACATAGTACCCGTATCTGGCGAGTAGAGGTAACGATTAGGTATTCCGTTCCAATTCACATTTTAATAACTGGATTTTTGGATTATTTTCAATAATAAACTTTTATCACGAACCAAGAAAAATAACCCCCCCTCCTCCCATTTTGTATGTTTACGTTTCAAGATGTGTAGGATACAAAATCGAATAAATCTGTCCGTCCGCCGCGGACCGAAATTTATGAAATTTGGCTTAAAAATCATGCATTGTGGATCATACATCGGATGTTCCAGTAACATCAGTTTCGATGTTCCTTAAAGGGTAGAATTTGAGGGCTAAGATAATTAATAATCGAGATCTCGAAAACTCAAGAAAACAGCAATGTTTTTTTCCGGGTGTCATTTATTGATTTAGTGATATCATCTCATAGAATCGAATGAAACCACAGCAAAGTGCTGTGGGTATGCGTGAATAGTCGAAAAATCAAATTTCTTGAAATGAGGGCACAAATATATCACCAAATAATCCTTGAGTACAATTTAATAGGTTCCTTGCACCAACAAGTTGCGTTTGGATGACAGAGGCAAATTTCGAGGTCTGTCTACAGGTATTTTGGCCTACGATATAAACGTAGTGCAGCCTACCTTCCAGTTCGAGAGTATCCATCGGCTAAGAACCATGAATCGGGGTGAACCTTCATTTTCTACGAATATGAGCAAAGGTGTATAACACGATAAAGATTATAAAATATTTGTGATGTAATGGGGATTAATCCATATTGAGGAATGGTATAAAGACCAAAGATATTTCCGAAGTTTTGACTCTTTCCTTAACTTTAAAACTGTAACTGAAACTCCTGACATATTTTCCAAAACTAGACTAAATTCATGATTGAACAAAAAGTGATCACTAAAATCCGACGATATTAGTTAAAACATCATGATTTATCAGTAACATGATACCAATCACCCCCTCCTCTTGATGAAATTTGAAATCCTGACATACTTTCCAAAACTATATCGAATTCATAATGGACAAAAATTAGAATCACGAAAATCCGTAGAGATTTTTAGCTTGGGCAGGGTTTGAACAAATCGGTAATTATCCCCTCTACCCCTCTCTTCGACAGCAAATCCAAAATTCCGAGATTCGTAGCACAACTAGACCAAAATTCGAATAGAACAAAATAAGAATCACGAAGATAGGTTGAGAATTGTAGACTGGGTGGCGTCGAACAAATTGTCGGGAAAAAACCCGTTTTTCCGGCTTTACCCCCTCCATTCCCTCTCTCCCATCTTGAAATTAAACATTTCGGCGTTTTATTGCTCAACTAGACTAAAATTGGGATCGAATACAGAAAGAATTTCGAAAATCAGTTGAGAACTGCGGCCTGGGCAGCGTCGACAAAATTTGTCGTTAAAACACACACACGAACACATATTCACACACACACACACAGACATACGCCTATGTTTTTTTTTTTCACGGATCCGTCTTAGAATGGTTTGAAACGGATTTGTTTGAGGTTATTTTTTTCTCATGCTTGGGTAGTCCCCTACTCCACTGGATCAATTCCAATAGGTCGTCCCTCTATTGAAGAGGCCTTGCCTATAAGACATAGCTTTAGTAAGGGGACGTCCCAGAAATTAGTTTTTGTTAGCCATGGTTTGTAATTTGAACGTTAAAGGACTGGTTTGCGACCCCAACATGTGGGTATATGCGAAATCAGCGTGAAATAAGGCTGTGTCGAGAATAGCATTTTTTCCAATCCGACCCCAATATCGAAGCACTTCGCACCGGGATCGCTGTACGTTCATGCGTTCGCTCTTTCTAAGGGTTAGATCTAGACTGGTGAGACATAGAAAAAATCGCCTTAAAACTCCAGCGATGATATTAGCTGAAATAATTCCAATAGAATTCTCTACGAAATCGATTTTATTATAACTTTTGTCACTTATATATGGGCCTGTGATACGTAGGTAAGGTGATTCATTTTACCTCATCAATTTTCAGTTGGCAGGTCAGCTCTTGTTAAATACCGGTTTATTAGTAAAGTGAGGATTTTACATTAATTTAATTAATTTCTCCTCGGTAGCCGTTTACTCCTTTGCAGTTATATTTAAATAACATAATACCGCTTCGTTTAACAATTATATAAATTGTGGGAAAAGGAGAAATTTCTGTAGAAAAAATAAATATTGAAAATCAAATTTCTGATATTTTGACAAAACCACTCAATAAACCACGACATCAGTTTCTATACAAGAAGTTGGGGTTAGACAAAAATAAAAATCACTGAAAAGGGAAGGTATTGAAGATTCTTCGACTAATTATTATTGAATTATTATTAATGTCACCTGGAGTGTTGACAGTGTGCAATATCAACACTTTACTAAGTTTCCGACACTTTTAGAAGTGCGGATATATTATATTATTATTATTTTTTTTTTTAATATTTGGCATTACAACATATTGTATACAGCCATACCTGTATATTTCAGTCAATAATTTAACGAGCACATGACTATCAAAAGCTTTTCAAAAATATTTTACAACCCATAGCCAATTTGACACTCGACTAATAGGCACCGATTTCATGTTGCTTGACACCAATTAAAAAGATTATGAACATACTGGTCCATAGGTTCACACTAGCAGTAGGCGTTCGATCGTCTACAAATGAAGATGGGCAAACCCAGTTATCGTAAATGGTCCATTATCGTCAGAATTAACGGCCGTGCCGCATTCTAAATTCGATAAAGATCGATTTTCAGTACCGAACAAAAAATCGGCAAAAGGGAAAACATTTCGCCTCGCCTTTTTGATGGAGCTCAATCAATAGGGGGGGGGAGAAGAACTCCGCTCGAGAAGCGCTTAATGTATACAAATTGTACATTATGGCGAGAATGGACCCATAAATTTCGGTCAACGTCCTAAAAACTGACCGCGGGAACGTGGGCGTGGACCTCAAAGAGCCTCAGGAACGTCCGAAAGTGTTCGATATAACGAGCTATCGTCCCTTTTGATGTTCCCCCAAACCCAATCTGAAAACGTCGCTGTCCAAATAACAGGAGAGTGTCGTTTTATTCTTTTTCAATGTCGAGGATTATTTTCGTCTCTGGGCGTCAAAGGCGCCGTAAAATCGACAGGTTACGAGTCTTTAGTGACTCCCGGGAAGTATTTAAGCCAATCGAACCACGCACTGGCGAACTTCCTAAAACGTTCAAGGTCCCCCGGAGCCAATAACACTATCCCATAGACACTAATAGAAAGAGTGGATTTATTGATCCTCTCATCTCTCGTTTTTTTTTTTTTTTAGATTCCTACAACATCCGGCAGTAAAGTTCAGTAACAATAACATCTAATAACATTGAACGGAAGAATGAGCATTTAGATGAGATTTTACGGTTTTCCGTTTTGTTAGGAGGAAATGGGAATTCTTTCTCTATACTATACGCATCTTAATCATCAACTCGAAGCCCGGTCCATTGTAAAGGAGATTACACATTCAACATGATCGTATGAGTATGTATATGTCACAGCCCTATTGTGAAATCAGCCTTTTTGTAAAAACCCTATCCTTTTTACAGAACGCCGCCTTTTCGTAATAAAAACGGAATGACAATCAGCCTGGTATTTTTAGCCTTTTCGAAAAGCAGTAGGAAGAGCTCAGCCTTTTTGCCAATTCTATTTGACAAAAAGGACCTGTATGTCCAACTAATCTGTATTTTTACTAAGGGATTGACTACTTGATGTTATGTATCTTTGAGATGCGAGCTTGCGAACATTCTGACCTATAACTATAATATGTCCAACTGATTGTGATTCCAACGTTTCTATTTCGAAAAGGCGGCGTATTGTAAAGTGGCTACACTTTTTGGAAAATTCCTGATTTCACAAACAGGCTGCGACATATGTGTATCATTCCACCTTAGGATTGCGATGAAAATTCCGTTCTGTCGCCAAAAAATCGAGCTTTCCAAACGAAAGGATGTGTTCGTTGGCCAAAACTTTTTGAACACATTAAATTGGTATTAAATTGTTCAGAAAAAATCACTAAAATGGCTCAAATTGCTCAAAATTGTAAATTTAAATTTTTTAGCAAAATTTTAACAATACAATGCCAAAATTGACCAGAGTAGTGCCCCCTCGATGACGATATCACACAAAACAGAGCAAAATCGCTGCACCAAACGGACGCTCTAAAAATTGCAACGTTTTCTTCCGTCTTGTGCAAAACGTAGCGTCTGGACCGGCCTCAAGTTACCAGTGTTGTTTGAATTCATAGAAATTGGAGGTCTTTTTCGTAACACAACCGCATACGGTCTTTTCTGCTATACTTCCACCCTCACACCAGTATTCAGTACGAAGAAATGGCTAACTACGCGAATACCTATAGAACGATAGTTGTTTTTCTGAAATTGATGAAATTATCCATAAAATGAGAAATTTGTACTTGTTAAAAAAAAGGACCTTTTCCATAAATTCACTACAATTCCTTCATTCTTACCTGTATGTCCAACTATCAGTATTTTTACTGAGGGATTGACTACTTGATGTTATGTAATTTTGAGATGCAAGCCTCTGAGCATCCAGACCACCAACCTATTCACAGCATTCTGATCTACTTGTGCGAATTCATGTGGAGGCAATCAAACCACAACCACGCCAATTAGTTTCAACAAATCCTCACCGACATCGGCAACTTCTGAAAACACAGTAATTATTTTTTTCCTTCTTTTTTTAAAAATAATATAGTTAATTTATTCTCACAGCTTGAAATTGTCACCAATTCTACGTAAATATGTAATATAATATACTTGTAGAGCATTTTTGGGTGCCTGATACTAAGTTTTAAGCAAACAAGTAGTTGTTTCAGAATGCCCCAAAACTTCCACAAAAATTCTTGAAGGTTTAGATTTTGGAAAATATTGTTTTATAAAAGCTTGGAGACATTACAACGGCTTAATCTATTTCGAAAATTCTCTAAAATCAGGGAAGGATATTTGTAACTGTTGAGCAGTGTAGTACCTCAAAGCGGGTCTAACGAGTGGCGGCCGAGCAATAATTTTCGATTTCCTCTGAATGAACGGCCGAAAAGTCGTTTCTACAGGTCATAATGTATATATTTATATACAACCGGTGGGTGTGAACGGGGCTTAACACTATCGGGGCTTTTGAGCGGATTAAGACGCGTTGAATGAAACTTAATTACCGGCGTGTCGTCACTCCGGGGGCGGGTGGGCAGGTCGACTTCCCGTCTCATGCCGGCACCCAACGAGAATAAAAATTTGAATGAAACGAACACATTTTCGGGGGAGGGAGTAAACCAATTTTGTTTCTTGATCGCATACAAAACTACATAAAAAACATAAACATTGAAAATAATAAACTAAAGCACCAGACAAGAACCGATCCCTGTTGTTGTACCTGAGAGCCGCTGAGCTCTACTATGAGCTGTGATATCTGATCTGTGATAAATTAATATGCATCTAGTCATAGTTTTATTTCACTTTGCTGATTGTATACATATAATAGCATGCATATAGTTATTAGCCTATTCTACATCTAGTCTTAGTTGTATTGCTTTATTTTTGGGGGTTTTTAATCCAATTTGGGGGCTAAACAGTGGTCATCACTGTGCCCCTCATTTTCCCCTCCGATATGCCAGTGGAGTCCATGATGGCGCTACTTTTTAGTCAAGGATGGCAACATGTCTCCCCTTAAAATCGTGCCACTTCCAGTATCCCTTTAGACACCTTGTTCAATGCCGCTAATGACCCTTCTGGTTGAAGTGCGGCTTAAACCTTAGAAAATAAAATAAACCGTTACAGTCATGCAGCATGATCGCATGAGCGAATATTTGTGGATTACAATATTTTTTGTGTAACATTGTTTTCAAAGAGAGTACTTTCAGGGCAAAAAATTTTTAATCACCGACTAAATGGCAAATCAACTCGTACTAAATAATATTCTACGATTCAATACAGACATTATTTGCTTTTCAGCAGTTTTTCAGATTTTTATATAGATTTTTCATCAAATATTAATGAAATTCATGTACATTTTTCTGCATTTTTTGCATGAATTCAATAGTGTAAAATTCGTTGTTGATTAATTATTGTTGAATAACGTTTTGCTTAAAAAATATAAATTTATAATTTGGAGCCAGTTTGTCATTTTAGTGATTTTTTCAGTACATATTTCGAAATATGACCAATTTAATGTGCCCAAAATGTGTTGGCCAACAAACTCCTCCTTTCGTTTGGAAAGCTTGATTTTTTTGGCGCTAGAACGGCATTTTTATCTCAATCCTAAGGTGAGTTATCGCGTGGAATGATACACATAAGTCGCAGCCATTTAGTGAAATCAAAAGTACCCGGCAATCAAAATGGTCGTGGAAGTGGGTTTAGGAAATATAAAAATCAAAATACCAGAGTGGTGGCTTGTAGATTTCGTTTTCTCCAGCTCTTATCGAGAAGTCGTGTGGATTCTTGTTGCCTATTTTTCTCGAGATTCAGGAATTTCAAATTAGTGTGATAAATGGTGATGAAAACTATAAATAACTGATTATATAGTAATAATATAATAAGAAAACCGAAAATGCCTCATTACCTATCTCCAGTTAATACAGAAAAAAAGAATTTTTGCAGCTTTGAACGTATTTTTAATGAAACCTGATCATTTTAAACGTATTATGCTAATAACCAAAAGTGCAGTTTATTCGAAAACGAACAATTTGAGCCTAAAAACGATTGTTTGTGATAGGCCATTCATGAACTATTAGGGTCAAAAGGGAGCGGTGGTATCATCCACTGTTGAGTATCTCAAGACATCATAAACATGATTCAAACGAGAAACCGCGTTCATAACTGTTTGCATAATCGTGCGCCACCACATCCTGGTCTATACGCCTAATTTTGTTATTTACACCAAACTTAGGTCAACTGTCTTACCCGAATTCGGAGAATGTAAACTACATGTGCGTTGCAACATCAACTGTAGGAATAGGTAACTCTTGCATGGAACTTGACCGGCCTTCATAATAAGAGGGTTTCTAAACGTGAAAGGAAAAGAAACAATACCCCGAATTTACTCGTTTGCAGTACCTGTGGAGCCATATTCCAAGAAGTTGATAAAGGAAATGGCCCTTAGGCCTAATCTCCTGGAAGGTAGACCCGATACGCCAAAGTTCTTCTGCAAACACTCAAGAGTGACATCTAGTCCTTCCTACCCACCTTCTTGGAATTAATTGTAACACGTGCTGCACCTTCACAACCTTCAATTTCTTTTGCTTCCTCACTACCGAAGGTAGGGAAGCTTTGTGTTCGTGCAGGAAGTCGAAAAATGTTTGTCCTCGAAAATCTTAATTTCCACTTGCTTTTTGAGTTTCACATCTTGTTGATCAATTTTGGTTCCCTGTCTGTTTGATGTCTGTCTGTCTGTGGTGAATCCTTGTCACGCCCAAGGTGAGTATCTTTATGATTGGTATTAGTTATGTGGTTATTCTTCATTGTTTGATTCATTATTATTTAGTTATGTTAAGGCAGGCCCTCCTCCATCATATTTGGGTTGGGTAACCTGTTGACAGGTGTAAGTAGGGATTTAGTAATAATTGTAGAGTAATAATTCATTGCTTGGCTCATGCGCACAGAAAGTGGAAAGTACTTTCAAATTCTCCCTGGATGCACATTGATGAATGAAGGTATGGTTTGAAGTTCAGGCTCAACACTTCAAAGCGCAGTTTGAACACCTATCTAAAAGTAGGCTGACAGGTTTTACAGTTGGGTCTCATTCTCGATATAGGGTGTGATGTTTCTACCCTTTCCATAAAACCTGCTATTTTCTTGTCAATGGAATTACTCAAGACCCTGTCAACATCTGAAATCATCAAAAATCCATCTAAAGAAATCAAATTATTCGGCATATCATATTTTTAAACAAGGGGTGGTACGCATAAAAACGAAGCACTTGCTTGAAGTAGAAGGTAGAAGCAGATGCGAACCCCGATGCTCAGAGTAGAAGCATTGCCTTGAGGCCACTAACATTACCTCATACTACAGTATTAGCTTCACTCACTTTACTACGAAGTAAAAGGTAAAAGTGCGAAGTAAGTAAGTAAGTGAGTACGAAGTAAAAGTGCTATAGCATTTGCTGATTATGCATAGGAAACGAAGCAAGTTCTTCACATTTCGGAGTAAAAGCTTTAGCTTTGCCTTTATGTATACCATCCATTGTCATCCCATTGCTTAGCCCAAAACACCCGCGATCTCACGACCTCCATAGGAACGTTTCTTGGTAACCAGGAACTTCGCAATTTCGCTACCTGTACCATGTAATTCGAATGTAGATGCACGGTAAACACGGATTTCAATTGGGATATTATTCGAATGAGGAACTACTACTACAATGGTTCGATCCGCTGAAGAATTTCAAACTTCATCAAAATGGCTTCACCTATATGAAAACGTGTCTCTACGGATTTATGTCGTGTTTAATCGTGGGTTACCGCTCTGAGGTGAACAGCTATCCCTCTTGTTTAATTTTTGAACCAGCTTGACCTTTTGAATCGGCTGAACGAGCGTAGCTCGCACCACTGGCAACCCTGACATTTGCGTTATCATCCCTTTTGCGAAGGATCACCTTTAATAAGTCGTTCATGAGATATAACCCTCGTTAGAAATTCTCGAGGGACTCACATTGTACAGATTGGCCAAAACCTCAAGCTACGGAAGGCTCATCTCATTACACACAATTAAATCAAGGTGGCGGAAGAAGTCTTACGACTGATTTCTGAGAATAGAAACTATTAGGTACCTATTTATCCAATATTCAAAGAAAATTAAACAATCGCAGTGACTCCAAAAACTAAGAAAATGAGTTTTTGGAACTAATTATGAGAAATCCGGTTTTCGGGCGTTCTGAAACAATTCCTGGATATAACTCTTTAGCGGACTTTCATAAAAAATGAAGCTATCTCGATGGCTCCGAAAATTCAAAATCAATATTTTCTTAATTGGAATCAGTTTTGAGAAATCCTGAAAAGAATTCTGGAATTTTATATATATATATATATATATATATATATATATATATATATATATATATATATATATATATAATGTGTGTGTGTGTGTGTGTGTGTGTGTGTGTGTGTGTGTGTGTGTGTGTGAGTTTCTGTATTTATCATCAATGAACTAGAACATAAAAAGTTTTTCTACAAAATTACGCTGAAAAATGTACTTGAAGTTCATTAATATTTGCTTAAAAACCGATAAAACTGCAAAAAAAAAAAAAAAAATCCCAACTATTTTTTAAATTATGAAATATTATTTACTTAGAACAAATTTTTTTGTGAGCCGTAAAATTGGTAGTTAACGATTTCTTTTCACTCAAAGTCCTGAATTTTGAAAACAATTTTACATAATACAGGGTGTAACAAACCTAATGGTAAAAAATCCAGGGATCGATTCTACAAGTAATTTGCAACAAAAAGTTCCTCAAAGAATTTTTTTAAATTTTTTTTACCCGTAGTTCTTGAGTGGTGCAAGATTTAAGATTTCGTTCATGTTTTCAACCCTATATCACTAAAAATAACCATAACTCCCTCAAATGACAGTGAAATTTAAAGCATGAGTACACCGTTGGAAAAACCGTTGAATTCCCTCTACCACCCTAATACCCATTCGAATCTTCGTGAGCAGCTTTAATGGGAAAGAAATCCGGCTGAAAGTCAAAAATTTTACAAATCTTACGAAATCAGTCGAAATTTGGAGCGTATAGCTCGGAAGTCTTCCATCGAATTGTACACTCGTAGACAGGAAGAACCGTATCGAGATCTCAACTTTCCAACGATGTGGTTAATTTTTCTTTTACTTTGCTAATTAGGGGAGAAAACTGTGTTTCAATGTTGAAAAACACTGTTTTTCAATGAAATCGATGCTTTTTTTTTAAATTACCTACTATGAAAATACGAGTTTGGAGTAGGTTTCTGTTTTTTTTTTATTTTTATTTTATTTTTTTTTTTTTTCTTCTTCAATGCTCGGTGCAGTTTTTCTCGTCTCCGGGTGTAAAATTCGATGGAAGACTACTGAAATAGAGCGCTCCGAAATTTGATTGATTTCAAAATTCAGCCAGATTTCTTTCCCAATAAACCTGCTTACAAAATTTTGAATAGGTGTCATCAGGCATCAGGGTGGTAGGGAATTCAACGGTCTTTCCAACGGTGTACTCATTTTTTTCAATTTTCACTATAATTTGAGAGAGTTATGGTTATTTTAGTGACATAAGGTTGAACAAAATAAAAAAATCTTTAATATTGAATCACTCGAAAACTAAGCGTTAAAATAAAATAAAATAATAGTAATAAATAAATTTAAAAAAATTCTTTGAGGAACTTTTTGTTGCAAATTACTTGTAGAATCGATCCCTGGATTTTTTACCATTAGGTTTGTTACACCCTGTATTATGTAAAATTGTTTTGACTATTCGCTCATAAGATCATGCATGACTGCTCTCATTCACTTAACATCATGGGGTTTCAAACGCTGAAACCAAATCGTATGAAGAGTGAAAGGTTTACAAGACACCAGGAATGAGTTTGATTTTGAAATCGTGAAGCGAACAGAACCTGTGATGTGAGAAACAGTCATTGATAGTGGAAAAAATAAACTTGGAGGATCAGTAAGCACACGCCATGGTAAAATCCTCAATTGGTGCTCACACATGCAAGATAATTTTTATCATTATGTCATTTTTGCTAACAGGTATAAACAATTTTTATGTGATTTCATTGTTAGTTTTTTCCATTATCGGATTTGGTCAAGTATGTAGGTATGGTTCTTTGATTTGAAAATAGCTCTTCCAATGATACACCATTATATTAATCAACCGCAAACAATTAATATTTCTCCGACTCCCATATCATATTACGGCTGCGGTTTTGATTCACAACTCCACAATCCTTCTCACCAACGCCTTCTGCCCAATCCAAACGATCCTCGTCGAGACCTTCCCATTCATCACAATATCTCCAACATGAAATATCATTTCATCCCCCGAATTCTTACATCGGAGTATCATTTCTATTTTAAACGATTAAAACCACATCATGAACACCTCGATTTGATTCATGGCCGAACCTCTGTAATTACACGCTTTTAAATCCCTATAAATAACGAACAAGTAGAAACGTGAAGAGTCGATTAGGAACTTCACGGCAACTTCCAATTCGAGAACGAAGGCGTTTCCTCCAACAATCGTATGATTGCTTTCAAGACTTGAAATTTACGATTCTTCTGGTATTGAGCGGGTGTTAAAAACATCAAATAACGCCACGTTTAGTTCGCACAACCTGCTCAGACCTTCGATCGGAAAGGATTTCTAGGGAGTTTATTGTGGTGAATCTGGGTTTGTTCGAATTGACTAACCTAGCTCTAATGGTTTGATACTGATTGGAGCTTGACGAAAGAAGTTGAGTTTGAGGTAAGATGCAGTGATAGGATCAGCCCGACGCCGCACAATGGGCCAAAAACCGATTCTAGGTGGACGCAGTTACTGTATGAGGTATTCCTATAGGAAATGTGCTGATTCCGAAAATACCCTATGTCTCTTTACCTAACACACCTGAACTTTCTTTACACGAGCAGTGGTGATGCAGTGTCGTGAATTGGCGAATAAGCGGTGTTACCTTAAAAGTTTCCGAGATCTCGATTTTTCAATATTTCAGCCCTTGATTACTACCCTTTATGGATGATCAAAATTGATGCCAATGTTACTGGCACATTCCCTGCCTATTTATAATTTTTCAGCAAAATTTCATAAACTTTGGTTCAGTTGTTTAGGAGAAAAGCTCCGGATTGCGTACGGTGGACGGACAGATTATTTTCCCCCTTTGGTCGATTACAAAGGTTCATTATTGAAAATAATAAACCAAAACTCAAAAATTCATGGCTCCGAAAAAGGTATCTGCATATCATTATTGGTTGCCTTCAAGATTTGGTTCCTCTTTTTGAAGGACTAATTCATTTTGTAAAAAGACTAATTCATTTTGTAATAGGACGAATTCAATTTTAAAAGCCATACCTGAAATAAAATTCCACTTTTTTTTTGCGCACTGAAAAACTAACAGTATCCTTTCAGCGAATTTTTGTTGAAAATTAAAGAATTTGCCATGGATCAAAAACGTTTAAAATTGAATTTTTCCACATTTTTCATGAAAATTCGTTTTGAGGTATTCTGAAACTATTCCTGCAGTGTGCGCTTTTTCATATATTATATGTACATACAAATATATTATCTTCTTGGGAGCTGATATTTGCAATATTTTATATTTCCTCATTTGCTTAATTCATTTTGACAATAATTGTCCTGCAGATTTTGTTTTGACAAATATTTCTGATTTGATTTGATCCAGACGTCGCACAGTGGACCAGAAACCGATTCTAGGTCGATAAATTTATTTTATTAGCTATTGTTATAGAAAATTGTGAGCTGATTCCGAAAATACCCTATGTCTCTATGACCTAAAATAGCTTCTTCGACTCAAGGAATTCTTGGCCGTTTTTCTCACTTTTTGACCTTTGGAACTGACCTAAATTTTTTTGTACGAAAGAAAAAAATATAGAGGAAGAAATTTTGCATCGAATGAGACCACCGCCAGCTCAGTAACCATTTTCTTCGATTTTTGGAAATTTTTCAAAATTTTCGTGATCTACTACTGACTAGTTGATGATTTCCATTTAAGTGGATAGTGAGTGGTAGGTAACGAGAACTACGAAAAACCGCCATAAATCGAGGAAAAAAGGTAGAGAGCTGACGGTGGTTTCATTCAATGCAAAATTTCTTCCTCTACAAATTTTCTTTCGTATAATAAAAATTTGGGTCAGTTCCAAAGATCAAAAGTGACATAAATTTTCGAAAATCGATTTCGTCGGTCGAAGAAGCTATTGTTGGTGTATATTCCTGAACATGGGGTATATTCGGAATCAGCGCAAAGTTTCCTGTACGAATAGTTCATAAAATAATTTTGTCTGTGCGCTGGTGACAGAGACTATTATCATAGACCGAAAAGGGATGTTTACTTCAAGTTCAACAGACTCTAACGACCGCCTCACTCTTAGTGCTAAAATGAGATAAGTCCGGTACGGTGACTGCAATACAATCACGGTGCACCTTGTAGGGAAAGGATGTGCTGACTTCAGCAGCTACTTTCCTATCACCGTACGACTGCAAGATAAAGAATCTCCGAGTTTGGAGAACACCAACGACCACCGTTCGGTTAGGGTAAGGAGAAAAAGGTAGGTTGGTTAGAGGAGCAAGGTTGGCGAAATACGAGAGTTTGCGTATGAAACCAATATAATTTTTGTGGCAGTACAGTCTCCTATTCTGGTCCCCTCCGGTGTAACCCCTCTGGCTGGCAACGGCAAAGGAAAGTATGTAGGTCACAGACTGCCATCGCCATATAGGCTTATTGAGAGAGCCACCAAAAGCACGTTACAACAATTCACAACACTTATTTTTGCTTATGACTAGTTTATGAAGAGCTGTAAATGTAACTCGTAATCAATTACTTATCAGTTGATGGTCTATTTTTTATCATCGGGCAGTAGGTCCTACGCCATCATCTTCTACAATTTTTGAATATATTTAAGAGAAAAGTTGAAGTAGCGTTAAAATAATGAAATCATTTTTTACATTTTAATGATCAGAAAGTATGACTCAATAGGAAACTTTTGGAAAAATTTGCGTTTATTTGCTTTAGCTGCAGTGATTCGATTTTTATGAAATTCATAGGAGAAAAAACAAAGCCTCTTTCGACAAGGAAATGTTCGCAGCCTACCAAGCATGTATTCACTGGCACAACGAGTTAGACGGCCGTTCTTTCCATTTATGCTCAGACCATAAACCACTCCTTGGAACCATGTTAAAAATTCCAAAGCCAATTAATAAAAATCTACAACGGTTTCATAATTTCTCCCTTGAGAGGGAAAAACATTAAATCATGTTTAATGTTTTTCCCTCGCAAGGGAGAAATTAGATATAGTTTTTTAAGGTCAAGAAAAAAGAAAAGATTCTAATTAACCAAAACAATTTATTATATTTATATACATTTTTATTTTACCATTAGATATTTCCGATGGGACTCATACCAAAGTACGCTTGCATACGAGTCTGCAACACATTGGGACATTTTATGTCTTTAGTTGCAGACTCGTATGCAAGCTCTAAGAGCCACTCAGCTGATCCGGACCCTGGGCATCGTCAAGTAAATGTCCTAAAGAGGCTACATACGAAATTACAGCTTCCTAGAGTGTAAAGCATAGAAATTAGCTCTAAGAGCCACTCATCTGATCCGGACCCTGGGAATCGTCAATTAAATGTCCTAAAGAGGCTACATACGAAATTACAGCTTCCTAGAGCGTAAACCATAGAAATTAGCTCTAAGAGCCACTCATCTGATCCGGACCCTGGGCATCGTCAAGTAAATGTCCTAAAGAGGCTACATACGAAATTACAGCTTCCTAGAGTGTAAAGCATAGAAATTAGCTCTAAGAGCCACTCATCTGATCCGGACCCTGGGCATCGTCAATTAAATGTCCTAAAGAGGCTACATACGAAATTACAGCTTCCTAGAGCGTAAACCATAGAAATTAGCTCTAAGAGCCACTCATCTGATCCGGACCCTGGGCATCGTCAAGTAAATGTCCTAAAGAGGCTACATACGAAATTACAGCTTCCTAGAGTGTAAAGCATAGAAATTAGCTCTAAGAGCCACTCATCTGATCCGGACCCTGGGCATCGTCAAGTAAATGTCCTAAAGAGGCTACATACGAAATTACAGCTTCCTAGAGTGTAAAGCATAGAAATTAGCTCTAAGAGCCACTCATCTGATCCGGACCCTGGGCATCGTCAAGAAAATGTCCTAAAGAGGCTACATACGAAATTACAGCTTCCTAGAGTGTAAAGCATAGAAATTAGCTTTAAGAGCCACTCATCTGATCCGGACCCTGGGCATCGTCAAGTAAATGTCCTAAAGAGGCTACATACGAAATTACAGCTTCCTAGAGTGTAAAGCATAGAAATTAGCTCTAAGAGCCACTCATCTGATCCGGACCCTGGGCATCGTCAAGTAAATGTCCTAAAGAGGCTACATACGAAATTACAGCTTCCTAGAGTGTAAAGCATAAAAAATAGCTTCAAGAGCCACTCATCTGATCCGGACCCTGGGCATCGTCAAGTAAATGTCCTAAAGAGGCTACATACGAAATTACAGCTTCCTAGAGTGTAAAGCATAAAAAATAGCTTTAAGAGCCACTCATCTGATCCGGACCCTGGGCATCGTCAAGTAAATGTCCCAATGAGGTTACACACGAAATTACAGCTTCCTAGAGCGTAATGCATAGAAATTAGCTTTAAGAGCCACTCATCTGATCCGGACCCTGGGCATCGTCAAGTAAATGTCCTAAAGAGGCTACATACGAAATTACAGCTTCCTAGAGTGTAAAGCATAAAAAATAGCTTTAAGAGCCACTCATCTGATCCGGACCCTGGGCATCGTCAAGTAAATATCCTGAAGAGGCTACATACAAAATTACAGCTTCCTAGAGTGTAAAGTATAGAAATTACCTATTAAAATGATTTAACCACCGCTTCACAAATCAAACCGTTCTCGCAATATTCGGATCACCTGCTATGAATCAAATCATCGAAACACCAACTCAATGAAATCATCAGAAATTAACAAGCGGTTGCAATCATGTTCACAATATCAATTATTGAGAATGATCACCTGAGTGTACACAATTATTCAAATAACCATGCTGATAACTCAGATTGTTGGCCACGCACTTCGCAGTAGTTAACATAATATGGTTGGATAAATCGAGAGCTTTCGAACGAATGGTCAACGAATTTTGTTTGATGAAAAACGACGAAGTACCATTTCCCTAGCAACGACTCGGTTGTAAGCGGAAATCATCAGAAAAAAACGTTGCAGATTTGCGTGTCGTGTCGGAATTCACAGAACGACCCCCAGCCCTAAAACATTAAACATGTTAAAAATCCCATGGTAATTTCATGCAATTCGTAAGTCGGTTTATGGGACTGAGATTTTTTATGGATACTAAGGTTGCAGTTGCGGTGCTCATCCTATCATGTAGCTATAAAATCATTAGAAAACTCAAATATTGAGAATCATATACGTGTTGCTAACAATCCACATTTGTTGCTAACATTACTATGCCCAAACTCATTACGAATCATCCACAGATTACCCAAAAAATTATAGTAAAAAGTGATACGAAAGTTTGTCAAGGATGACACGATTAGGATGTTGTAAGATAAAAAGTAAACTAAATGAGATCAGAAGTCTCTAAAACGAAAAATGGTAATGGACATTTTCATTTAGCGGGAAGATAATTTTTCATTTTCCTGAAGACCAACTTTCAACCCACTTTCGCCAGTTTTGCTTTCGCGGTGCATGAAGAAGTTGTGAAGGGAATCCACGTTTCCGCCATTTGGCTCCAGTAAAATTGTATTCCTCACTTCCTAATCTGTGTTGGAAGTAATTCTTGGCTTCTCCACAGAGTTATTCAATGCTCGTTGGTACAGGCTTGCACTTTATTATTGCATCAATTTTGATTGTAGAGCTATTCGCCACTTTCCTTAGCCAAGTTTAGTTCAAGGCGGTCAGACTGGAAGAAGATTGGATACTGGTGATTCTAACACAACTAGGTGCACATATAGGGGCTTCTCGTCAGACCTCGTAATGAGACAGTCGCTTTATGGATCCGACGAATCCTGTGATATACTCTTTGGAGAGCAGTATCAATCATGATCTCCTCTCCCGCAGCACCCGGTCATTTCATGCGTCTAAACCGCACGTTCGGACGTTTGATCTGACGCGCTAGGATCAAAACCCTCAATAACCTATCGTCCGTTCTTTTTCTCCGGGCGTCGCACTTTTAGGGTGTCAAGCTTTCACCCAGTCATCCGGTGAGAGCCACACGTATACGTTTTGCAACTCTTTCTTTCGTTTCGTACTTTGACGTGATGGTTACATGGTGGAATCCGAATAAGGATTTGAAGGGCCGGTTCATCAATCACATTTATCCAATGGATAAGGGGGATTTATCTGAGGGATAGCGTTATCCTCCAGATACCACAATAGGGGGTGTTTATCCATTCCTAGCTAAACCTATCTGGCGTTTTAATTTATCTGGTCCCTGGATAGCTGGATAACAATTATAACTGGAGTTTAATGATATATCTTGAGCTTTCTAACCTCAAACGAGTTCATTTATTTACAAAACGTATTTGAATCTCGTTTGATTGCCTTATATTTTTGTACCTTCCAATGGAATGGATATTTGGGGTTTTATCTTCAAATAGCAGTAACGGCAAAGATTCTATCGTAGCATTATTCGTTGAATGGAATAGAAGACCGTATATACCAAGTAAGACCCCATGTGGATCACCTACTAAGATGGGACGAGTGCGTATTTTTATTGAGGTTTTGGTTGGACAAAGATACCGTTCTTTACATTCTAACACAGATCGAAAATGAAATTGAGTCCACAACTTACTGACCACAATAATCCATTCATAATAATTCAGGTTGGAATATCGCAATTCGTGTATGTATTTCTCTCTCTAGAAATAAAGCAAATGACAAAAATGTAGAGGTTTCTTATTTGCCCAGCTTGATAGCATGATGGACACTGTTGTGTTGTGGACGACAGACCAGGTTTTTTTAATAGTCGATCCATGAAGAAAATCTCCTACTCTACTCTGTGATAGCTCCATGGGTAAAACGCCCTTATTTTGTCGCCTACAGACACCAATGAGGATGCTAACGGCACTATCTGCCAGACAGCATTTATCTGAGGGATAATTTTATCCGCCAGGTAATTCGGCATTGATAAACGACTCACATTCTTTATCTGGAGTATAGCGCTATATTCAGTAAAGCTATCCTAAAGTTAATGTAGATAATATTGAAAAACCGGCCCTAAGTGGACAAAATTATTAAGTGTACCTACCATTGTACTTAGAAACTGTACGCTCATTCTGGAAATACCTTATAATAATACACCTAGTACACCAACCAATTTGACTACTAGTTTAATTATAAATTAATGTAAATTCTATCAAATATAAATTTTAAGTATTTATCCCTCCTATATAAAATTGGTTGGTAAAGGTACGTTTCAAGGTGCTGTCAATCCAGAACAAGCTTACACTGTACAACCAGATCCGTCATACGGCTCAATCTAACCAAGACATCATCCAACGATTCCAGATTCGAGTTTCAGCGAATTTTCGAAGAAAATTACAAAAATGGGTCCAAAAATTGTAAAAATAAAATTTACCAGTTTCCTTAATTTTCCTTGATTTTAAAATTATGTATACATTTTATGTACCATTTTGTACGATAACTGTCTTTAGGATTAGCTATCGGTTTACCCCACTATTGCAGCTATCAGGAAATAGAGAGTTCTAGAGGCAACAGAAAATTGAGATGAGGTGGTTTATCGTGAACGGAAAGCGCTACTGCGCATGCGCGGAGAGATGACGCACCTTATCTCCAATATATATGAAAAAAAGCGTTAAACTCTAGGATTCGTTTCTGAATGCCTCAAAACGGATTTTAATAAAGAAAATTTTAAAAATTTTCCGAGCCATTGCAATAGCTTCATATTTTACAAAAAATCGATAAAAAAGTTCTAGATATAGACCTATACTACTATTTAAGATCTTCCCCAGCTCTCAAATCTTGACTGGGTCGCCACAACTGGTCGGTATCGCTTCTGGCCCTTTCTGTGAAAATCACCCATTACCTTTCTCGGATATTCGGAATAGAGGAATCCCCAGGTGCCGCTTCGAATGAAAGAGAAAGAAGCGCACTCAAGGTTGCGAGTAGACGCACTCTCTCTGCTGAGACAGAACAAACAAATAAGTAGTATCGGTTTTTCGTGATGATTGAAATCACAGGGTCTATAAGGGAGAATTTCATGCACGTAAAATAGCAGTTCAGTTACCGAGCGGTGGAGAAGTATGATTTATGTTTCGGACCTATTCAATGAGAACTCCCCGCTTTGCGAGATGTAATTGACTCATCACGGACGGGGCGCACCCCTGAGCCCGTCAGACCGACCAGCGGGCAGTTTCAATGGGAGAAGCTCGACACCTCCGTCACGAGTAGCGAAACCCTGAAACCAGAACTAGTTTACTCATTGGTGAAAAGCCACTATAAATTCTATTAGCGAATTTTTGTAGAAAATGAAGCTGTTCCAATGGCTCCAACAATTTTCAAGTCAAAATATAGTGCAAGACTTTCTTTCATCGCATGCCCATCAACCTATAATTTGGAAAAGATTCATTGATGATTTATTTATTTTTTTTATTATTTGGAAACATGGGGAAGAAAAGCTAAAAGAATTTCTAAAAGATCTAAATTCGAAATTTTCCGTTAAATTTACATGGACTTATTCGATATCAGCAGCCACATTCCTCGATGTAAACATACGATTGACAGAAAGTATAATCGGCACTTCAGTACACATCAAACCGACAAATAAACAATTATATCTCCATTATGAAAGTTGCCATCCCCGACACACAAAACAGTCTATACCAAGAGCTCTCTCAATAAGGGGTCATCGTATTTGTGATGAGGATGCAGACAGGGAGACATACCTGAAGATTAGCAGATAAACTGGTGAACAGAGAATACCCAACAAAAGTGGTAAGGCAAAAGAATATTCCTTCGCACATTAAACACCACCCGATATCCCGAAATCCGATCAAAAAATCCCAACTCACAACAACATTATTTTACGGCATTGGGAAGATGAACAAAATTCTAAAAGATCTTTACGTATGATCCTCCAGGGTTGAACATCAGGCATTAACTGGGCAACCACGCTTCTCCATGGCAAGATTTTCTCAACAATTAACAAAAATCTAATTTTCTTTTCTCGTAGTTAAAAAAAGGCATACGCCGAAATATAAAAATTAGTTACATGTTGTCAATTATTGTTTTTCCTTAAAAATTTTTTGAATATTTACATGATAAAAATTCCTTTCTTGTACCAAAAGAATAAAGCTTTCCAATCGAAGGATGAGTTTATTGGCCAACACTATTTGAGCACATTAAGTTGGTAAAGTTTCAAAAAATGTACTTAAAAAATCACTAAGAACGGCTAAAAATTGATAAGTTTATACTTTTTAGCAGAATTATATTTCAAAAAGTTTAATAATAACATAGTAGAACATTATATCATATTCCTTATGTATTATATATCTTTTCTCGTGATCATATTATTAGAGGTCAAACAGATTGGGGAAAAAATTTCGTTGAATTGACCTGTTTCGTCCTTGTTTGTATGTCATAAGTATTACACTATGAGTGCGTTCATGAACCTAAAGGTTCACATAGAATTTCTTTCACACAAAGGCCAGACCATTTTACTAAAAATGAAAAGATGCGATTAGGTATTAAAGGATATGACTTATATTTCCCTCACAAAAAGGGTGAGTGGCTCTGTAGAAAACACTTTACCTTTCAGAAAGATATATCACAGTGTGAAATACACATGTATGAAGATTCCTTCTCATGATCAAATCAATCGATCCCGAACATTTCAATCCCCTTTCCAAAACTGAGAAGAAGGTTCAACAACCCCACAAAAAAGGTGTAAGTCCCTGGTCAGTTCTACCGTCTCAGAAACCGTGAAATTGAAAGTACCTTCTCAATAGGTTACAAAAACTCAGTCATCAATCTTCCCCTTCGACACAAAGTGAACTCTGTTTTGTGTTTTCGTTGCGTTACTCGTTAGCTTGGAGTTTGGAGGTTTTATGATGTGGGACGGGACGATTCATTCTAATTGAACGAGCTTTGTATTTCACGGTCTCCGCCCCCGGGGTCGTAAACCGTGGAATGACTGCTGTGAATAATCGCCCGTAGAAGGAAGAGATAACAGGAGGAACGAGGAAGACGGGGCTAGAGTTATCCAGCGTCGGTATTCAAATATTGCACAACATTGTTTGAGATGGTTATATTGATTCAGGAGTTGCGAATTGAAGATAACGTACGTAACTGTTGAGACCAGATGATCAGGAGTATCTTAGTAAAGTATCGCTAGACCGACGGAAAGAGGTCAAATTGACAAAAATGCTGGGCGTTTTTGCTTTCTGCCAACCCCAAGATAATCATTTACATACCTTTTGGAGGAATCTGCCGTCACTAGCAAGCGAGTACCGGAGGCAAGCGCCCTTCAATGTAAAGACATTATCATCAGGCCATCGAAACAGCATAGCACAGTATAGTACAGTGCAGCAGTTTATATATATATATATATATATATATATATATATATATATATATATGCATATATATATATATATATATATATATATATATATATATATAACAATATGTTGAGTTCTCGACCACTTCTTCTTATAACAAGGTGTTAAGGTTCTAGAGGGTTGGTCAATGAATCAGGTTTTTTCCTTACGCCGACGTTTTGTCCAATTTATTAGACATCTTCAGGGATGAGTTATGTTAATATCCTATTTCATTCTATATTGTAGATCATGTTGTAGCACTGAGTTAGTTAATAAGCAATGTGAGAAAAAACTATAAAACTATGGCAGCATATTGTTTGTTGCCATAGTTTTATAGTTTTTCCACACATTGCTTATTAACTAATTCAGTGCCACAATATGATCTACAAAATAGAATGAAATAGGACATTAATATCCCTCAGCCCTGATTATATATATATAGTGGTGAGATTCTGACTAGTTGTAATTGTACAATTGAGGTAGATAATAATCAGGCTAGTCGGTTTTTTAAAAGGTTTTTAATTGTCCTGCGACGTTTCGGTCCTGGAGCAGGACCCTATTCATGCAGATTGAACAACAATATTGTTCTTCATTAGTAGATACTAACGTAGTAGGTATGTATCACAGTCTCTTGTTGATAAACTACTTTTTAAGTATAATAAACTACTTTTTTAAAGTACTTTATCAACAAGAAACTGTGATATATACATACTACATTAGTATCTACTAATGAAGAACAATATTGTTGTTCTATCTGCATGAATAGAGTCCTGCTCCAGGACCGAAACGTCGCAGGACAATTAAAAACCTTTTAATGTAACACCGACTAGCCTGGTCATTATCTACAGCAATTATGCATATGTATATATATATATAAATGTGAAAAGTTTGTATGTATGTTCCCTATACAAATCCACACCGTTTGACGGATTTCGACCAAATATGGTACAGATGTTCTTTAGGTACTGAGAAGTAACCGCGTGAAAGTCATGATCCTGATCAGCAGAGTGAGCCCTGGGGCTAATTTCTTTCCTATTCATCCCAAGGTGCTGAAATTCTAAACTGAGCCTCTTTAGGACGGTTGGGTAATAATGACAGGGTACGGAGCCACCGTGATCAGCAGAGTGAGACCAGCTGCTTTACACAGAGTTCTTTATGTACTCCGACATGGGCAACGCCCGGGTAATCGGCTAGTATACTACATACATACCAAATTGAGTATTCAATACCTAATTTTATACGTGTATGAATTATAAATGAAAACTGTGTGAAATTGTTGTCGGTCAATATAAAGAAAAAAACTCTTCCCAAAACAGATAACCTCCTTTTTCGTTGAAATGAGTTGAAAATAAAGGAAAATTTAATATTAAATCAAATCACCTTACCCCGGCTATCGTTGGTATTCAGTATTTTTAATGTTCCCCGTATTATCGTTCTGGGAATGCCACTAACTTACTCGTTTAATTGGCCTCCAGTAGAGTCACCCAAGTCCCTTGTTAACGCCACGATGCGGAGCGGATCCTTCGAGATCTCGTGCCGCGACACAAGTTGTTTGCATCCCTTGACGACGCGAAAAGGTCAAACATGCACGGCGATTTTGAAGGAGAAAAACGGAGCCATGCACCTATCTCATGGAACCGTTATAGTATCCCGATTTGACCGTAAACTTTGAGCTTTCAGGTCACCAAGCTTCGCTAGGGCATCATTATTTCACATAGATACATACTTGCAGTCTCAGTGCCTAGTTGTGTCTTATATAAATGGTCATCCGAAGAACATCTATCCCCCGCAACTCTCCTTTCCGTTCATTTTGCCTGCTTCGTCAGTAGAGCTACGTATTGTATTCTGCTCTGAGAAACTGCTGCCATGCTGCAGAGGTTTTTAAGCTTCAAAAAAGAGCAGTTCGAATTTTGAGGGGGCTGAATTGGGGTCAGAGCTGCCGTAGTCACTTTAGAGACCTCGGGATTCTGACAATTCCAAGTTACTATGCTCTGAATTCCCTTCTGTTTGTTCGGGAGCGTACCGACTCAATCATGAGAGGCAACGATGTTCATCAATATCTCACCACAGGCAATAATAATTTACGCCCACCTGCTGCTCGACTTACGACAACGTAGACAAGTGATCAAGTTGACAGATGGGGACTCGTCTTTTCAATTGCCTACCGGTACAAATTCAGACACTTCCAGTTAAAAAGTTCAGAAGTACTTTGAAGCGGGCCTTGATTGAGATTGAACTTTATGAAGTGTCAAGTTTTTTAATGTGAATTGGAGGAAATATGTACCTGATTGAATTACTATATAAGTGTTACCTACAGATTCTCGAACTATTTTTATTCCTGTCATGACCTAATTATCTGTATTTTTATTGTTATATTTATTTTGTATTTCTGTATTTTGTGTACCTGAATTTTGTTCTAAGGCATTTAAGGACATGAAGGAGGTGAGGTCCTTATCTTGGGCGACCTGCTTACTTAGCTTCAGACAATTTCATTGGAATCAATGGAATCCGGGAATGATTTCGAAATTTCGCATGCACAGACGCTCAGAGACCACAGTTAGGTAATCCAAATGCTATGCAAAGGAGATTATTTTAAGCCTAACCTTTAGGGAGTTATAACAACATCTGATGATGTCATTGAATTCAAGTGTAAAAGTTCCCTCAGTATGAATCCGATAATATTTATAAAGGTTTATCAACGATAAAACCCACAGAATCCTTGTATTGATCATTTCCTAAAAGTGTTATATTAGAGAACGAAGTCCCTCGTTGAGACTAAATATGATTGAGAGCTTATGATTCATTTTTAGTTGTCCCAAGCGAACTGCATTTCAAATGTTAGCTTAATTCATATGTTGGATAGTGAAGGATATAGCTCCGGAGTTCACTCAGCTCAGTGTTGGGCATAATATACGATTGTAATCGCGATAATTATTCGTTGATTCTTAGTCAACAGCGATTATATTCGTATTCGTGTAATCGTATTCGTCTGTCGGCGATTATACGAATGCAACCCATAAAAATGCGTCACGGATCAATTTCAATAGGGCGTCCCTCCTATAATATGCGAAGCCTCGCTAATATTACCTAGCTTCAGAGGGACGTCCTATTGAAATAGATTTGAGACAAATAGGCTGGGCCCCAATCGTCGCATATAATATAGCAATATTAGCAAGGCTTCACACATTATAGGAGGGACGCTCTATTGAAATTGATGACCGTGACGCAATTTTATGGGTTGTATTCGTGTAATCGCCGACAGACGAAAACGATTACACGAATACGAATATAATCGCAGTTGACTCAGAATCAACGAATAATTATCGCGATTACAATCGTATTCAACGATATGATTATGCCCAACGCTGACTCAGCTGATACAGGCGACATCGGACTTTACGATTCGTTACTAGATGTCTCAAGGGGCCTCCATTTTATATTTCAGCTCCATAGATTGAATGATAAATAGTGTTTTTCGTAGCATGATTTTTGAAATTTGACCAATTTATTGTGCTGGCCAACAAACTGATACTTTCTTTTCTAAAGTTTGACTTTTTGGCGCGAACGGATTTTTTATTTCAAAAATACTATATATATGAAAAAGCGTTAAACTCTGGGAATCGTATCAGAAAGTCTCAAATTCTTCAATGAACTAAATTTTCGTTTAACAAATATTTTAAGCCATTGCAATATATCTACGAAAACAGCTAAAACTGTATAGTTGGCTATCCATATACAGATTTACGCTCCTCCTACTTTGTCCTTTTGTGAAAAAAATCAAGTGTCACTTTTTGAATCCTGATTCGATCAATTCAGGCAGTTGGTGCTATGAAGAAGGAAATGACAGAATAGAGACATCTCGTGCGAGGACACGTACCTTAGTTGGTTCTGGTTCGCCAGCCCAGGATGGTATCGTGCTGATCACCACGCCCTGAGAGCCAGTGTGAGTCTCGCTCACCATCCCTGAAACAGACAAGAATGATGTGTTAATAAATTAAACATAAATATCGTAGGGCACGAGGTGAAACAACAAAAATAATATTTATCTTCTTAATCATAAATATTGTTTAGGATTATACTACAAAACGAAATTCGCCGTCTATCTAGATCCCCGTATACTCTATTTAAAAACTTCCGTCTGAATGATTTAAAACATGGAGCATGTTTCAGCTTTGAAGCTTACTGATCTGATCAGGGTGGATCCGCACCTTGCTGTGTAACGTACCGTCAATATTCCGCAACATTTATCAGTTGTAGTTATTGTATAATAGTATCATTTCAAGTTTTACTTGAAATTGGTAGTTTCCGTGAATTAGGATGTGAATTTATTTTAATGGCGTGGATTCCGAGGAGTAGTATTGGTTTGCTAGTAAGTGTGTGTGTTTTACCTATTGGATCTGTAAATTATGGGCATGTGCCAGAAGAAATTGGGCGCGTATAGTTTTTTTTTAGTTGATATATTGTTTATTAGAGAACCATTACAACACGAACAAAGTTGTTCAGAATGGTCTAAAACGCAATACCTCTATGACATATTCAGTTTTATACTGTTATTGAACTTACATTGTACTTGTATTGTATATACTTTAAACTACTGAGCTCAGCAGTAGTTGATAATGAGGAGTATTTTGCTGCAGCATTATATTACATTGGAGTTTCTTCATTTTGGCGGTGTTCTATTATGATTGTAGAAGTATGTCTGAAATATGCCGTGGTCACTGCAGTTTTGCAGGTGGTTCAAATCCCTCATTCTGACCCACATGATGTGATCCACATTTCTGATTTCAAATGTGGTTGTGTGGCGGACCAAGCAGAAGGCTATTGAATCCAGGTCTTAATCTCGATAGATCTTGCTATTCCGTACGAATGAAGGGTGGGGGGGGGGGGGGGGGGATTGACTACATGATTTTGCACGGCTCGGTTTCGTTCAAGGAATTGGGAATTTAGAATTTGAACATGAGCCCTAGATAGAGATGGCGTAAGTCCAAATTGGCCGAATAGTATAGTTTTTTTAAATTTATGAATTTAGCCGCATCTCAACCTGAAGGGTCATTAGCGGCATTGCACTAGGTGTCTCTAGTATAGTTGATTTCGAAATTATGGTAATTTAGCAGAATTGAGGTAAGTTCTGTTTTCGAGGTGTAGGTAAGGTGAGGCTCCTTGATACTTGTTGTTTTATATCCTGCAATGTTGTGGGAATGCATCATATATGTTCTTGAAATTTGGCTGCATTTGTGAATGTTCGTGCTGATGAAGAGCGTTTGTAAATGATACGCAGAAAAGATGCATAGATAATAGTCTCCACGCATGGTCGGTGGGTACAATACATATATTTCACATATAGTGATATCAAATCAATGTTTTAGTGTCGTCGTATTCATTAAATCCCTATGTTTTGAAAATCCAATATCATATCTAGTAGATATGCAACATGAGATATTACAACTATTGCATTGATGGCCTTACTGAGACCCGTGAATGTTGGATCAAACTGTTGGAATCACTGTCGGCACCGAAATCTTCCGCTCAATACCAACGCCCGACAAAGAAATAGTACAAGCACCTTAACGTAGGTGCGTTTACACAGGAAAGGAAGAATAACCAATCAAAATCCAACTATTCCCTCAGAGGACGAACACTCACATAAATACGGTCGAAATTGAATCAGACACGAGAATCTCCAAGTTATTACACCGTACAACTCGTTTACACGGGCCCGGACCCCGGGTCTTGACTTGGGAAATTTAACTGTCTCGAATATGTGACTTAATGGTCGTGTTGGCAGGAACATTAGTCGAGAGTTAAATGAGAGTATAGCGTTACATCAAGCATGTAGGGCGGATGTCGCGGCGCGGTGGCTTGTACAACACGTATTTATCTTGACAGTTTGCATCTAATTTATCCGTCTGGAGCACCAACTCCCGCCTTTAGCGATGCGCACGGTTGTTGGCGGAGTCATATCTCTAGCGGATGATCGCAGGATTTTATTTGTTCATTTTTTCGGTGTTCTTGGGTTCGGAAAACGTTCTCGTGTTTCAGTGCATCGGTGGGAGCGTTTTGACGAACTCTGGTTTTATACACCAGACCTTATAGCTGTTTCTGTATGAGCCCCACCCTCCCACTTTTTCGTATGATACCCTACATACTTGCAACATCGGCTGGGTAAATGAAAATGGGGTTTTGAGATTTTTAATGACAAAGGCATGTTTGGTATCATTTCTCATACAATTTTTGACGCACAATCGATTTCGATGGGTCCCAGAACGTTTACCATACACCCATGGGTGCTGTGGGTGAAAACGGGTATAGAAATGGGAGTTTCCTTGGTTTTCTGTGTTTTAGGCATGTGGAATATTCCTTTTCCTAGTAATTAATGAATCAAACTGCAGTGAATGGAGAGGAGAAGATGACAAAGACGATACTGACCTCCTCGTGCCTCACAGGCGGATAAATTTCTTAATGATCCTTAAGAAAAAAAATTCTGGAATTGAAAATAATCCAAAACTTTTAATATTAATAAATCAATAGGTATTAGAATTATTTTTCATTATTTCTTGTTCCTCGCTATTCATACAATTGTTCCTAGTTAGTTTAGGCACTTCAGTAGGATAGTCTTAGCGACAAGAAGTCAGTCAGTATAAGTTTAGTCAGATTTTCAATCAACTTTATTCATTAACTGGTTATTTACACTTAAGTTATCGACCTGCGTAGTTTTAAGAGTCAGTTGGTTATTTGTCAGTTCATGTGATACAGTTATTCAGTATCAAACTTCTTCTAGTATTGTCCACATCGTCGATTGTCCACATCCTATGTAATTTATTAGGGTTCCAACGTTTAAAAAAAATAAATAAATTACTGACCTAACTTATTTTTTGCAAGTTATTTATAAGAAAAACCGTCTAAAACAATATGAATATTGATTAAAATAACTCAAAACCACGACATTTCATGTTCAAAGAACAATTTCTTGCCACCCAAGTCCTAGAAATAATTTCCGCCACCATTCCCGTTCCATTGACCCCTATGTGCGACGCTACCCCATTCTACCAGTTCGTCCAACAAAACCGTCAAGCAGAGAGAGAGGTGTCACTTTCTGCATGAAACTCGGGTCAAAAATCACAATTGAGCCATAGATGATCCTGAATCGTCATCATAATTATGAATCAACCATGAAGTATATAATCGACACATTGAAAAATCTGGATTTAGGAAGCTTTTGAATAAGAAGAGTTTTAACCTGCAACACACTTTTAGTGGACCTAACAAGTAAAAAATGTCACAAAACATGTCATGAAAAATGTCACGAAAAAAATGAGACTAAAGTAGCGGCGGATCTAATTTCTTTTCTATTCAATCTATGAAGTTGAAACTTGAAATGGAGAACCCTTGGGACGTCAAGAAACGAATCATGAAGTTTAGATCAGCTAATTTTTTACAACTTGTAAATAAAATCGGCTTGTAACTTGTAGTTATATGAAATAGGCCCCAGGTCTTAGTGGGGAGGTTGTGGGAAGGCGAGTTACGACAGCACTGGTCGATCCGGATAACTGAACAAGACCATCAGGGAGTTCGTCACGGACGTTTTGTTATTCTTATTCCATTTTCCGTTGTTTTATACCGCCTTAACTAGGAAAATTGGTGCGAATCCCCGATTTTCCTCCCGGCGGGTCGGCCCGTAGGTGCCTCCATTGTTAGGGAGCGAGGACCCTTTGAGAAACGCGAGCTTTTGGTTTCTCACGCCATCGTCTGCGGGGTGGCTGGAGGCCCCATTGCGGCAGGATGATGTGAAGAACAAACCACAAATAAGGGGAGAGAGAGCGATTTGAAAAGTCATAATTCGCTTTATTGCTTCGGAACCTCCGGATGAGTTTGAAGGAACTATAGCAACGCGGGCGGTTACATACGAGGCTCGACGTACTATTACAAAACATCTCACATCCGGTTCGAACCTCAGTTTGCCCGTTTTATAACTGAATGAACTTCCACTTATGACTTTAGTGCTAAACATCTGAACTAGAGAGCTCTCATCATTCATACCATGGTTTGGTTAGAATACTACGAGAAGAATTATTGTTTTAACATGGAAAATGTTTTTGCCATAATACCCCAGCCAAAAATGAGACAAAATCCCCGTTACGAGAAGAATTTATAGTTACGAGACGAAATTATAGTTACGACACAATATTATCGCTTCGAAATTACAGCCGCTATCACGTATGGTTCAACGCTGGAAGCTGAAATTTGAGGCGGAGGCTGAAGACGACCAACTGGGCGGGCATCAATTATCTGAGTGAGCTCTAAAGCTATTTTCTCTCCTATTAAACGCAGGAAGCTGACATTTGAGAGGGAGAATCAATGGATTACGCTCAAGGCACCTGAGTGATTTTATAACTTACTTCAGTTACCACAAACCACTAGGTATTGAACATTACTTCTGTGGAATAAAATAAAAACCAATTAAATCTCCGCAGTTAACAGTTTAAATGGATGCAAAAACATGTACTGTGTTCTGTCAAGATTTAGTGCTTAGGAATAAATTTGTTATTTTTATTTACGGCGCATCGTCTAATGAACATTAAGTACAAGTTACCGTAAATACCCGAAATTCGTCTAAACTAGTTTAAACAAGTCAAAAGTTCCAGTCATGAAACATGATAGTATGAGCCAATTTTCGAAATTTTGTTAACTACTAATTTTATTACAAAAAACTAGTTCTAAATAATATTCGGCGGGCCAAATATAACCTGGAAACCTTGAACCTGGAATGTAACCTGGGTTTTTGTAGTTTTTTATAGATTTTTCAGTAAATATTATTGCATTTTAAGTAGTTACCTACCTACCTATAGATTCGTGGTTGGTATATATATATATATATATATATATATATATATATATACGTTACGTAATAATAAACCGCCTCTCTTGAAATAAAACCTGCTGATGTAGGCTTCACCCACATCAGCCGAACCAGAAGCTATAAATAGGAGACACCGAGCGCGACTCGTCAGTCTTCCTCTGAACCCAGTCACGTAACCGTGTGTTCCTAGCCTCCACCTGTAATTTTCCTGTATAAATAAATCGCAACTTTTTTAAAAAGCGATTTATCCTTTAACCTATCATCACTGGCGCAGTCTATGAGGACGTGAAGAAACCAGGACCTTTTTGAGGGAATATCAAAAGGACCCGGACTCCACCAGACCCTACTACCCACGAAGAAGGTACCAAACAGGCACGCAGAAGGCATCAACAGGACCCGGCGGACAAATTTCAACAGAGAAGACTCCTCACGTTGGCAGATGACGGCTCCAGCGTGAGTAAACCCAAATCAATTAACATATTAACATTTTCCCCGAATTTGGAAGAAGAAAAAGCATATTTCTTTTTCCCAACTAGTGAAAAGCACATTCACTCTCCCAAATTTCACCGTCACAAAACCCCATTCGAAACATTTCGAATCAACCTTAATTTTCAAATCGTTCGAGAACGAACGTATCTCAAACAATAAGTCGCGAAGACTAAAACATTTTATCGTCAACTTGAAGGCATATCAAGTTGTCACCTCGTCACCTGACCCGCACGCAGACCGCTCTTGCTATCTGCACGTACACCCGCTTGCCTTATCAAGCCCTTTAAAAATCCTCCGTAATCTCTACCAAGAATTCCCGGCTGGAAGAAGACGCTCTCGGATCTCTTACGACCGTGACCTTCAGTTTACAAATAAGACATCTAATTTTAATTTTTCATTGTCTCATTTGCATGATTAATTAATGAATATTATTTGTATATTATAATTTTTGTATTACAGCTACAAACTAATCAATAACTGAAACCCACTCGAGTCGATTTATAAGACGAAATTTTCGTCTGAAAAGATAAATCAAAATTCCAAAACACAACAAAAAATTCCCTCACGCCAGCTTCCCCTGGCTTGATCTAACACTCTTTCCTAGAAATTTTCAAACGATACCCGAAATGGACGGAACTTCAGGAACCCAAAACGTTCAAATTCAACCGACTGACTATGTAGGAATTATTAACCACCAGACGGAACAGATAGGCCAACTGACCGCCCTAATACAGAATTTACTTGTAAACCAGGTGATTTCGCCTAGGGAACAGAGACCCACTAACAATGACTTACCCACTTTGAAAAAGGAACATTTGGACCTGATTCCGACCTTTAAAGGTTCCCCTGAAACACTAAATCATTTCTTGGAAATTACCCAACAAATCCACAATAAATTTTTCAACAACAATGACCCTCTAGACTTTCAAAATGTAATGATCATCAACGCAATTAAAGCTAAAATTGTATCCCCCGCCTCGGAACAGATTTTTTCGGCAAATCTCACAACCTACGAACAAATCAGGCAGGCCCTAATTGAGACCTACACGGATCGTAGAGACGACGTTACCCTATTAATTGAGTTAGTCACGTCAAAACAGAATGAAGGGGAATCACCCTTCAAATTCCATGATAAAATAACTAAAACCCTAAATCTCCTAATCGCTTACCTCCAAACTCACGATGTCCCAAATCACGAAATTTTGATCATGAATTATAAGAAAGTAGCACTTCGCTGTTTCTTACTACAATTAAAAGAACCCCTTGGCAGCATCTTGAGAACGAGACAGCCCGCCGATTTGAACACGGCGCTGTCATGGCTAACGAACGACTATCAGATGCTTTGCAACAACAAAACTAAGACCCCTCAAAGTTCTCAAAATTCATCGCAAACCAGGTCATATAATCAGAACAAGCCACATCAAAATTTTTCACGACCATCGCCAAACACCTCACAAAAACCTAATAACCCGTCAAATTTCAGACCAAATCACGGTTATTCAAGCCAAAATTATTCCAATCGGAATACAAATAACCAGAACCAAAAATCAGCCCCTCAGGCAAATTCCTCAAAACCAAACTCGAGCCCTCAGCCTTCAAACCAAAAACCAAATGCACCGCCCACGAGACAAAACGTCCCTAACCCATCAGGAAAACCGACACCCATGTCTTGGCGCACATCTAATCCAAACTTCAACAACGTTGAAGTATCCGATATACAATCTGACGACCCCGAAATTTGCGAAGACACAACTTACGAAACGGACGTATACCAACCAGTAGAAGAAAACGAATTCGATAGCCCCCATTTTTTAGAGGAAAGCGACCCAGAATTCCCCAATACGACTTAATGAACTTAAACAAGAAAACCATTAGTGAACTCCCGTATATAGACCTACCAAAATTCAACTTGAAAATTCTAATAGACACCGGAAGCACAACCAGTTATGTAAACCCTGAAATCGCAGAATATTTCTTCCCAAATAAACGCAAATTAGAGCCATTTTTCGTCAGAACCGCCCACGGTTCTTCGCGAGGCAGCCATACTACTCTAGTGCCCTGCGGAGACGCTTTCAGACAGAAAAATCTAAATTTAAAATTCAACATATTTAAATTCCACGACAAATTCGACCTCTTGATAGGGATAGACAACCTGAAAGCCATAGGAGCAAAAATCGATTTAGTCGAGGACTACTTGCTCACCCCGTACCTAAATATCCCGCTGAAATATCTAGGCACTGAACATGCGGAAACCCACATGATAGATGCTAGATCCATCCAGCAAATAAAGATTAGAGTCAAAAACCTCGAACAAGGAGATGCTGTCCTCCCCTACTTAAAAATAGGAGAGATGGAAATCCCCGAGTGCTTGGTTCACGTCGAAGACTATGAAACCAACGTGCGAATTTTAAATCCAAAACCAACTTCCGGCAAATTCTCCCAAATTTCCCCCATAGAAGTAGAAACTTTAGATGAAATCCCTGTAGAATCGCTAAACAACATTTTCGATGAAAATTCTAAATTCACTTTTGACATATCTAAATTACGCCTAAATCACATGAATGAAGAAGAAAAGGTAATGATCACAGATTTAGTTAATAAATATTCCGATGTTTTCCATCAGGATAATGAACCCTTATCTTTCACCCACAATATTAAACATGTAATCCGAACCACAGATGAAATACCCGTTCATGCCCGTAATTATCGATTCCCAGAAATCTATAGACAAGAAGTAGACCGGCAAATCGAGGATATGTTAGAACAAGGAATTGTCCAACATAGCGAAAGCCCCTGGAACGCCCCAATTTGGATCGTCCCCAAAAAAACTGACGCTAGTGGCAAACCTAAATTTCGAATCGTGATCGATTATCGAAAACTCAACGAAAAAACAATCGAAGACCGATACCCGCTACCTCAGATTTCGGAATTGTTAGATAAATTAGGCAGATGCCAGTATTTCAGTGTGATTGATCTTAAATCCGGATTTCACCAAATTCAAATGAGTCCCGAAAGTATTGCAAAAACAGCCTTCAGTACACCTACTTACCATCTTGAATTCAATCGTTTACCATTTGGCCTCAAAAACTCGCCAAGCACATTCCAACGACTGATGGATAGTGTTTTACGTGGTATCACGAATGAGTACTGTTGTGTTTACCTCGACGATATCATCGTGTACAGTACTTCTTTGCAGGAACACATCACCCGTCTTGAGGAAGTATTCAAGAGATTGCGCAAAGCAAACCTCAAGGTACAACTTGACAAGACCGAATTCCTACGCAAAGAAATTGCATACTTAGGTCACATAATCACCCCAAACGGCGTAAAACCGAACCCCGACAAGATCAAAGCCATTCAAAATTATCCCATTCCAACCACCACGAAAGAAATCAAATCATTTTTAGGACTACTAGGGTATTACAGAAAATTCATTAAAGATTTCGCGAAAATTACCAAACCCATGACAAAATGCTTAAAGAAAGGAAGCAAAATTGATACGAAAGACCCCGAATACGCGGAATCATTCGAAACCTGCAAAAATTTACTGACTAACGAACCCATCCTGCAATACCCAGACTTCTCAAAATTATTTCACTTAACAACGGACGCAAGCGGCATTGCGGTTGGAGCAGTGCTGAGCCAGACGGTTGACGGACACGATAAGCCGATAGCTTACGCGTCAAGGACTCTCTGCGATTCCGAGAAACGCCTCTCCACAATAGAGAGAGAACTCCTTGCAGTCGTTTGGGGCGTACAATACTTTCGACCGTACCTCTACGGTAGAAAATTTAAAATTCACACCGACCACAGACCCTTGCAATGGTTATATTCTATAAAAGAACCCGGCTCTAAACTATTCAAATGGCGCACAAAATTGTCAGCTTACGACTTCGACATTGTTTACAAGAAAGGAACGTTGAATTCCAACGTTGACGCCCTTTCTCGTGTTGAACTACTGAACAACAACGAAAACGAGCCCATTGAAGCCGACAAAGCAGTCGACGTATTTTTTGAAGCCTTAACTCCAAAATCCCTCCTCCGAATGACAGACAAGGACGTAGACACTCCCGCTTCCATAATCGTAAATTTTGACTCTGACGACGAATGCAATGATTCCCAATCCAACCCTAGCAGCACGATTCACTCTAACGCCATAGGTCATGCAATCGTAGCTATTCCAATTAGAGACGAACCAGTCAATAATTGTAACCACCAAGTCGTAATCAACTTAACGAAACTCCCGATGAAAGACCCTGTCAAAGTCGAAAAAATATTTGAAAATAAGAATAGAATCACCGTTTACTTAAATAAAAATAACTTAGAATCAGATACCATAAAATTCGTAAAAGAGTACATCCTACCCAAAATTAAATACGGACTTTATTTTACAGAAGACATTTATGAACAGTTTACGAATATCATGACGAAAAATTTTGCCTTTTCGGAAATAACAATGACAAAATACACCAAAAAATTAGAGGACATAACCGACGAAAACAAAAGGTCAGAAATAATCAAAAAATATCACGAAGGCCTAACCAACCATCGTGGCATTGAAGAAACCTACAACCACCTGAAGCGAACTCATTATTGGCCCAACATGAAGGAAACCATTCAAAGATTTATCAACAACTGCACCATCTGTGTAAGATGTAAATACGATCGGAACCCGATCAAAGTCAAATATAATGTTACACCAACCGCTTCACGACCTTTAGAAACCATACATATCGACAAAATGACCCTAGAAGGCTCAAAATTTCTAACCGTTATAGACTCCTTCTCCCGACATGCACAAGCTTATAACTTAAAATCATCGAACGCCTTAGACATTGTGGACGCACTACTAACTCACTTTACCAATTATGGAATCCCCAAAACCATCGTAGCAGACAACGGCCCAGAATTTCAAAACTCCATAATCAGAGAATTTCTGTTACTACACAACATAAACATACACTTCACATCTTCCCAACACCCAGACTCCAATGGTCTGATCGAACGTTTCCATTCCACTCTAATAGAACACATTAGGATATTGAATGAAAGAAATGAGCATAAAAAATCGACTATGAACACCAAAGTCAAATACGCCGTACTGGCTTACAATAACTCAATTCACTCGATATCCAAGTTAACCCCTTTCGAACTGTTATACGGACACGTAAAACCGGACACCTTACTAGACTTGAACATAGATCAAATCGTGGCTAACAGCTATCTTTCTTCCCACAAGGAAAAAATGAAAGCTCTATACGCCCAAGTAGGTGAAAAACTTCATTCTGCAAAAGAGAAATACATAGAAAAGAAGAATGAAGGCCGCGAAGAAATTCCCGCAATTCCACCGGAAATTTACGTAAAAACGGTCCAAAAACAATCCAAAACCAGACCGAAATTCAATCAGGAACACGTCAAAGCAATAAATCCAGAACTTAAAACTGCATTAATAATTCCCCGTCATCACAATACCCAAGAGAAAATCCACATCTCAAACGTACGACGCCCCAAAAAATTTACGGACTCAGTAGCAAACGCATGGGACCCTAAACTAGACAAAACCGAAATCCTTGCAAGTAAATTCGGACTAAAGGTGACACGCGAAGACTTGATAACCCTAAAAGACAATAACTGGCTGAATGACGTAGTAATTAACATTTACATGGAACTGATAGACGAACGAAGCCGACGCAACGACAACCTACCAAAATCCTACTCTTTCAACAGCTTCCTATACGTATCCTACAAATTTGGCGGTTACGAACGAGTTCGAAAATACACCAAAAAGTCGGACATATTTAGCAAAGACATAATCCTGATCCCCATTTTCAAATCCTCCCACTGGAGATTAATCGAAATTAAAACAAAAACAAAACGAATAAACTACTACGACTCTTTGAACAAGGACGGAACCGAAATTTTACAAGACATAATCCGCTACTTAGAAAGTGAACACCTAGACAAGAGGGGAACACCACTAGGCACACAGAACTGGAAACTTTCGACTCCACCTAACACACCCCAACAGAACAACGGAAACGATTGTGGCGTTTTCCTATGCCAGTTCGCAAAACTCCTTACGATTAACGAACAACTCCCTAAAACTCTAGACGCCCAAACACTAAGAGAACAGATCTGTTACGAAATCCTAAAAACGGACTTACTCTAAATGTTACAGGAAAACCTTTTTCCTCGTCCATGGATTACTCGTCTTTCTCCTCGGACAGACAGACTCGACAGACCAGACCATCAAAAACATAACCCTCAACCCGGGATTACTAGCCAGCCGTCTGGGACCGACAAAAATAGTGGAAGGATACCACACACTCACACACCATTATGACCTAACCGAACTCATTTCTAGAACACAATCGATGAAAGAGACTTACATAAAAACCTTGCAAAAATCGACACAATCCACACTAGATCACAGTCAAACCCAACTCCTAATGCACACAATAAACTCAACCCTCGAACTAATTGAACAAAAACTGAGTGACATTCACATCCCGTGGACGCCCAAAAGAAACAAACGTGGACTAATCAACGGATTAGGATCATTGGTTAAATTCATAACAGGTAACTTAGATGCACAAGACGAACAAAAGTATAACTCCATCCTGGAACAAATTCAACGAAACCAAAAGGACTTCCATTCCCAACTAGAAGCTCAATTTTCAATTAACACCGCGGTCCAAGAAAATTTTGATAAAATAGTTGAAGCCATTGCCCAAAACAACGTTGAATTAAAAAGGGAACTGATTTCATTACAACATCAAAATCCAAATTACTCGACATTAGCGATAACCAGAGCGACGTTAGAACACCATCAAATAGTACTCAATATGATTGCCGATATAATTCAAGATATAGAAAATTCCTTAACAGCTTGCAGAACAGGTTCAATTCACCCTAGCATAATTAAACCACACTTACTTTTTGACGAACTTCAAAAACTAAGCACATATTACGGCAATAAATTTTTAGATTTCCAAGGAAAAAATTTGTTCGAAATCCAAACACACATCAGAGTTCGATGCTACGTAGGCATTGAAGAAATAATCTATTTTCTGGATATACCCATAGTAGACCCAAACGACTATGAGATGTACAGCATAGAATCAATACCCACTTTCATTGATTCCGAATATATGACCATAGTACCCACTCTTAAATATCACTTAAAATCAAGTACTAGAACCTATCCGTTGTCCCAACCATGTCCACCTGGACATATACGATTATGCCCAAACTTTCTAATTTCACCATTTCACCCCGAATGTGAAACAGAATTCCTCCTCACTGGTTCCACCACTAAATGTCAGTATGTAAAACTTATTACCGATAACAACCATGTCAAGCTCATGCTAGATATAAACAATTACCTCCTATTTTTTCCTAAAGGAGATGTTATTAGCATAGCCCAAGACAACACAGTAGAGACCAAAACCCTCCACGGTATTTACCTAGCCTCACCGGGTAAGCACCACTTGTCTTACCAGAACCAGACGCTTTTCGCCCCCCATAGTGAAACAGCCGGCCGACCACAATTAATTGTAGACGCCCACATAACGCTTACGGACATACAACGACCGACTAAGGAAATTCAATTTAAAAACCTAGAGCTTAAAAACATCAACCTACAAGACGTCCGCCCAATAACGCACTGGAGCTTAAAACCTTACTCGATCCCCAGTATTTGGACAGTACTCCTGTATATCATCGTAGGATCAATAATATGCCTAAACGCAGTAAAGTACTACCAAATCCTCAACAGAAACTCTAATAGCTAAATACCTAAATTGCTGTACAACGTCCATTTAAATAATTATGATTGTTATTCCAATCATTGTATTGTACTATTATCCTGATCGTTGTATTGTACTACTATTGTAGTATTGTAGTATTGTATTGTAATATTGTATTGTAGTATTGTAGTATTGTATTGTACTATCAATTGTATTCTTATAATTAATCCATGTTCATATTAAGTGAATCAATTTAATTCAAATACTTTTTACATTTTTACTTATCATATTGTAAAACACACGGATTAGGTAAACTTGATGTGGGGTTGCTCAATTCAGAAAATTTAAAATTCAATCAAAATTATAGAGTCAGATCCTTTTCAGCCTAAAATTTCATCCTAGGGGGGACGCGTTACGTAATAATAAACCGCCTCTCTTGAAATAAAACCTGCTGATGTAGGCTTCACCCACATCAGCCGAACCAGAAGCTATAAATAGGAGACACCGAGCGCGACTCGTCAGTCTTCCTCTGAACCCAGTCACGTAACCGTGTGTTCCTAGCCTCCACCTGTAATTTTCCTGTATAAATAAATCGCAACTTTTTTAAAAAGCGATTTATCCTTTAACCTATCATCACTTATATATATATATATATATATATATATATATAAATTGATTATAAGACAGTTATTTCATAGGGGGTTCGCGTCGGCCTATATTCATTCCCAGCTAACGCCCATTCTGTTGAAATCCGCGGGGAATTACTTAATCAAAATAAACGACGGCGGATTAATTCAAAACGGATCAACCTTTAATAGGGTTTATATAAACGAACCTTTGATTATAGGTCGTGATCCGATAGCATGATAATTTGATTCTTTTGAGAATACACATCAGGAAGCTTCGGTCCATAATGAATGCGTGGACCGGAGCCAAACATTGTTGGCCTCAAATTTCGTTACTACCAACAGAATATCGTCATTGACTATTCAGAAAAAAATGATAGGCCCAACTCCACGATTTTTCTTTTCTTTTTGTTCCTTACCAACTTTTTCAATTAATTTCGATTGTTTTTCACCTTGAAAGATGATTTCTGGGGAATGTTTCAAAATGTAAAGGATGAAACCAGAACTCCGAAATCGGATTCTGAAGCTGAAGCAATGAGTTTGCATTTGGGAGGAAAACATTGCCACCTTGAATGGGTAATATGCGGACAGGGAACTAGATGGTCCCCTGTGATTTTCGTCGTAGCTAGACCAAAAGTGCGTACGCTCCTGACGTAAAATCATCAAAAAACAATCACTTCTCCATTTTTTATTCAATATTAGAACATTTTCGTAGAAGACAAAGCTATAAATTAGCAATTAAATACATATTCTGTTAAACATATGAGCTGTTTAATATTGATTAAATGCATAAATCCGTTGTTATTAACATGTTAGTACGTCCTTTCTGTCGTATCTCGAAATGTTTTGAGGAATTTTCAAGTGGCTACCTAGGGCTCTATGAATGATTTAAATTACATAACACGGGCTGTGAGTGGTTAAAGTCAATCCAGGTCTAAGAGCAATAACGTTTCCTGCAGATATACATCGAGTTATATACGTATTTGAACGCTGAGTAATTACTATATCCGGATACTTATAGTATTGTAGAAGTAGGTTTTTAACACACAGTCTGATCTTGTAAACCTTGACAATATCAAATAGTTCGTATGATGGTGTTCTCCTAGGTAATTATAGCATAATTTTCAAGATTATTTTTGCCGTTCCTGAAGTTTATGAATATTAGAACTAAAGGTACCACCTCAAGCTATTACCCCGTATTGCAATAACGATTGTACCATACCAGTTATAAATCCAGGTATATCAGTTTTATTTAGATTGTCGGCAATAATTGTCTTATGTAATAGAACATATGCACGTACTTTTAAATTTAGGTTTGCGTAAATTTTCGTAAATTGCGAAATTTAATTTGATATGCATTTTAACTCGTGTTTTTGTTTTTCGCAGCTGTCACGTATTTCGTAACATAGCCTCAACGCCGAGTACCGAGCCCCTCTCGGAAGTTACGTCGACAACGACAGAGCCTTATCGAATTTATTCCCAAGCTCGTCCTTGTTTTGACTAAATGACTCCCTGCCCTGAATTTATCTGAGATTAGCGAGCGTATTTCGAATGCGAGATCGGAATATAAATCAGGCTCTCCAGCAACCCCAAGGACTTGCCGGTCGAACAATACCGAGCGGTTGCCGTATTTAAATTCTATTGAGTCACCCCGCTGATGTAGGTCTGGGTTCGCAATGCTCCGGGGCGGGCCCGGCGTGCATTATAAACAGTTTACACTAGGACTAATATGTGAGACTAGGATATGTGTAGTGAAATTAGGCTGTAGCCCATATTCTCGTGACGTCACGCATGGAGTAGGTTTGAGTTTCTTCCAAGGTCCGTCATGACGTGGTAAGTGTTACTAGATCGCAACTCAACCAACCTATTTTTCACTAGAATTTTGCCGTTGTATGTCAACCTAATACGTTGTTTTAATGACGTTTTTAAAAATTACTGTTTTTGTTAGGTGCGTTGAGTAGGTATTTAAAAAAAAAAAAAAAAAAAAAAAACCGTAGGTACGCGTTATAGGAAAAACTTGCCCCAAATGTAAGCTTTCCAACGGTATAATCAACTTTCATTTTACTAAATTAATTGGGGGAGAAAAGTATGTTTTCATGCTTAAAAACGAGGGTTTTTCCATGAAATCGAGGGTTTTTGTTAAAAATGACACCCTATGAAAATACTAGTTTGGGGTCGGTTTCTAAGTATTTTTTTGCGTTGAATGGAATGATAATACTCGCAGATCTGTCCAACTCCATAATAACCGAATTTTAAACTTTAACAAGTTTTTACCATTAAAAACACAGACAATTGAGAATGTCAAATAAACTAAAAACTGGTTTGTTTAAGTGTAAAACTCAGTTGTAACGGAGTTGGAGAGATCTGTGAGTGTTACCTTTAGATTCATCGTGTAATATTTCGAATAAACCGACCCCAATTTCATAGAAAAACCACGTTTTAAAACATATAATCATAATTTTTTCCCCAAATGTATAAAGTCAAATAAAAATCTATTAGACCGTTGGAAAGCTGAGATTCGTAGCAAGTTTTTCATTGCTTCGCGTACGGTTTTTTAGAATTTTTAAAAACATAACGCACCTTGAAAAACAGAAATTTTCTCGTGAGAAGTTCTCGTGTTCAGTTTATTTTTTCGCCTATGTGACCTGTAATAAAAAGACTTCAAATAACTTAGGAAGATCGTTTCTTTCCAACGATGTATCTGTTTTTAAGATTACATTGTAAATTAGGGGACATATAACCATTTTAGTCATGTAAGATTGGAACCTCTAAAAAAATCTTAAGTCTTGAATAACTCAGAAACAAAGTCTCTAAAAGAAAGGCTACGGGGCACTTTTAATCGGAAATGAGCTCTAGAATTGACTCTACTCGTTTGTGCTACCTTGAGTGTGTTCACCCTGTATGATCAGGAAATTTTGTATGTTATCGTGTAGAACACGGTTATCAAGGGGTTATTCACACAGAACGTATACATTTTTAGAGGATTTAGCATCAGGGAAACTCAGTTATTCTGATTTGTTTGCTTAGTTGATGAATTATAAGCGCAGGGTAAAATAGCTAGTTTGTCAACGAATAGTACAGTTCTTGTGTGACTTTACAATAAGTGTTTGATGTGTGGACTTAAATCTGCACGAGGAAATCGAAGGGAGGTTCAGCAAAAAATTAAGTAACACGGTAAAACGCTAATGCTTTTCATAAATACCAATTGGTGAAAACACGTCATTGACATTTTTAGACAAGGCTAGCAACTTTCATTTGAGGAATGCTTGCTGAAGTCCATGATAGGATGGTGATTGGGTAAGAAATGAATAATGTAATGTAATTAACTTTTTATAGCTAATCAAGCAGCGAAGTATGTAAGTCGTAGGTACTTTCATAATATCTTTATTACGATTCTTCGCGAAGATGAATCCAATAAATTCAGCCTTGGAAAGCTGATGTTGTATGCGCGATATCCCATCTCCCTGAGACCCTCTCGACATTCCGATTTTCGGTGAACGGAAGAATAAAGCGCACTGTGTAACCTTTAGAAATGAGACTTAATCTCTCGCTATATATCATCGACCTAAACTCCTTCAGAGATGGTCAACTTCTTGGAACGCGAGACCATTCATATGCCCGGCTTACCGACTACAATGCCTTTAGTTGACCATTAAACAAAGAGTAATATTGCGTTTGGACCTGAAAAACGCCGTAAACCGGTTTCTCTGAACCTTTCTTGTAGCTGGCCTTATGCCTTTTGTGCGTCTTTTCTAAGTACTTCGTCATCAGCCCGCTGCATCCCTCAATTTTTGCTAAAATTTCTTCAGAGCTTCTCCTTACTATCTTCATTCGCCATTGTGTTTGAACAATTATGTTATTTTCTATGCAGTATTACAGCAGAGTTTCTCGTAGCTGAGAAAAAACATCTGGTTTACAGTACTTTCGGTTTATAATTTTCAATAATGAACCTTTGTAATTATATCTTCTAGCAGCCTTTTCGTCGAATGAAGTTTATCAACGATGAACTAGAACGTACAAAAATTTATGCACAAATTAATGCTGCAAAATGTACTTAAATTTCATTAAATTCAATCATCTTCATATTCAAAAATCGAGATCTTGAAATCTGTCTAGATAACAGTAATGATTTTCTGAGTTCCATTTTATCCGCCCAAAGAATTGAACGAAACCACCGCGGTTTATTCGTTTGCTTTCCCTAAGGGCTAAAGCATCGACAATAAAAAAAGACATCAACGCGGGAGTGAATCGTAACCAGTAAAACATATCAAAAATCGCCTTGAAAACTATGACAATTGTATCAGTTGATATTCTAATTCCGATACAATTCTGACTTCCCGCAATCGAATTTATTATAACTTCTGTATCCTATGGGCTTGTGAAGCGTAGGTAGGTAATCATTGACCTAACAGAATAGCGGCAACACTGTTATTATTAAGCAGTTGGTAACTCAACTGAAGCTGTCACTGAAGGTCACTGATACAAGTTTGTACCTGACATATATAACAAATTACTCCTCGTCTTTTGTTCTAACTTGCTGAGCCTTATTGGTCATCCTTGATGTTTTTAGGATAAGATGAAAAACAGAAACTCACCAAAAAGTTTTGATTTCTTTGCATGGTCGCTGTGAAAAAGTAGTGTACACTATCGTGTGCCCTGTTACTCAACACATCCAAAGCATTCAATGAGTGTACATTTTTACTCCATGCACTGCAAAGTCAAGCTATATTCTCAGTTTTCAAATATTTTTGAGCTATTTTCGTAGTTTTTATTTTTATTCATGCGGGAGAAGATGCCTTCACTCATTTTCTAAATCTCCGTGTTTACCATTTGATTTCACAATTTCACAAATTTTTTTTACAAATTAGGATAAAATAATGGAATCCTCCTATAAAAAATGGAAATATGTGATTTCAGTTTTGTGTCATTTCATAATTTTTATTAAGTAATTTACTTATTTTAATTTTTATAAAACAAGTGGTTTTACAGCATTGATTTTATATAATTATCAACAAAAATGTTTGAAAGAAGGTTTGAAGATTGTAAATTTTACACATACCCGGAGTCACTATGTACACGATAGTGCACACTATATCAGAGAATAGATTATCTGAAAATTCTTTAAAAAATTCAGTGAACTACTATATAACGAAGTCTAAAAGTTTCAGATTTTTCTCGTGAGAGGATCTAAATTTGTGAGGATAAGGGTTAAGGATCAGACCGGCGAAGCAATATCATGTAGATTAAGATGGCTAAGTAAATACTGGAAGATGACCTGATTCTGCTTCAAGTATCACAACTTCGCAGAGACTGTCAACCAGACACGAACCTTCAACACTACTTCCTAGCCTCATCAAAAATCTCCCAGATCATCTGAAATGACGTGTATTACGTGCAGAGTTTACCGTCCAACGTGATTAGATCATAATTGTAAAATACAAACAGTTTGCATGTCGACCTGGAGACCCTCCCGAACGACTCGACGCAGTTATGTCAGAACTAACGGGCGTGCATAACTGACCCTCGTTTTTCGAGACGGATCTACAGCACGAGATCCGAAATCCGCAGGATCGTCCCCCAGGGGATTTTACCCAGCCGGTACGGGGCCGCGTCTCCCTCACTATTACCCAGATATTATAACGGGATTTGACGAATAAACATTCCACCCCAATTAGGGAAGGGGGCGCCGGAAAATGCGATCCGATTGGTTAAAACGCCGCACGATCCCCGTGTGTGCATATAATGTTAAATACCACAACATGTCCCACCACTTGAGACTCGAATTATAACGGTAGGCTATTACACCGGTTATCACGGCGAACGTGCATATTCCCTCGCTTCAAAATCCCAATTTACTTATTACCATTATTTTCCATGATGAAGGCCTATTTTGTTTGACATTTATAGTTGGAAATTATTATAATAAAATCGCTATCTTGCAGCATGAGCAATTGAATATTTTACACAATTCATTAGTCAGCCTTTGCTTTCGAGTCAACATAGGAACCGAGTGGAAATATTATGTTAATTTTGGCGAGGTGGATTCATTTTGCGCTCAACATGTTGACTGCCAGAGGAAAAATGGCAAATCCTTCCACCAGGCCATTTTTTTCTCACTCAAAGTTTCAAGTAAGCCATTACAAGATAGAATTAGGCGACTAATTTTTACTTATTCATATTTTGGCCAAAAAGCGGGTTTTTAGGTTAGGCCTGTAGGCTCAAAGTCGCTTGAGGAAAGGAATTTCTGGCTCAGGGTCATAAGACCCAGAATGGGCCTAATTAATAAAAGAAGAAAAGAATAAAAAACTTGGAAAAAAAGGACGGTAGACCTACGATTCCACAGTCAGATAATTTAATAATCGAGAGTTCTTATGTCGTACTCAATCGTTTATTCTTTGCTCGAATGGGAGCCTGAATCGTCAGCACAAAAGAATAAAACGAGACGTTCCAGACCCGACGCGAGCACCTCCCACCGCCTTGTCTTTCCCCCTCCGTATGTTAAAAGTTCTCAAGCCTGCCATCTGCAGCCGCGCGAAATAGAGCATTTTGCGGATACTGAGGAAATCACAGTCTGACTAATATAAATCACAATATGATACTGAGGTCAATTGGTTTGGAAGATGGAGCTTCCCCCCTCACGCTACTTGAAGACTAAGTAAACAAAGAAAGCGACACCTACCACAAGAAACTAAAATTTTTGACCCCCCCCCCCCCCCCCCCTCCCCTCCAACATCTTTGAGAATCGCTGGAATGTTGAAAAAAAAAAAAAAAAAAAAAAAACACTGACCGGGTATGAGTAGCGAAGTCATATATGATTGTTCACTAGTTCTTGTTCTTGTAGTCCTCTATAAATAGACTAGTGGATAGCACAACAGACTACTGAGTCAAAGGACTGGAGTCAAATTTTTGCATTTGAATTCACCTCCGAAACATATTTTTAAACGTCATTATTTTAAGCCATATTTTAGAACGCCACTTTGATCTATTCGTCTAACTAATCTGCATTTTGCCAAAGGATTGACTTCTTGATGTTATGTACTTTTGAGATGTGAGCTTGCGAGCATCCAGACCACGAAACTATACAAATCATTCTGATCTTTTTGTCCAACTAATCTGAATTGTTACTACGGGATTGACTACTTGAATCAGAAAGAGATGAAATACTTTAAAACACAGCATTCCAAAAAGTGGTGAACAATATTCCTGCTATGAAAACTAAGGTCTAAAACTAACGTCCTGTTAATCATTATAAAATGATAAAACAATAGTTTTTTCAAAATTCTTCAAGCCGAGGTTTTCTTCAAAACGTTCCACCCAATTCTAGTAAGTAGTAGCTGAAATAGAGCAGCTTCTTTTGTCCAACTACTAGCAGCAGCTACTACTAATACGCAGTTGAGACAAAAGTAGCTGTAACTACGAGGTAGTTGCAACTGCATCTATCGCCGTAGTTACGGTTACTCAACTACGAAGTACAAACAATTTCGGAGTAGGAGACCGAAAGGGAGAAACGGTCAGAAAATTTCCACCCACTTCCCTCTTGCCTCTGTATCCTGCATGATTCAAATTACGGGGATTTCATTGACGTCACAGAAAACGCAAAAATTCATATAAAACGATGTACTGAACGAAAAAGTGTGGGAGTTTTGTCATTTTTCTAGTAAGAGCGAGATCTTTCACAAGAAAATATTTCTGAAAATGATGCGAATTCCCCATTTGGACGGCTAAGAACAGTGCGATCAGGCTGACCAACAATCCCACAGTTTATTTTTTACTTAGACGAATTTTTCTTCACTAGAGAAAAATTTTACGCACATACACGCGCGCTCCTAAACACGCCAGATTTTAAAAATGTCACACTTTGTTCACTGATGCATGTGACGGATCTTGGAGGTGCTGCGAGTGAGAAATTAGGTCATGGGAAATTTCCAAATAGTTTCATTTTTTCAAAAATTTGGTAAAAAAACCAAAATGTTTCGTTCTTGGAATTTCGGTGTTGTAATGTGAGAGGTGGGAACAAGGGTTGCGATAGAATACAATTTCTAGACCAATTTTAGTGGCGTTTACGAGCGTGCAGTTGCAGCTGCAAATAGTTACAGCTTCAAATAGTTAAAAGCTACTCTATTCTCAGCTAGTGGCAGTAGCTCCAGTTAATAAAGGGGGTTGTTAATTGCGTCCTACGGACCTCCAGGAGGCCGCCATAGTTCCATTGGGCAGGTGGATGAGGTACCCAATTTATTAAATGCGAGCATAATACATTTTTCGTTATTTACATTTCATTATTACTTATATTTTTTATTGTTTATTTACAGTGTTACCTCTCTATTTGTTGGCCACAATCATGTATGCATAGATCCCAGTTATACATGCTTTGAATTAATTTGAACAACTATCTTGCGCATTATGTTTCGAAAAATGTTTGATTTGATAAGTAAAAGTCAATGTTTTATTTACCGTAAACCACGATCTAACTGGTTAGTCGAGATTCTCCCCACAAACTCGAGACGTTATAACAGGATCTAACTACTTGTAAATCATATTCCAACTTGGAAGTGGGTTTTGATTATAATCGAAGATCCCGTTTCACATTGCGATTTTTCTCGAGAACTCACCTCGACGCCCGACTTTGTATGATTGAGGCAGATGAAGCATAAAAATTTCCGCTGATTTGAAGTGCGAGAACTAGTTTACTTGGAGAGCCCCGTCAAACTGCTTGCACTTGTGATTTTGCAACCTGCTCGCGGATTCGTCTAACTGTAAACTCAATCAATATACTGCTTCTCCATATATTATGTAGATATCTTTGCTCAATTTGATGAAGATGTATGTTTTGTTTTCACTTCAACTTTCTCAAACAACAAACGTTTTTTGCGACCTGCCCGCGGATTCTTAAACTGTAATATCAATCGATTAGATTCAAGTATTCTTTCTTAGAGAATACCAGAATGATCGTTACTGTACGTAGGACAATCAGTTCCTCATAGTGTACAGAGAACGACATGAGTCATAATCGAATTCATCAATATAAAGCAACTGTTACATATTATGTGTAGATACAACAGCAGAACAAAGCATATAAACAGGCATTTAAAAATAAAATCTTGCCAAACTAAAAGCAGGTAATAAAACCGAGTGTAAATTATTATTTTTTTGAAAATTAAAACGAAATAAATTAATGAAAAATAAAGAGGGGTAAAAAAACGGTACTTTTCCGTTATAACCCCCCCCCCCCCCCCAGTCAATTTGTCTTCAACACGCCCGCCCGATGTTTCTAGGCATTACTTCTTGCTTAGTACATACTTATGTAGAATTGGTGACAATTTCAAGCTGTGGGAAAAAATTATATTATTTTTAGAAAAAGAAGAAAAAAAAGAATTACCGTGTTTTCAGAAGTTGCCGATGTCGGTGAGGATTCGTTGAAACAAATTGGCGTGGTTGTGGTTTGATTGCCTCCACATGAATTCGCACAAGTAGAATGCACATGAATTCGCACAAGTAGAATGCACATGAATTCGCACAAGTAGAATGCACATGAATTCGCACAAATAGATCAGAATGCTGTGTATAGGTTGGTGGTCTGGATGCTCGCAAGCTCGCATCTCAAAATTACATAACATCAAGTAGTCAATCCCTTAGTAAAAATACAGATTAGTTGGGTATGTAGGTCAGAATGAATTGTATACTTTGGCGGTCTGGATGCTCGCAAGCTTGCTTCTATAAAATACATAACATAACATAATCTAAGTAAGAAGTAATGCCTAGAAACATCGGGCGGGCGTGTTGAAGACAAATTGACTGGGGGGGGGGGGGGAGTACCAAAAAACCCCAAGTAAAAGGGGATCTATTATGACAAAAAGTTTTATATTTCGTTTTCATGTATTTGAGAACTGCTCTCCTGAATTGGCGAGAAGAGAGATGGATCTAATCTTGACAGGGAAGCTATTCCATAGCCTCACGCCTACGACCGAAAATGATTGACTAAAAGACTTACTTACATGTGTTGGTATCCGGAGTGCACACGATTTTTGGGACAATGCTAGGGTAAAAAGCTCTCGTAGGTAGATGGGGAATAAATCATGCATGCAATTAAAAATTAGGGAAAGCTGATGAAATAGTCAAATAGATCAAGACCCATCAGATTGGTCTTAAAAGGTGTTATGCGGTCACCCTTCTTGAGGCTGAAGACATATCTGATGCAGGAATTGTAGGCAACTTCCAAGCTCTTTTTCAATTAAGAGATTGTGGTGTTCTTAGTAAAATCTGGTGTCTGCGCCACGATTGATGATGTGGTTTTATTAATTTTAAGTAAATTTTTTGTAATATCTGGGCCTGATGGAATTAAAATTGAAATGTGTTCAAAGAAGAGGTGTGTTTTTTTATTTTTTTTATTTTGTTACGTTCACTTCGGCTGAAATGTTTTAGTAATTACCATTCACAAGGAATATATGTTGCAATTATTAGGCCTTTTGACAGGGGGGAAAACCCCCTACGGTCAATAAAGATATTTAATTAAATTCTATTAAGCAGGAAGCTACTGTAGTGACAAGCGTGTAGGGATATTTATCTATAATGAGAGCAGGAGGAATATTTCATAGATCAGCTTCCGTTCAGCAACAGGTTCACTGCCCTGATTTCCCTGGTCGCAATCTTCACTGTGGGTTGATTTTTTTCATTTCCTCGTATTTTTTTCTTCGGTGAAAGGGGGAATATACCTACATAAAACAACATTCCCTCCCGCGCAGCCACCAAGAAACCGCACCGACCTCCGACTTGGAAAGCCGAATTGTGCGAAGCCCATCAACGCGTAATAGATTTTAATTTAGACTCGATTACGACGGGGTCCGTTAAGTTTCGCGGTCAAATGGGCGACTTTGATCCAGAATAGGAAAGAGCAGTTCTCAATTCTCACACAATTACAACTGTATCTGATGCAATCACCCACACCGTTAGCGCTTCTTCACGACTCTTCCGCCGAGGCCCACGGAGGTCCCACACTTCCCCTCACGATTAATTTTCCCATCGAAACTGGAGCTGCACTCCGACCATCGCCCTTTTGTTTCGATTTGCATTTTGTGTGGTAAGTAACAAATTTACAGTTGTATCAGGGGAATTAATAGGAGCATGTAGATCAATAGGTACTCTGGCCTCTTTTGACATGTTTCATGTCTTTGGGATTCGATTTTGCAGGACCGCAGGACGCAGGACCTCATTTTTTGCAGGATCGGGAGATGAGTATACGTAGTTATGGTTGTACCACGTGGAGGAGAGACTATCAAATAATTACCTTTTGACTGTAGGGTGTAAAATCCGACAGGGAGCCTCTCCGAGACATCAAGAGACGAATGAAATTATGGGCTCTTTACTGATCAGCTGAGTGAGCTTAATTCCCTCCTTTTCACTGCAGCTTGTTGAAATTTTACAGGGAGCTTCTCTGGGACATCAAGAGACGAATGAAATGATGGATTCTTTCTTGATCAGCTGAATGAGGTAAAATCTCTCCTTTTCGCTGTAGGATGTTGAAATTTGACTGGGAGCCTCTCTGGGACATCAAGAGACAAATGGAATGATGGGCTCTTTACTGATCAGCTGAGTTACCTGGAATCTCTCCTTTTCACTAGCCTTCTGAAATTGGACAGGGAGCTTTTCTTTTTACATCAAGAGACAAATGAAATAATGGGCTCTTTCCTGATCAGCTGAATGAGCTAAAATCTCTCCTTTTCCCGGTAGGATGTTGGAATAAGGAAATATATATAATCGTAAGGATTTAGGCGTTTTTGCATTGTGTCTTAGAGGTGGTGTACGCTCATTTAAAGAAAATTACTTTTTACAGGTCATTTATTTTGCTTTTATAGGGATGGTTTTGGTTTTATAGGTATGTTGCTATTACGCTATTTAGAAAGGACATCAACTTGCCTCCTTTGTATGGGTATAATCTCACTATAATGTAAAATTTATAGCTGTAGTTACGCTTATGCCTGTAACACTTTCCATATTCTATGATAGGGGCCCCTTAATAGTATAAATAAATAAAAATATATTTATAAGTACTCACATCTTGAGTAAAGTGTGACTTCAGTATTCGATTCACCGCTCTATGCAACAAACTCTATACAACAATATTGCAACAGCTCTATACAAAATTTATCTACATTGTACTTTTGGTGCACTGAGTACGATAAGGTTAATATTCACAACGTTGCCCTTAAATCGGTGCCTCGTAATAGTGATCATCTCTCCAGCGGCAGTGGATTTCCTATTTTGGACGCGTCGGTCTGCGAGAGGCGAAATCCTGCGATCCCTCTTGATCGGATTTTGAACGAATCCTGCTGAGTAACCCCAGCTGATTATCCCAATCCGTAGCTAACGGTATTGGCCGGTCTCCTGGATTTGCAATTTTCTCAAAGATGTTCTTTAGTGAATTTATCACATCATAAGTCGTTCTATCGTAGGCACTATTATTCCGTACGACATTATGAATTCACCTTTGAAAAACAACTAAGAGATCAAGCTAATATTGGACCTAAATTTTCTGTAGTTCAACCCCCTTAATTCACACAAAATGGTACCTAATGTTATCATAAACTTTGTACGGAATCTGAAATGGGTTAATGAAGGAATCGGAAAATTTGTGAAAACCAATACGGGAGAGGCATATGTACACCCAAATGTAGAGAAATTCTTCAAACTTATACCGACAGTTCCAGATTATATCTATTACCAAACCGATATCAATATTTTACACATTATTCCTCATAGACCGTAAATATGGGGTTTCATTGGTTTTGGCGTATTTTCTGCTGAACATGCTTTCATATCAATGACAATTCAAATAAATTGATTTTAATAAAACGAGTGCCACAGATATGAGTTACGTATGCACAAACTTATATTTATTTTATTCAAAAAACCTAGACAACCTACATAAGTATTTCTGCCGAATAGTTCCGGTGTATTCTCGCTCCAATTTAATTAAATACGTTATTATACGGCATTTTCGGTTGTTAAATTATTACATAAAAAAAAAAAAAAAACGGGAAAATCCTATTTTTAATGTCACTCCATCACTCTGCATTAAAAAAGTTCCAGTCTTGCAGCATGATCGTACGAGCGAATTTTCGTAAATAATCGTATTATAATATATGATAAAACAAATTGTTTTAGAAAATATTGTTTTGAAGTTCGTTTTACTGTTTTGAAATGTGAGTATTTTGAGTGCATAGAAATAGTTAACTACAAATTTTATGGCAGCAAAACTCGTTCAAAATAATTTTCCACAATTCAAAGAAGATCCGGAAATTTTAGCTCTTTTTGGGAGTTTTTATAGATTTTTCAGCAAATATTAATAAAATTTGAGTACACTTTTTTCCCGCTGTTGATCAACTTTTTTTGGCTAAAATTGTGCTAAAAAATATAAATTGGACAGAATTTAGCCATTTTTAGTGATTTTTTTAAGTATGGTTTTGGAAATTTGACCAATTTAAATAAAAAAATCCTTCTTGCGTCCTTTTTTACGAGTACATAACAAGATTTTGTGAGGGATAAGAGAACAAATAAAATGTGTCACTAAGTGCGGCAAGTATGTAGAATAGAATGGAATCACAATATATGAACACCGATACAAAATTTAAGGTAGCACAATACCTACAGATAGGTATTATTTTAAACACTTATTGCGGGTTTATAAATGCCTAAAGGTACGGTTGGCCCGTGTTGATAGGCAATGATACAGTTGCCATCGTGTTATGACATTTTGCAATTTCGTGTGGCGTTTTGTGAAAACATAATTATCAAAGCTGCTCCTATTTTAGATGTAGGTAAATACCTATTTCTAAGACTTAATATTTGATTACAGTATACATTACACAGATGCTGCTCAATAGCGAATCACATTTAGGAATTCCTTCTATCTTTTAATTTTATTAACCAACATAAAATGGGTTTTTGGGAGTTTTGCCTAGAACAGTTGTGTGGCATCTTCAGGTTTCGATGAATAATAAGTATAGATAATAATGTACTAAGAACTATATGAGTTGACTATGATAGTCAATATCTTAGATAAAATGACCTAATATCACGTATCGCGTTTGGTACACAGGCAAACGCTGAGTAACCAATATGTGTTCGTCGAATACAGTTTCCAAATAGTGAATATTTCTATAGCAAATAAATTAACCAAAGTTGTTCTACCCGGTAATGATAACATAATATTGACAATAAGCCCAGGAACCGGGGCTCCTTCAGGGAAACGAAGATTGAATTCAAAATATCAAATTCAGAATTGTAAAATTTCTACTTATCGTTTTCTTTTGTGATGAAAAAATCGAATTCGAAGTTATACGCAGGCAACGCTGTGTAACCAAAATGTCTGGATGTTTATGGAATTGTAGAAGTAGGTTCTTTGATAACTTTAAGTTCGATTTTTTATAACAAAAAGAAAATGATAAGTAGGTGTTTCACAATTTTGAATTTAATTTTCGTCTCCCTGAAGAAGCCCCAGTTCCTATAAATGAAAAAGAAATTTAAGGACAGAAAGTCTTGTTATTATTACCACCGCTAAAAGTCATCAATTTTGCATGGGACACTTGTGATCACATTGAGCGAGGACCACTGTTATATTTATTTATTTTACAGTCGATTTTGACGACCATCCACACCTCCATTCTGCTCTATTTGTTATGACGCATGAATAGGGCGGTGGGGCCAGTGTTTGAAACCTTAAGCAGCATATTTTTAGGTTATGTGTTTTCGTTTGTTCAAACTTGAAGCTTACATACATCTATTGCTGCATCAGCATGTCCTCAAACTGCTCGGTATTGAAAAAATCACTAATTCAAGCCACAAAACATCATAAATTCGTTTTTTGAAATCAATTTTTTGACCCAGTATTTGACAGTCACCTTTAATTTGTACCTGTGATTGACACTCTACGATTGACACAGCAGTTCTTCTGCAATAAATGATTTCTTGTATCAACAAAACATTTCATTTCAACATTTTACAAATAAATTGAAGGTAGTTATATTAATCTAAATGTAAAATTCACATGAGTATTCATAAAGGCAAAGTTGAAAATATCACCGGATGTTTCATCACAAAATAGATATAATGTTTTTTTCGAGCACAGTACGATTCTAATGGTAAACTAGCAGCTTGTGAGTTGCTATGTATTTTTATGAATATGAAAAATAGAGAACGAATGACAAGAACGAATAGAGATCCATATTGACAGCACTGTCAATCACTGAGGGTAGCATCAGTTTAGGGACTAGTACTTGACATTTGCATTTTCACATGTTATCTTTAATTATTTCCATAAAATGATAGCATAAATGCAAGCTACACAAAAAACTGATTGAGAAAAACCATGGATACAATAGAATTTGAAAATGTGGAGGGCATGCTGAAGCAGAATAATACGCTTACCTCCTTAGCAAAATCACAAGAAACATCACCAAAGAAATTACAACACGAGGTTCTGTTGGGTAACCTTCTCCAGATTTCACAAAAACCCGCCTGAAACCTTTTCCCGCCTTCATACTTTACTGAGAAGGTATTTTCCCTCAAAATTCAAATGGATCAAGCCCATAAAACAATTTTAAATGCCTTATTATTAAAACCTCTTGGTGAGATGTCAATGAGTGGGTCCCTGTCAATCACTGGTCGCTCCACCCTTCTATAGTGTTAGGAATTAAGGGAAAATATTCATGATGTTTTTATGGTGTCAGCCCAGGTCGGCGGTTCAAGGGCGTTCAAGGGGAGACACTGACTCCATCAAGATCGCTCCAAATCTGGCAGATGGCGTGGGACTCGCGCGAACTGGGAAATCCCCACGTGTAAGGTATGAATAATAATCTATACAACGAGAAATATGACTACCCACTCATATATATAATACAAATGATGAGATCGTCCTTTCCGCGTCATAAGTAATCTAAGCACTAAGTACTGGACACTAAGCAGTAAAATTCTATAAGCAATTTACTTCTACTTCCAAGATAGTAACTAATAAATTATTCTTTCACAATTCGCCCTTGTATAATATGTATATTAAAAAAAACATCAATAGTATAACAACATTAACAGAATAACATAAATTATACATCAGATATTCTATACAATAAGCTTATCCAAGTTCTATATAATATGTAACAACTGCTAGTGTAGGCACCTCAAAACGAAATTCTACGGTCTACGATTCTACGATCTCAAGAATCATGTAATGGATACAAGGAAACAATGTGCCACGCTTAACTTGGACAGCTTTTTCTTTCTTTCCTCATTCTTTTTTATCAGTTTACTGATATGTTTTTCTGAAATTTGAATATTTTTTGTGCACTGCTTTGTGGGTCGCAAATGAACGAAGTGAATCGACCTTATGGAGAAAATTCTTGTGACGTCATGGAGTGCCCATTCACATTCGGATACCAAGTTCTATTTTATAATCATTAAACTTTATTTGATCAACATTCTGCTAAAAAATATAAATTTAACAATTTTTAGCCGTTTTTTGATATTTTTAGTGATTTTTCAGCACATTTTTGAAATGTGACCAATTCAATGTGCTCCTAAAATGCTAGCCAACAAACTCGTCCTTTCAGTTGGAAAGCTTGATTTTCAGGGGTAAGAACGGAATTTTTATCTCAAGCCTAAGGAGATAATCCAATCATATCAGTCAAACTCTCCAGGAGAGTTAATCTCAAGCCTAAGAGAGTTCTCGTCTGGAAGGACGTTTATATATTATTTATATCAATATATATAAATAATAGATACATATATATATATACATATATATATATATATATATATAAATATATATATATATATGAAAAAACGTTAAACTCTGCGATTCGTTTCAGAATGTCTCAAAACGGATTTCAATGAAGAAAATTTTCAACAATTTTCCGAGCTACTGCAATAAGTAGTTCATTTTCTACGAAAAATCAAAATATATATATATATATATATATATATATATATATATATATATATATATATATATATATATATATATGATTTGTTTCGTTATTGACCGTTGGTGCAATATGTAGGTATATAGGTTCTCGAGGATCGGTCGGTTGAATCATATATATATATATATATATATATATATATATATATTTCTGCCATCCGCAATTTTGATTACTACAGCGTTCATGAACGTGTGAACTTATCGAAATAATTTTGTAACGGCGGTGTAACGTTTATAATACGCAAATTAATGTAAGCGCCGCAAAACACTCCATCAGTGAACTGTTATGCGGAAGAATCCCTCGGGATAGCGGAATATTATAATTTTATCGCTCCTTAAATATAATTACGTAGAGGTCCCTTTGCGTATAGGTTTCATATTTCCCTTGGGAAAAGCGTTCCGAGCCCGTAACACGAGTATGAGTCAGGAGCGAGGGCCCGTCCGTTATACCCCCCCCCCCCCTTCTTCCCGTTGTCTTCGTAGATTCCGCCTTCTCGTCAAGTTCAACGACTCGCATTGTTTTGAAATTAATTGGAAAGGATGGCGCGGGAGTTGATTTCTAATGGCGAGCAGAATACGGTGGGAAGGGGCAGCACCGCGTTACATCGGTATACGAGGTTTCCCATCAAAACAGATTGAGAAGACAATATCAGCTTCTTAATGGAACTCCGATCTCCGATATGGAATTGCATAGAAATACTGAAAAGTGTCACAAAATGAGTCAATTTTCGTAACTTGAGGCGTTATATTTGTGTTACGGTTTGAAATTTGAGTATTTTGTCTGTACACCAGACAACCAGACAACCAGAAGAGTCATTAGCGGCATTGAACAAGGTGTCCACAGGGGAGCTATGTTGCCATCCTTGACTAAAACGTACCGCAATCATGGACTCCACCTGCACATCGGAAGGGGGGAAAAATGAGGGGTACAGTGATGACCACTGTAATAATACAATAGTGATAACCAAAAAAAAAAAAAAAAATAATAATACAACTAAGACTAGATGTAAAATAGGCTAATAACTATATACATGTTACTATATACATCAGCGAAAAGTGAAATAGGACTATGGCTATATAAATGTATCATAGATCAGATATCACAGTTCGTAGTACAGCTCAGCGGCTCTCAGGTACAAAAGGGATCGGACCTTGCCTGGTCCGGATAATACATTAACCGACTGAGGATTTCTTACTTACTATTTCTACAACTATACCAAAAAACCAATTTTTAAAAATTTTTGAAGTTTTGATCGATTTTATAACACATTTTAATAAAATGTAAGAACACATTCCCGCACTATTTCTAACACAAATTTCTGAATGTTCTATTTCATGGTTGATAAACACAAACATTTTTCAAGCCCCATATTTAACGGTTTTTTTGTTTTCAAGTCTAGGAGTATGTGCCGCTAAATTACAAGTTGGTTACGCATTGGAAAATGCGTTAGATTTTCTCTATGCCTCATTCTAAACGAAAAGCCAGAATTAAGTGTGCTTTAACTTGTGAGATCCTGTATGTCTCGATTTCATTTCGATATTTTTATACAAGTGTAATGCTGGTAAATCTGGGTCTTTGTCCGGGGGATAGAAACAGACCCCTGTGGTGCGGAGGACTGACGGAAACGGACAGACCGAAATACATCGACTCACTCGGCCGTTCGTACGCACAACATCTGGAACCCTCGGGATGAGCCATAAAGAGATAATTTGAAACGGGACTCAGGGCCCGCGGTGCCTCACTTAGTTTGATGTATGCCAGCGAGCCAGTCTGGATGTACTTCCTTTGCATTAAGAGGACGGGATAAAGCGCCTCTCAGCTGGATATGAAAGCATCTGGCGAATGACGTGAGATCAGCAATGTTGAGCGGCGTCGGAAGAAGATTCTGCTTCGTCTTGTAGCACCAGGTTCTTACTAGTTTAGGAGCCGAGGCTGAAAGTAGGTAGTAATTCCAAGAGAAGGTTTGAGAGGTGATATTGAAAATTTGCTCCACTCTGAGAGGTTCAGTTCAGTCTTTATTTCATGGTTTGCATACAATTTGTACATAACAATTGTTATTACATAATTTTTATGGAATTTAATAATAACATAGCTCGAACTCGTCAGCATTATAAGCAAGGAGTTGCATGCTCAGGGCAAAATAGTCTCCAAAATTTACATCAAGCAATAGCTTAGACCTTTCCCCATTGACTTACTTCATAACACACACATTTTGCCTCATGTTACAAATCAAGTGGTCTAATTATTAATTGGAGTTTTCTTTGGTGGGATATACGCATATTGATACTTGAAACAAAGATTTTTGAGAGGGGTGGAGTTATTATTGTTAATGTTTTCGGGCCGTTTACAGAGGGTCATTATTGAAAAAAAATAAATCACAAAAAAAAAAAAATAAAATAAAATAAACTTTTTGCCAATACGACAAGCAAAATGTCCACTTTGATTTGGGAAATCTCCAATTAGTTTTTGAAATGCCATATATATAGTGCTCAAAGATCAATTGTTCTCAAATTGATCAAGATTGTTGTAACACGAGTAAAAATAGTCGAGCGACATGAATTTGGGAGCACATTTTTAAGTTTATTTATTTTACTGTATTTTGAAGCTATTCCGAAGGCTTCAAAATACTAGAAAACGAAATTTTCAAAAATTGTCGTTATTGAAGTTCGTTTTAAGCAAATTCAATTTTGAATTTTTTCTTCCATTTTTGTTGCTATAAACAGTGAGTTTGTGTCAATCAAGACAAGAAAATTAACGAGTAGTATACTAACTTACTAAGGAATCAAGATTAAAAAATAATAATAATTTTCCATAAATTGTACATAATTATAACAGATGGCCAAAAATACGCAAATTAATTTTTGTGCAGAGTATAATTTAAAAAAAAAAAAAAAAGAAGAAGAAGAAGATGTTTATTTACCAGATTTTAACTTTTTAGAACAACTTTTCAAATCGAAATCGGTGTTCAACTTTCTTATTAAAAATTATTTTTTAAATTCAAAGAAGTTCATGCATATGACGGCAAACTATGTCCGAAGACATTAAAGTTAACAAAGTCTTCATAACAATGTGAAGAATGTTATGGCTCATTCATCATTGAGAATCAGAATGACGTTGTGATATAGATAACAAAGTAGGTAACACGATAATAACTATCAATTCCACAGAGCATTTGACGCAAGCTTGCCGGCTCAAATAATTCTTAGAACAGTTTGGCTGCTTACGAAAGTATAATTAATCTTCATCACATTTTTATCAGATACGCCGTGAACGGGCTAGCAAGTTGTTATGAGGAAATCCATGAATAGAACTGTGAGAATCTCATGTTTGTCTATGCACGCGTCACAAACATTTACGTCACGTTACTAATAAAACGACATACTGGTTAATTGTTTTCTGATTCTGCTGCTTAACCGTCTACTGGTTAATAAACCTTTAAACTGTGGTTGTGCCCTCCAGTAATTATGGTAGATAGATTTTGAAGGGATAATGATTCAATACGGCTAGTCTTCGTGTTTATATATATTCCGAGCGCTTTCGCCCTATAAAAGCCTCTTTGGGGTACTACAATAAATTAAAATGAAGTAATATATAGTAAAATACAGCAGGGGTATATTTTTGATTGAGAGGTGGTATATCTAGGTACTTGTATGGCTAAGTTGTGTAGCAGTTGTATGGGTTATATGACTTATGGTTAAGATATATTGTGGCTAATACCTATTCTGTGGCTAGCATATATATGGGTAAAAATGATATTCATAGATTGTGATACATTTCAGGTAGAGCAACCTGCAATATTAGAAGGGAAACGTATGAATATCTATTAGAGGAGGTTGCATATATATGGTTCAGCTAATACAGGTGGAAGTGTTTAAGGACTCACCAGGTACCTATATTTGGAGTGCATCTTGGATGTTTGATATAGAAGGTACTGGTGCTTCTGTCAGAAGTTGGTATTTAAAAGCCGAGTTAAGCAAAAAGAGGGCAGATCAGGAGGATCTTGGTTCTTCAATAGGTATGCATTCGTCTTATCAACTGTTGTGGGCATAGATATGAACACAGAAGACCTTTGAGAAAGTACTGACTGCAATACTGAGCTCATTTAATATAAAATACATTCAGGAAGGTGTAATGTACAAACATTAATATTAAATTTAAAGTGAAATGATTGTGAGCACATGGGATTTGCAGACAAAAAACAGGTGATGAGTTGGGCCATGAAATGGGAGAGAATAGAAGAGATTTCTCAGCAGAAAACCAACCAACTTGGTATGTATAAAAACGAGTAATTCTCAGAAGGAAGTCGGAGAAGGGGAAACTTGGCTGTATTACATGTAGTGTGAGGTTTTATAAGTGTAGACCTTTCCAATGTTTTTGTAAACAGATGTGTTGCGAAAGTTTATTTAGGTGGGGGGGGGTAGAAAATGAGCGAGTTACAACTCCCTGCAATGATTGGCTGTTGTGAAAAGCATTAAAAACAATTCTGTTACACTTCAAGTGGTCTCTCACATTGGTCTCTTAAATGTTTACTGACCCAAAGAGATAAAAACGTACTCGTATATACATATCAAAAAGTCCAAACTCAACCGAAGGGGACTTGGCAAGATCAAGTTTGGAAGAAATGGAACCTTCCACCGTGACTTAAACGTACCTGCAGTAATAAACAGCAATTTAAAAGAACAGTGATCAATGCAAGAAATTATTCTTTACAGAAGAATCATAGTAAGCCCTTGTGTTAGCACAGCTTATTGATGTATTGTTAATAGCAGTGAGTGGAGCTGAGATTATCATTGAAGATTGTTTTAGTCGGCACGCTGATTGAAGGCTTTCCGGTTGAAGGATCTGAAGACCGGAATTGACTTTGCAACTGAGTGAGCTTTAACGGTGGGGTGACTTTATGAACCGGGTCCCTTTATTTAAGGGACATTTCCCTATTTCGAGTCAGCGGACCGTCGCTTGGTTTGGTCCGACCTTCGTTCGGGACAGATTGGTCAGGGATTCTGACGGTTCGGCGTTCAGGAGGTCAGGAGTCAGCAGAGGGAAGGAATGGCGAGAAGCGTGACGAAGGACGGCAATCGTGATGGATCATATTTATACCAGCATGTATATGATCTGGCTGCCACCAAAAAGCGCTGGTGTATTGGTCAAATATTGCCCAAAATCGCCAGTTAATCCTATCCAAAAGCACCGGTGGTTTGAACTAACTCAACAACTGTTTATCAGGAATGGCGCCAAAACAAAACTACTTCTTTCTCTTTCAACGAGCTTTCTCTAAATGTATTATCTTCTTCAGGGCCTAAAATATAACATATACAACAAGCTCAATCAATCAACAACCACGAAATCACAAACCGTAACAAATGCAATCTAACGGATAAAAAATCTATAATACACAAATAAGGAAAATGTGACTCATCCAGAGGACGTTATAGTGTGAAAACCACACCACTCACACTCAAACCATGGTTATGGTTTGTGATTTCTTGGTAGCTAATCGATTGAGCTTGTTGTATGTTATATTATAGGCCCTGAAGAAGGTAATACATTTAGCGAAAGTTCAGTGAAAGAGGAAGAAGTGGTTTTGTTTGTCCACATTCCCGATGAACAGTTGACAAGTTACTGAGTTTTGGGTCGATCTACATATCTGCTAGTTTGAACCAAACAATGGTGGAATCTCTACCAAAAGCGCCGGTGGTTATGGTGATAATTGTTAACTCTTACACATTATAAAGGCGAAAGAAGTAGGTATGAAGGCCAGACAATGTGATGTGAATAGTTTGGTGTTCTGGATACTCGCAAGCTCGCATCTCAACAACAACAAAATATCCTCAATCAGTCCTCTTGGTAAGATATAGATTAGTTGGACAAATAGATCACAATGATGTGCATAGTTTGGTGGACTAGTAGTGATGCGCAAAAAAAAAAAAAAAAAAAAAAAAAAAACCTAATAAATTCCCATTGTAAAATAGTAATGAGTAATGGAATATGCGCGTTATAAGCACCGTTCCGGCCAATAAGCATCCGCGCATTTGCCCCTTATCAGTCGTAAAACCAGCACTTCTGTCTGGCATCATATAATTTTTGGCTGGGGAAACGTTTAAAGAGTTTCCGAGCGATAACGAAATCTGTAACGGACATTTGTTTACCAAAAGATTTTAGTTGTCTAGAAGCCTAAGTAGTTAATCACAAAGTTGTTTCAAATGAAATTGTTACACTCCATCAACAAACATTCACAATCATCCCTCTAATTCATCTACGAACAAGTACAAGACCCGAGAATCGGGAGAAAAACAAAAGCTTGCAGTCAGATTATTCACTAACGATTGATGTAAGTATCCACGCAACAATCTATCGTTATGTTGGACAACGTAGAACACGACAGAAATCGATACTGATAGTGTTATGCTATATTGCTCACATTGCTGAGCTGACTTCCTAGATCTCCTCCTAGGTATGGGCATGGTTAACGAATATAACATGGTTCAATATACATCAGGAAACCATGAAATCTCAAGAAGGAAACAAAATACAGATGCCTCATCTGGTTGGGGTTCAGCGGGTAAAAGAGCATATACAGAAATAACAATAGCAATATCACCCAAACCAATAAAATATGTAAAACATTTGAAAACCGCGAATGCAGTCAAAATGAAACTGCACGAAGTGCATGGAGATGAACCTTCAGAATGGGCAAAATAGGATACTTCCAGTTGTATTCAGGAAGCTGTGTGCAAAATTTCTGCACTCTAGGAAGAACAGGAGAGAAGCATACTATATTGCTCACACATCTGATCTGACTTCACCATGATCACTTCCAGCAGTCTCCGAGAGGCTAAGTACACAATTTCAGCGCTCTACGACAGGGTTGTTTTATTTAAATCAGCCAAATAAAATCGAGATTTAAATAAAAAGCTTAACATCAGAGAGAATAAAAATAGCTAATAATATATATATATATATATATATATTTTAATTATTATATTATTTTTTTTTTCTTAGAATAAGCCGTTTTTTGCGAGCGGCGTACAGCTTTCTCGTATAAGACAACTGAACACATTGCTTCCCAACATTTAAGGAGGAAAATGAAGACAAAATTGACCACAGAATCAAAGAATCGTAGATTCTTAGATAAGGCTCGGCTCACGAGTATTTCCGTGAAGTAGATTGTGGAAATCTTTGGGCGGCAACAAGTTCCTTAAATTTCCGATCGAGACTGAACTGAGCCTTACTAGTTTAGGGAAATTCTCATAATCCCCTTCTCTGCCACCTTGTCTTGCTCAGCATCTCTAGCTTACGATTATTTTTCATTTTCGCATATACCATCATTTACTTGAAATGACCCTTATGCAAACATTAAAACCATATTTAAATCAAAAAGTATGCACTCCAGAACTTCGTGACACATGTTGGTGGTAGTGCTGCGGTTCTCGTGCGTTCATGTTTTCCGTACTTTTAACTGAAATATTGCGAGTTTTCAAAAGCCTCACTGATATTGTACAAAACCCATTCACGCTCGAAGTTTTGCAGGTCGAGAAAGTGAAGAAGTTTATTCCCTTATTTTCAAAAATTTTATTGATGATATTAATCGCAAAATGTTTAACTTTTCTGATAATTATGTATAGTATTACTTATGTCCTATTACGTCTTCGTAATTATTATTAATTATTACATCACTAATAATTCTTGTAAAATATTGCAGTAAGATTTTACCCAACTTTTCGTATAAAAAGGGGTGTTACAGACGTCGGCACGACAGCACTTGGGGTGGAGTAGCATTTTCTTCGCGTTTCAGAGGATGTAAAATACTCTTACTATAGTAATTCATTTTCGGATTTCCTTATATATATGGACAAATTTTTTGCTCACTACTCCCGTGAAACTGTCGGTCCGATTCGGAACAAATTTTGCTATGTTGTATTACTATGTCGGAACTTGTACCTCGCTGACTTTGGTGAGGATCGGCTGACAACGAGCTGTAATACCAATCATAATGATGGCAAAATCGTGCTCGAATCTCTCCTATTGACCGTAGGACGTCGAAATTTGACAGGGAGCCTCTCTGGAACAACAAGAGGCGAGCAAAGTGAGGGGTGCCATCCTGATCAGCTGAGTGAGCTAAAATCTCTCCTGTTCATCGATGTCGAAATTTGACTGGAATCCTCTCTGGGACAACATGAGAGGAATGAACTTACAGGCTCCATCTTAAGCTCTAGCTGACCGATTCGAAGTTGGTTCTGCTAACGCAAACTGCGTGTTTTTTAGTACCTATAGTACCTATGCTGATTCACTTAAGTATCAGTTCCTAGTCATCATGGAGATTCCAGACGGAAGGCGTGTGATTAGATGTGCTGGTGGAGATGAACGCGGAAGTCAATAAGCGAAATGCTCGACCGAACGTCATCTCTCCCCTAATAAAGCCGTTTTGTCCACAAAAGGCAAATCCCCCCCCCCCCCCCCCCCCCCAAGTCACCCGATCACATCCAAGAAGACGAGAAATATAGCGGTACTTCGTTTAAAGTGAGAAAACCAGATTATTATTCGTTGAGGGATAATTATATAGCAATGCCGAGTTTTTATTTTGAGAACTGGTCCATCAAGGGCCGGGTTTCCCCTCTCAAACCGTTTTACCATCATAACGGTTTCGGTTTGATGCTAGAAAGGATCGGATGAAAGTGAAAACATTGAAGTAAGAGAGTTGGAGTGTATATGTGCGTATGTGTGCGGCGGGAGGGTCAGGTTTGTCACTAACGATTCCGCGTAACGAAAAAGAACAGTCCAGGGAGGTTATTATCGGATCCGTCCGCTGGACGGGACTGTCACTCAGACATCTGTTCCGTTTCCTTTGCTCGCCATGGTCTTTAAAATGCAATAACATTCAAGATTTAAAATACTAGTCCAATAATTGTCATATTATCCGCATTAAAATCTGGAAATTATTTCTGTATTAATGTCAATGCACGTTTAGGGTATTGTGAATTGGTTTGCTGCAACGCCACTAACTAATGAGAATCTTCAGCTGCGTGTGGCCATAAGCTGGGAGAAAAAAATCCTCGATGTGATCTTTCCAAAAAAGTGCAATATGAAGGGTATTGTGTGATAAAAAGTGGGTAAATGACGTCATAAGGTCTTTGTTATAAGGGGGATCCTGGACGAGAGCTTTACAAAGAAAGCAATATGAGGAGCATTGTGTTATTATAAGAGGGTAAATGACGTCATAAGGTCCTTGTCATAAGCTGGGGGAAAAATCTTGGACGTGAGTTTTCCAAAAAAGTGCAGTATGAGGGGTAATGTGTTACTGGAAGTGGGTGAATTAGGTCATAAGGTGGTTGTAATAAGCTGGAGGAAAAAATCCTGGACATGAGCTTTCCAAAAAAGTGCAGTATAGGGGTATTGTGTCCTTATAAGTGGGTAAATAAGGTCATAAGGTCGCTTTCATACGCGATGGGGAGGGGGGGGAAAACATCGTGGATGTGAGCTTTCCAAAAAAGTGTAATATGGAAGGTACTGTGTTGTTAGAATTTAGTAAATGACGTCATAGAGGAAATACCTAACCTCCGCATCCACATGTTGTTTGGTGAGGGGGGGGGGGCTCAGCACCGTTCACCTGTGACGTAGGTTTGCTTTCTTCATCAATTTTTTGTTTTAAACATTAAACATTAGGGGGTTTGAGTTGAAAATCTGCAGTAGAGGGTTTTCAAGGGTACAGCACCCTTTTCTTAGCTAAAAATTTTTAAATTACTTTACTCGAGAGTTGGCTCTTGAACATTCCATTTACCATAAATTCAAACTGCTCATTGAAATGCCTTTCTGATAAAATTCATAGTGATGTACACCACCGGAATAATACCTCTTAACTGATAATACAAGAATAAAAGTAATGGTAGATAGAAAAAGAAAACTGTTTCGAATGATTTCTTCCTTTCTTTCAAGCAGCTACAAGATAAATCCTGTAGACTGTGTAATTCTAGTATTAGTATTATTCTTTTTTTTTTTAATTATTGTTTGGAATGAAAATAATCACAAAGATGTGAGTAACGAATTGTTTTCAAACGTTCACTTTTTTTCTGCTCGTATTTGTGGTGAACCATGTTTCCCAAGAGGAGAAATTATTTTAAGGATATCTCAAGAAAGTAGAGGTTTTAGAAAACAGCATAAATAGTTATATAAATGATATATAGGTAGGTAGTTAAAAGGTTATTTACCTTTTTAGGTGCTCAATTCAAAATTATTCATAGCCGTTGGTAAGTGGAGTGATAGCAAAAACAGCCGGTAAAAAAAGGGTGATTTTTATATAGAGAAAAGTGTACTTATTGTATAACCTGGTTATGGGGTGACTCTGCGGCTTGTGACGTACTCAGTTGGACCGTTCTGAGAAATGGACGAAATCTTACTAAACGATAACAGAAAAATCATTGACGTCGAAGAAGTTATAATAATCTCATTCACAGTTTTTCCTAATCTATCAGTATCTATTTCAACAGGAAGTTTCTTTAGATAGCTCCGAACAGTATATCAGGCATGGCTGGTATCGTACGACGTTAGTTGAATTTCCAGTGTGGAAATCTCGGTATATATTCTCACGTTCCAATGAGGGTAATAGTGATTATGGCTTTCGTTGGGGTTATACTTGATGGGACGAAATGGGGGCTTGCTGCTTCTGTGACAAGAGGAATAGAGGCGACCTTGCAACCTGAGGAATCCAGAAACAACGGAGTAAATAAATACAGCACTGAGCAGACAACATCAGCCATATTATCAAGGAACTTCACGACCACAGACAGAATTGAAGAACTGATAACGGAACGGGACATATCTGATTCAAATGCCAGCACCCAGTATGTACCACTTGTTCATCAAAATATCCTGGACATTAGCAATCAGCAGAATGATTCAGACTCTGTGCTCAGAGCAACGACTCTAAGGAGCCATAATAATCAGAGTGGTGAAATGACAATGAAAGATGGAGCCAATTGCCACTCCTGCCCACAAGATAGTTACTGCTGTCCATCAGGTTGCTGCAAAACATTAACACATTGGATGGAGCCGATAGCTTTATTTCACGCAATATTCTGGGTTTGCGCTATCGCTTTGATTATTGGAACCTTCTGGTATCTATGTAAGCCCGACAAATGTAATTATGATGAGAATGATCCCCCTGGAATGAGTAGAAATAAAAGTGTCTCCGTACAATCTTGTGAGGTAAGAATTTCGCAAGCTATTCAATTCATACCAGGATACATTATTAACTAGATATACAAGCCAAAATGTTGAAAGCAAGTACCACTCATAGCATTTTATGGTTGTCAGAATTTCAAGTTAAAGATAAAAATCCTATCAGTACATCCTCACTGGCAACTTTGTAATAGTTTTAGCAAATCAATTTATCAACATATTCCACATATCTACCTCTGATATATATAAATTCTTCTCTTCGTTTTGAAAAAGGCAGAACGCCAAAACATAAATTTTATAAGGTTTTCTTTTGAATCGCTTTTTATTTGTTACCTACTACTTTTCATCGCAAATCTGTGCCAAACGATTACACTGTTCTTCAATAATCGCTTCGAACTATCAAAACTTTATATATACCTAGGTATATCCCACTTTTTTAAATTCAGCAGATACTGCATAACATCAGACCATACAGACTCACCAGAGGTGCATGTAGAAATCAGCTTACCTGCAACATGAAAAATACAGTTTAATATCAATAATATTCTTATTACACCTTCAAATCTCATTTATTTGTAAATTATAAAACACGCATCTATGCATCTAATGATAAATTTGAGAGAAACATTATTCACTATAAAACATTAATTAAAATTAAACATAATTTATAATTCATAACATAATATATATACTAGGTTCAAAGAAACAGTTCAAAAAAGAAAAAACCACTGCCGGGGGATGTAAAATGTTGATAAATTGACATTTCACGTATCTACCTATGTTTGAAATTATAATGAAATCAAAGCGACCTCTCTCGAGCTTGACCGAAAATAGGTTTTAATTACATTTTATGGATGGTTGACAATTTTTCTGGAACGAATCTCGGAAAAAGGTCATTTTGGTTTTGAGAAAATTTGTAAATTTCTCTAGAAAAATGTTATGATTTGATTATAATTTGGTGGTTTAATGGACGATTACTTGAATTTTGATGATTTTCGTTAGACGTGAATATTGACGGTATAAGGTCTTTAGTGGTAGTAAAATGGATTTCTTCAATTCTAAGCAATATTTAGTGGCACATTTTGAAATTCTGGAACGTTTCGGATTCACCTTCAAACCAACAAGAAAGATTTCCAAGATCTGGCGTAGCATGTTTATCATCTATTCATAGAAAGATATTTTTTGAATACTAATTATAATTAATTGTGGATTTTTCTATTTCAGACCATCTTATCTGAAGGCAGCCTGAATGACGTCTCCCAGTTGGAAATATTATAATTTCTACAGGAATTTCCCCGAGATAACTCCCACGCAAATACGAAGTGGAATAATGACGAATTTGTTGTGCGTGGATACACAGATTATATGATAGGCAGCGGCCTCATCCATCCCAAAGGAAAACAAGTAAGATGTCAACAAGGCGTGGTACAGGAGGAAAACCAAACTGGGACATTCAGTCCGGGATACTAAGGATTGTCTAGTACTAATTACAAGAACTATCCATCATTAATTAATTAATATTGGATAGATTTTATAACTAGTACAAGAAAATAGAGTAGGTACAACAGTACGTTGTAGTACTGTTTTGCTAAACTAATAAATACTAGTATGCTTTCTACTTTGGTTGTAAGCTCTACCTACTGACTTCCATCACGACTGACATAGATATTGATGGGAGCATAGAATACATTATGTTTACAATTTTCAAAGAATATTGTTAATTTACGAATGTGTATTTTAAGATTTCCACTCATAAGAAATTATATCTAATAGGGATCGTTTTGGGGTATGGAATATAGGATTATCTTCAATTTTTAAGAAAATTAAATTATTTTTTCTCATTTTAATTATGTAAGCACCAAATTCAGCGTAACAGTAAATAAAAAAAGTTCCAGTCATGCAGCATGATCGTATAAGTCAATTTTGTAAACTGCAGTATTATGTTAAGTCATATTGTTTCAACATTTAAGCACATTGAGTGTAGAAAAAGGTTTAACTACCAATTTTATTTAAAAAATAAAACGTTCTAAATGATTGGTATTCTAAGATTCAAAAAATATTTTGGATTTTCATATTTTTTTGTTGTGTGGTTTTATCGATTTTTTAGCAAATATTAATGAAATTTAAGTACATTTTTCACCACAGTTTTGTGAATAAATTTTTTAATGTTCTATATCATCGTTAATAACCTTTTTGACTAAAATCCCGATAAAAATATAAATTTATCTATTTTTGGCTGTTTCTTAGTAATTTTTAGTGATTTTTTTTTTTTTTTTTTTTTAAGTACATTTTTTGAAATTCGACCAATTTAATGTGCTCAAAAAGTGTTTACCAACGAAGTCATCCTTTCGTTTGGAAAGCTTGACTTTTTGGCGCAAGATTGGAATTTTTATCTCAATCCTAAGGAGAGTTATCGTCTGGAATGATATATATATATATATATATATAAATTTTCAGACATTTTGGTTTTAAAATTTTTGGAGTCATTGCAATAGCTTCATTTTTTATGAAAATTCGATAAAACTGAATTTATATTCCCTTGATTGAAATATGCCTACTTATTAATCGTGATTAAAGTTAAATTATCATTCATTTAATCGAAAGCGTTTATTCAGAAACGTACAGTTTTATGTCGATAGAACATCCAAAAATGTGTGTCAGTAAATTCGCCAATAAACTATTAAATTAGCTACTTGACTGCGAATTATTTTTAACTTGCATGGTACGATAAATAACACAATTTTGTATTTGATAAAAAAGGAAACCCAGCCATAAATAGCACCAGAAAACAAAACCATCTCGCATGGTAAGATTAGTTACAACTGCTATGGTACTAATATAAAATAAAAATTCAGTCATTATTGCCTGCATTTGCACTACTTTTCATGGTTTTTCCCTTCTATACATGATATTCTCCTTATATAACGTATTTTAGAGACCAATTGTGTTACCATGTGTGTCACTTAAACGTAACGTAAATATTGCCTTCCAGTCCATTGTAAATACAAAATTATTGAACAGTTGATTATTGATTGTATCGTCCACCTGGAGCTTTAAAATGTCAGCAGCAACAACGTTAAGGGTTTTACTTAGAAAATGTTTACCAATCCTTCTATTTAAAGATATTAGATATGACGCAAACGGTAAGCCGTATATACGAGTAAAAACCTCCCGTTCAACTCATAATCTAACTAAAACATGTCTTTGAATGTTCAGTGATTTTTGAAAGAATGATATCAGGCAATTTTAACCATCAAAATTCTCCTCTAGAGAGATTTATCAAGTGACACCATTTTCGATCAACCAACATAATGTTTTTCGAACGAAATTTGGCATACTTCGAACGAAATTTGGCATACTTCGGCCCAATAGTTTGAGTTTTCAAATTTTATTTTTAGGTCTTTTCTGAAAACCTTGTTTTCTTCTCAACCTTACGTCAAGACGGGTCAACTGTGCCCAATAAATCATGATTTTTTTTTTCTTCCACGGGGGAAATCGTCATTAAAATTAAAATGTCGTCGTAATTTCGGTCACAATAGTAAATTCATGTTCATGAGCAGACTTATTTTATAGGGAAAAAATACATTTTTCGGGCCTTGTAAATACGACGTTCGTCTCAGCTGATATAATCCCTTTGGGATTTTCACTTTACGTAACCGGGTTTATTATACATTATTTCACCTTTATATGGACCTATGAAGCCTAGGTAGGTGATATGTTTTATACAATTAATTTTCAGTTGGTGGGTAAACTCGTGTTAAATACAAGTGTAGGTGTGTTACTTGATTCAATCAATTTCTCTTCGGTAATTACACTCTTATTGAAAACTTTCTGAATTCTACCTCAAGAACTTACCACGAAATCATTCCATTTCTAGACTATAATGAGCCCCGTGAGAAATGAATGTTATTGGTACTCTTTGGTACACCTCTACACCTATGTGGATATATTTAGATATCTAGTATGTATTAGAGTTCGTTTTAATTTTAGACAGGTGTTCTACGAAAAATAAACCTTTGTGTGATAATTGGCAGCATTTTAGATTCTACGCATCTTGGAACGTAAACCAACAAATTTTGAAGGGGGTTTAACATTTTGTATTTATCGATTAAAAAGGTTTATTATTGAAAAAATAAGTCACTTGATAAATAAACCAAAATTATTGTTATTTCTCACAAATTAAAAATGTCACGGGAAAAAGATTATTTCGTCCGCTCGATCGACGCCAGTGTGATATAACGAAACCCAAAGGAAGCCGACATTTTCTCTCACTTACGATAGTACAGACGCTTTTCCGGATGACAGGACTTTCTATGGGAAATCCAATGAAAGCCATTATCAGAGTTTTCCTGTGTTTCGTCCGCTGCGAGTGAAAACGGAACGAAACCGATTTTGTACTTACGACCGCAGGTAACATCCGTATCAGAAAATCTTACATGGCGAGAATCATCTGTTTCTGTGATAGGTGGAACCGAAAGAGTCTAAATAGGATCTACCATAGAAAATGATTAAATTTACAGGTAGTACTGAGACAGAGCTTCGCTTATAAGCGCTTGGCTTTTTAGACAATTAAACTTCTTAGGCTGAACAGTAGAGAATTTAGCACAATCAGCTGATCACGAAAGACCCCATAATTTCAATCGTATCTTAATCCCAAAGAGTCTCCGTATCGAGTTTTAACTTCCTAGGGTGCAAAGGAGAGAATTTAAACACAATCAATGTTAAATTTTGTGCCAAATTTTAGTATAATTACTATAATTAATACCTACTCTAATATTAGCAAAATGCAGCATGCAACAGTTTATTATAACAGCTTACTTAGATATCTATAACTTTGAAAAAAAATGTTGCAAAATTTCTTCTTGCATCTCAAGAAAAATGAGTGTAAATATGGAATACCAAAGGAAACGATGTTTGTTTTGAATATATTGAATAAACTGCAACAGAAAACGAACGCTCGGGCAAAGCAAGCAAACACAAAGGAGGCTGCGCGGATCGCCTAAGAGCAATAGTTAAAAAAAAAAAATAAAAAAAAAAAAAAAATAAAAAAAAAAAATAAATAAAAAAAAAATAATAATAATATTAAAAATAAATAAAAGCGCAGTCGAGTTTTGTCGTGCGCAGTGCCAGAACGCCCAGTTCCGGAACGCCGAGTTCGGCGTTCGCAGCGTTTTGCGAGCCCAGTTCCGAACGGTTCTGACAGTCCCCGTTTTTTTTTTTTTTTTTTTTTTTTTTTTTTTTTTTTTCGGAACTGTCAGAACTCGAACGCAAGGACGTATGTAGTTAACGCATGCGCATTTCACAATTTTTCGGATTTCGTGGAGTGAACAACTCTCTTTTTCTTCATCGAAATCGTACTTAATGATACATTAGTCTCTATACGTTGGTATAAGTACCTACTCTATAATCGAAATGTCTACTAGCTCGTCAAGTTCGGAAAGTGATAGTTTCGACGATGGAGTTTCATGGTTTGTAGACGATGAGAACGAGATTGAAGTTATAGTTGGATCTCGGCTACATAAGATTTGATCATCCCATACCAATTTTAACACGATTGTATCATTAATTGCTATATTGCCCATACGCCTATGCGAAATTCTTTCAACGGCCTTAATTTCCACTGTTTTCATCCGTTTTCGATAATATTGTCGGAGAATACGCGGGTTAGGTCGTAGATGGTCCCCTATCATTTTCATGGTTGCCAAATCAATACTTCACATTGCGCATGCGCAAACGTGAATTCCAATATGCTCCATTTTTTTACACTCTAGTCGTTCGATTTCGCTTAAATTTGAATGATAGCTGGAAGAAGATGACTTGATTACTTCATATCAATTTTAACACGATTGTATCATTAATTGCTATATTGCGCATACGCCTATGTGAAATTCTTTCAACGACCTTAATTTCCACTGTTTTTATCTGATTTCGATGAAATCGTCAGGGAATGCGCGGGTTAGGTTGTAGATGGTCCCCTATCAGTTTCATTGTTGCCAAATTATTACTTCATTCTGCGCATACGCAAACGTAAATTACATTGAGTATCATTTTTTCGTTTCTTAATTGACCAGTTATGTTATTTCACGCTACTTCTCGATTTACTCTTTTCTGCAATGGATTTTTTCAAGATCATTTAAAACTTTTCAATGACACTAGGACGTCTATGAACCACTAGGAAGCTATGTGCCATACCCAACTTGGCATTTTTGTTTCTGATTATTTGTTCTACAGGTGTTCCTTCCCTCCCCACTCCCTAAGTGTGTAAATACATGTAAGGTGAGTATTTCAATGATGGAGGCCATCGTCTTCTGTTATATATAATCTCTCTGGCTTAGCATCATAATATTCTGTGCTAAGGTATTTTTGAATATAACTGTATACAGTATTCCACGGTTATTTATCACTTTCAATGGAAAAATCTACAGTATTTCTACAGTATGTTTCTGTTAATATCTGCAGTATTTTGCTTCTTCGAGTCTGGCAACCCTGCGTCTCATATGAAAGGTGACTGCCCTTAAACTGACAGATCGAATCACCCTGTTACCCATTTGCAACACCCAACAAAAACCGACACAATGAACAAGGTAATAATTTCCGAACAAAAACTCCCTTCTCTGTCTTCACGAAGTTACTTTTTATCACTCCAGCCCAAGTATTAGTGACTACATAGAGCTACATGGAGTAGAAATGAGTGGACAACAGCGTCTAAGTTCTTTTTGTTCTACTCTTCACTTCATGTTCATACAGTATTTTTGAATGAGAAAATCTCCAGTTTTCTACAGTATGTTTCTGTTGACATCTGCAGTATTTTGCTTTTTCGAGTCTGGCAGCCCGGAGTCACATATGAAAGGTGACTGTCCTTCCACTGACAGATCGAATCACCCTGTTACCCATTTGCAACACCCAACAAAAACCGACTCAATGAACAACTTTGAATAGAACTGTGGACAGTATTTCACGGTTATTTATCACAATCGACGGTATTATACAGTATTTTTGAATGGAAAAATCTACAGTATGTTTCTGTTAATATCTGCAGTATTTTGCTTCTTCGAGTCTGGCAGCCCTGTGTCACATATGAAAGGTGACTGCCCTTGCACTGACAGATCGAATCACCCTGTTACCCATTTGCAACACCCAACAAAAACCGACTCAATGAACAAGGTAATAATTTCCGAACAAAAACTCCCTTCTCTGTCTTCACGAAGTTACTTTTTATCACTCCAGCCCGAGTATTAGTGACAACGGTTACACGTCGTCACGGGCCATTTGAGTGTGTTGGTGAGTTATTCCTCGTTCAACTCGGGCGAACCAGCTTTCGTTTGTAGGACAAGGACGGGTGGTCTAACTCGAAGGTTTTGACTCCCTGCAACTTTCTCGAAGTGCGAAATGATCTTCGAGAGTTTATTGTTTCCGTTCGTTACAGGCTGTTGAACTTGAAGAGGGAAAAATATGTCTTTTTTCCAGTAGAGAATGGGCGAGCATTTTGTTGGTCGTTTGCATAGGAAAATAACATCAGCAGATTTGAATAGCCACCAATGAATGGTGCCAAGGATTTATATTAGGTTGGTGCACTTTAAATATGTCAATTAAGCATATCAATTATCATTCCATAATGTTTATTCACAAAAAAAGTAATGCGATCATCCAAGGAAAAAGGGACGTTACTTTACTTACATTTTATACTCCGATTTTCCAATTTAGCCCAGGCTTGTACGATACCAAATCTTCTATGTCAAGATTCTCAGCGAGATCTTTTTCGCATTGTGATTGGAGCAATGGACATAGGCGCTCATCAGTCCTTGTAGCCTTCATACTATTGCTTCCGAGTCCACCTACTGGTAGCGGAAGCATTGTTTTCACTTTCGGGAGAAAAACAATTTTTGGTCTCCAAAATCAAAATTTCCACTCGCATTCTAAGTTCCAGACCTTTCTGAACAACTTTGGTTCCGTGTCTGTCTGTGTGTGTGTTTGTCTGTCGTGAGTCCGCAAATCCACAATCGTTAACTATTAATTTTATGGCAAAAAACGAATCCTAAATAATGATTTGTTATTAAATTTTTTTTCTTTAGATTTTTATATTTTTTTGCATTTTTTATAGATTTTTAAAGCAAATTTCAATGAAATTTAATTAAATTTTTTCGGCATAATTTTAGTAATTTTTTCAGCACATTTTTTGAAATCTGACCAATTTGATGTGCTCAAAAAGTGCTGCCCAACGAACACATCCTTTCATTTGGAAAGCTTGATTTTTTTGGCGCAAGAACGGAATTTTTATTTCAATTCTAAGGATTGGGCGATTTCTACTATGATCATAGTTTATAGTTCATTTTACAAACCGATTTCACCCTTCTAATAATCAAATACACCCTCTTACTTCTCAGATTCACCCTCTTAAAGTATAACTCGGGGAATGCGTTGAAAGGTAAAGAAATAGAAGTAGTAATTGATTGGCATTCCTTTTTTGTGAATACCTACCCTAGTATTCCTTCTGATAAGATATTCCTTCTGTATGATGACGATAACCTTTGTTGAGATTCCTCAGTTGGTGAAGTTAACATTATATTTTTGTTGAGTGTCACCTACTATATATACGTGCATATAATATATATAGGTACCTAATATATATTATTACACCTAATGTATTCAGTTCATTTTCTTTGCCCTTCAACGCACTTCTCGCATTGCTCAAAGAGGGAAAATCTGATTTGTAAAAAGGTGAAATTGGTTTGTAAAAGGGTGAATCTGACTTGAAAATGCTGTACATGTAGTCCAGATGCATTTAATACAGAGCATAATTATACTTTCGTAGAAACCAAATCTAGAATGATACTGGAAACCATTGGGTGACACTTGATTGCTTAAGGGGTATTTCTAGGAGAATTGAACATTGGTTTTACATACTGGCAGATATAACAGGGTTCATGGGATTCTATTGTAGAATCCCGACTTCAAATGGCGGCAATGTCTGTTTTGCTAGATCTATAACTGAGATCAACTGTTATATTGTTCGTTATTCATTCTTTCTTTTGTGGGTGAACTCAGCAGTTCAAATTGAAACGATAGACATCCGTGCGTTGCTCCAAGAGTCTGGCCTACAATCTATAAAATCTAAGGAATAACGACATTATTGGAAAGTCAGCCACAATACCTCATACGTCATTTGATTGGCTGCAAGTAACACAGGATTGGTCCAATAAAATAGATCGTATTGTCCTATGACTTATTCATAAGCCTTCCAGAATCGGTCATCATTATTTACTCCATTCGCCGCTCTGTGAATCAAAATCAGCGGACCAGAAACAACAGTCGTATGTATCCGTACTATCCTGGTATTGACATAATGAGCTTTCAACGGCGTTACACTTGTCTCTAAATTGAAATACTGCTCTGAATAATAAAATATTCTACAAGTTTCGTAGTCGAGCAAGATTTATGGGAAGGATTGATTAATGCAATTTTTCTTAAGTTGACCTTGGCCGTGTGACAGGAGAACCAAAGAAGGCGTGCGAAGCTTTGAATAAAAAATGAATTTCGACCGAACACACCTCTACCGAGCTTCCGCGGTGTTCACTACCTAGACGATAAATCAAGATCCTATAGGAGTGTGTTCCGAGTTCATCACCACCAAAATATCATAACACTAGCAGCAAAGCTCGTTGTTTAAAATACATCACTTGTATGGTGGAGTGCCATAGTCCTTATATCGCATGGTGAGAACATTAGTGACGGATGTCGATACCCCTGGAAATCATTAGTGACGTAACTCGAAACTTCGAGTTTCGAGGAAATGCCCTTGAAAGATTTGGTGTATGTAATTTCATAAGGCGATTACAAACAAAATATACAGTATAAATGAATCACTTATCTTCCTTCCATCTCTGTTTATTCCATATTTCTCAACAATAATTTACTTTTCTTGAAATAATAGTTTTTTCCCCTTTTTGACGATTTACAACGTTATTGCACAACATTTTCACTTCTTTAAACCATAAATAAGGATGATAGTGACGTACGTGGGGTTGAAAAACGACTTACAGAGTGACGTCAAACACTTTTTAATTCAAAAATGTAAGAAAAACTGGTCTGAAAGTCCCAAAATGAACTTATTTTAGTGAAATTTGAAATAATTATCTTCTTTAATAAAGTACTGTAAGTACCTAGTTATACGTTCACAATCACAAACGAAATCACCACTGAGTTTTCAACATAGAATGTAAACAGCTATATTCTATCGAACGACTTTTTTCACAGCCAACAATCACAGTGCTTTGAGCTTAATAAGTAGGTAGATTAAAATCTATAGATATCACAGAATTCTATACGAAATTGAAGCACTCATTGAGAATCTCTAAATTCTGGTTCACAACCAAAATTATGAATTCTGTTTACATTGGAAAATTTGTTATTGTAGTATAATGTAGCATAATAATTGGTCCTACGAAAGACATATCTATGCATGAGTTTTTTTCGTGCAAGAGGTAAAAATTTACAAGTTTTTTGTTTCATTTTTTATTTGTATATTACCTTACCTCTTTAATGATTTGAACATAGATCCGCCACTATGGCTTCATCAGCTGACACCCCCCTTGCTACCCTAATTATTGTGCACTTACCAAAAGCTATGATGAGGCGAAAGTACGTAGCTAATACACATTCTACATAAGAGAAGCCTAACAAAAATTCTCTCCCTCAACACCTACCCACCTATTTAAAATACAAAGGGCGCTAGACAGGGGCGTCGCTATAGGGTTGAAAGTGGGGGGGGGGGGGGGGGGGAGCCTGAGATGGCGATAAAACCCGCAATTCAAAGAGACATATCTGGAAGTATACCTAATCCTGATCAAATCCTGATTTTCTCAAATTTGGGTACCAAAAGACTTGATTCATTTTCATTTTGTGTGTGAAACTGGCATTTTCCTCGCCATTTCTCAATTATGTTATATCTCAAAAACATATTACCTAAGATAGAAAAGTTCCAGTCATGCAGCATGATAGTATGAGCGAATTTTCATGAACTATCGTATTGTATAATGTTATATTTTTCGTCATTATAAATCATTTCCAATGTACGTGTGATCTCCCAGGGTATCCAATAGGATGTAAGTGTCCTATGGACCTCCTAAGGGCGAAAACACAGTGGACCTGGAGTGGACCTATAGGTCGATGCGTTCCCAGGGCGAATTCTGCTGGAGTAAATTGAACTTCTGATCTCCTTAAAAAAAAAAAAAAAAAAAAAAAAAAAAAAAAAAAAAAAAAAAAAAAAAAAAAAAAAAAAAATTAAAAAAAAAAAAAATAATAAATGAAAAATTTAGGCGCGTACGAATTTTTTTTCTTCAAAATTTTCCCCCTCACGAGTGACTCTATTTCCCTCCATTCCCTCAAACTCAAACTTTTATTTTTATTTTTTTTAATGAAATATATGCGTAAATTCGTTTAGCTTCTTAGTTTTTGGTTTGGTTTATTATTTCCAATAATAAGCCTATGTGATCGTGTAGCAAAAAATTGTTATAACCCCCCCTCAAACTTTGTCACTTAACGTTTCAAGGTGCGTAGAATCCAAATTTGAAATGTCCGTCCGCCGTCCGGGCCATAAAAGGCCTAAGAATTTTTACTTAAAAAACCCGTTCTTTCGCACATAGACTCCATTTGGGGTCTAGTTGGTCCTAACGTTTAACCATCCCGATCGCTTTACTCGCATAGATGCTATGGGCAAAAAACGGGCGAAAAAGTGTCTTTTTCGAGGCTTTGAGTGTTTGACTTACGCACGCACGCACGCCTGGCACGGGGTCACGGTGGGTGGGGAGAGCGGGGGGTGGAGTGAGAGGAGGCGCCGCGGCACCTTGTGGTGGCTGGAGTGACCAGGGGCGTAGCAGAGGGGTGTAGGAGAATGGATATTTATTACTTTTACGTGTTATACCCATATAATACACCGCGGCATCATGAGGTGGGTACAGCGTTCCTTCGAGGCATGAATATATGTTTTTTTCTAGGTCATATTTGTGTGTTAATACCACTGCTTTTCCTACGCATATTTAATAACATATCCTCTCGACTTTTCGTTCGTACTTAGATTATGATATTATTAAGGCAATAACTATTTGAATAGATAGGAGCTCAAATCGAGAAATATAAACATCCGTATATAATTATAGAAGTATAGGTTGTGGCAACTCGAAATAGGACACGCCGAGGAGTCTGGACGGGCCTTATGACGTACGCAAGCCAACTAAAACTACGATCAAACTCAATTGAAAAAATAATAAACCTTTGTGAAATAATTTGCAGCGTTTTGGTGATTATTGGGGGAAGAGTTTTGGGACCCAAAAAAAATTTAAAAAAAAAGTAATTTTTTGACCCAATCTTGTTTTTTGTTCTCCTGAAAAAAAAAAAAAAAAAAGCCTTGACAAGTTTTCCCTTGCACGGTCACATATAGTCTTCACAATAATTAAACATCTGCAATTTCTGCGTCAATTAAGGTATTTATAAAGTGTATAAGATTTTATTTATTTTTTTATTTTTATTTTTTACCATTGGGTGGCTAGAGTAGTTATACAATCAATTGGGTGCATTACACAAATTAAAAGGGTATGGGATAATTTTTAGGGATTTGAGATTTAATGCAATTTCCCACAATTAGCCTTTTGGTTTATTATTTTCAATAATGAACCTTTGTGATCCATCAAGAAAAAATGTTTAACCCTCCTTCAAAATTTCCAAGTTTACGTTTTAAGATGCGTAGAATCCAAATATCGAATTAAAAAATTAAAAAATCCGTCCGTTCGCCATCCAGAGATTTTCTTCAACTACTGGACCAAAGCTTATGCAATTTGGCTCGAAAATCATGCATGGGAATGCGTCAGTTACACCGACATCGATTTTGATCAGCCTTAAAGGGTAGTAATTAAGGGCTGAAATATTGAACAATCGAGATATCTAAACTTTCAAGGAACCTAACAGTAATTTTTTTATAGAGTCTCATTTATGGACATCATCCCAAAGAACCGAATGAAACCACCCGGGTCGCTGTACGTTCTTCCGTTCGCTCTCTCTTTTGGCTAAAACTGTGGTAGAAAAAATTCAACAACATGGGAGCAGATCATAACTTGTAACTACAACGCTCGAATCAGCTGATATAGTTCCAATGGAATTTTCACTTTTTCACTTCTTTTTGTCGTCAGTAGGTAGACTTCTGAAGCGTAGGTAGGTGATTTTTTTTCGTATAGTAATTAATTTTTCATTGGTGGGAGTTTTAGCTCGTATTGAACACTAGGAAAGCGTAGGTGTGGTATTTAATTTAATTAATTTCTCTTAGACAGGCGCAGGCTTCTACACCCATGCAGATATACTGTACATGTATTTAGATACCTGTACTTTGTTTAAATAATTATAGACAGATATTTCGCGTAGAAGGGCTAGTCATTACAGAAATAATAAACCTTTGTGTAATAATTTGCAGCGTTTTTTCAATAGAGTAGACTCCACGACCTTCACGGAATGTGAGGAGGAAGAAAACATGTTTTTTTTTTTTTTTTTTTTTTAAGTGCTACAAGGCCTTCCTGGAAGGTTGTGTATGACAGGGGAAAGAACTTTTGCTTCATACCATTCACATGCATTCATACTAGGTTTGTTCGAACAGACAGTCCTGGACCGTTCAACTCAAGCCCCACCCTTTTTGTGCGTTCAAGACCTTTCGTACACGTCCACATTATTTTAATTTACTCGATGATGTTTATTTTCACACCCGTTTCCGACTATCGAAAGAAACGACGATGTTTGTGCTGGAGTCGATTGAAGGGAAATGAGAATCCCCCAGTGACAGAAACAACTCCATATCGCCGATCACATGACTTCTCCTTACGCTCAGATTCTATCGTCTTGGTGAGTAGTTCTAGTTCCTACCTAATGTCTAAAGATGAAACCGAAAGGGCAGGAGTGTTGCTGATGTTCTGTTGTGCTATACCTATCTACTTTTTACCCATGGACGTCACGAAGAACTAAAAATACCAGTGTTGTAAGACTGTTTTGTGGGGAAATCATTGTTGTAGTAGTGGTACCCCTTTATCCCACAGAAGAAGTTATCTGAGCAGTTCTCTAACCGTTAAACTTGATTGATAAACGCCCTACCAAATTTGTTTGATTAGTTGCGGTAAACCTGAGGTTTGTCTGGAAGGTACCGCTGTAATTGATAAATGGACCCTAAATGAAGTAATATTTTTTAACTTCATTACTGACTTACCTGGCACAACTTGCAAACGAAAATATAAACGTAATATTCGTCTGGGTGAAGGCACATATTGGGATTGTTTGTAATGAAAAAGTTGACGCACTTGCCAAAAAAGGAGCTACACAAGGAACTCCAAGTTTGGATAGGATCCCTAAAGAAGATTTCTGTCGTTTGATTGAAGACCATCACCGAGAAAGCTGGAAGAAGGAGTTCGCCGCATCACACAATGCAAAATTCTATAAAACGGCAGTACCATTGTTTGTCCATGGTTTGTGGGCGTGTCGTCGAACCGCCGAGAAATAAAGACGATTTGTTGCGTACGCAGTAACCATGGCCTATGTACCTCACATAAATAATCACAGATTTTTAAATGAACAAGCTTCAGCTATATGCGAAGAGTGCCAAGAAGAAGAGGGTACATTAGAACTAGGGATGAGTCGATTCCCGATACCGATTTTCGATACCACCGATTCTTAGGCATTGGTAGGTATCGAGAATCAATCGCCTAAAGCCGATACCGATACCGCCCGGTTATGGGCGTTTTATTACACTACGGTACTATTGCAACCATCTAACAACGAAGATGGTTGTACCGTGCAACCGTTGTGTGAAGTTAGCAGTTGCGAAACATGAATTGTCCAAAACACAACTTGCAACAACTTACAATCACAAACTTCGTTTACAAGTAGGCTTGTGTTATTTTGTTTGTGACAACAGAACCATTAGGTATACAAAGCTATGCTCTCCAAGTATAAAAGCCTATAGCCAGTCTTATTTGGAAATACCTTACAGTTACCGACGAAAAACTAAAAAACCAAGTCAGTCTGCTTGACTTGTTTTATTCAGAAAGAAATCAATCCTAGGCAATAAAAGTTCCTATTAATTGATTCTTGATAGAAAAAAAAAAAAAAAAAAAAAAAAATCAAATTTTGTATTTGCACAAATCAAATTAACTAAAGCCTTGAATGAAAATATAAATCTGAAATTTAGAATTTATAATAAGAATTAATCTTTAAAATTTAATTAATTTTAATTAGTAACTAAAGCATTACAGCTTCATTGGAACAAGAATTCCTAATGACAATAAATAGAGATTTTCACCTACAGGTAAGTTAGGTATTATGCGCCGATGGTATCGGTATCGAGAATCGGGAATCGATTTTTTAGGTATCGACTCATCTCTAATTAGAACATACGATTATGATGTTTTCAACATTCTCCACGCCTCGTAAAATACTGTTCAACGACCCAACTCCGCTACTCGATTCCCCATTCTGCTACAACGATATAATAAGAACCAACTCGGCATTCAACAGACTACACAGACATTTAAACCCGTAAATAGAACTTGTAAATATTATGTTAAGTATGGCTGTATATACATTGTATAATGCAAAAAAAAAAAGGAAAAAAAAAAAAAAAAAACTCCCTCACTACCTACTTTTTTACTTTAAATAATCCTGAGATCAACGAATGTGCAATGTTCAATTCTGGATTTTTTGGGATTTTCTCGGTAAGCAACAATGTTTAATGAGGTAGACTATCGTATCAACGTAGAATTCAGGATTCTACGAGGGCCTCCCAGAGTTCTCACACGTCTTTTATAGGCCACGAAGGAAACAAACGGTCCTCCTATTCCCCCTCACGACCCAAACAGAAGAATAGGCCGCCCCTTCTGTTTCCCGACCATACGATATCTCCGAGCCTACTGAACCGTCTAATTACTTCCACTCCGTTATAGAGAGTGGACGTCCGGGGGGGTAACGGAACCTGTTGCTCTGCATCGCCGGGGGCTCGGGGGTGACAAGAACGGGCGCGGCGGGACGGGGCGGGACAGAAGCGTCTCCGTGGAGCTGAAATATAGGGATCCTCCACCGAGCCTCTTAAGGGAAGTCGTGGGGGTGTCACAATAGTACGTAAATAAGGGGGTACTTGCGGTACGCACTGTGCGCCCATTTTTCAACCGATTTGACTGAAAGTTTCACCATTTTGCTCGATATATTATAGGCTTCAAAATGGTGTCAGAAATATTGTTGTTACTGTTGTCTGGCAGAAGTAAACAAACGTAACGAAAAACGTTGGTGTTTGGCTCTACTTTATCGTCTCTATTATGGACACAACCCAATGCTCATCCATGTTGGAAACACCATTCTCAGCATAAACTTTCCTTCCAAATGAAAAAAAAAAAAAAATCAAGCGGATATCTTCAGTAGAACCCGAAATAAATGTTCCTAATGGGCGAAAAACGTTGTTCCGAGAAAAACGCGTTCAAAGTTTTTGAACTTCCGAGAGGTGACCATAGAGCGGTCGCGCTCATCGGCTCGCGTCTCCCCCATTACTTTAGATACTCTGTGATCTCTCCTTTTGTTCGTTTCTGAGTGGAATTATTCTTCCATGTGTTGACCAAGGATGAGATAGAATGAGAAGAAGAAGTCTGAAAAACCATAACAACAACAGCAATCACTTTGTAGGTACCAACTTGTTTACTGTTGTATTATTATCAGAGTGTTTTACCGCTGTTTTTTGAGTTCTACTAAGTTCGCTTTCATCTTTTTGTGTCCATTTTGGAAGCCTCCAATCGCTTATCGGAAATCATGCCGCGGGGGAAGAATTTCAATTCTATAAAAGCTAGGTCTCGGGCGCCTCCTCCCCTGCAGAAGAAAAACAGTTCACCTGACGACTTCAACAGCTTTGAATCAACGTCGGCAAAGAAACTGTCTGCTGGAATTGCAGCTTATAAAGAATTCAAGGACGATAGTTCCTTCGATATCGTGGATATGAAAGATTTTGCTGACATTTGAGACAGCAGAAGGTGGACCATCGTACGAGGCAGGCGCCTTTTAGAGCGCAAACCCAACCCAGATACCTTACATTTCTTCATCGTTTTCAATATGTTCCACGTTCCTAAACAGTTTGGTAATTACATTTTTTCATTCTAAATAAAGTCTATTATTCAAATTAATATGAAACTCAAAATCGATTTTTTAGTGCTCAAATTCTATTAGATGGCAGTAAATAAGAGTGGAGAATCCCTATATTGTCAGCTCCACGGAGACGCAAGTGTGGTGGGACGGGGCGGGGGTCCCCGGGCTGGCGCAGGGGCGCAGATGGATCCCCGGCCGCGGGAGTCACCTCGGGGGACCCACTGACTCCCATTGCGTCCGCCGCGCCTGACCCAGTAGGACTGGTTTCCCCTGCCTCATTGGCGAAATAACAGTCCGTCTTTGGTATGCTCTCTTCCGCCTTTTTTTTCGGAATCTGGTTCCCACAATAAAATAGCCGCAGTCGAAGTTTTGACCCAAATTCGGTTAACGGTTTAAGGAATCGTTATCAAATAACGACGTTGCTGAAACAGGAAACGGACGATGTTTTGGAAAATCGGTCTCAAACGACCAAACAAGAAAACACATAATAATGGTTTAATCATTTATGGGCTTATCCCATTTATGATGTGGAATCGGGCTCATAAGCTCTGACGTTGAGGTAATTAAATAAATCGAAATGATATATTTTTCAAAAATAATTTATTTAATATAATAAAAATCTATAAATTTCTCCCTTGAGGGGGAAAAATATAGATCATGGTTATGTCAAAGTTGTAGACACTAGTTTACACTCTGTTGGGATGTTGGGAAAGTAAAAATGGACATTACTTTCCACTCTGTTGGGAGGTTGGGAACGTGAAAATGGACATTACTTTCCACTCTGCTGGGATGTTGGGAACGTAAAAATGGATATTACTTTCCACTGTGTTGGGATGTTGGGTACGTAAAAATGGACATTACTTTCCACTCTGTTGGGATGTTGGGAACGTAAAAATGGACATTACTTTCCACTCTGTTGGGAGGTTGGGAACGTAAAAATGGACATTACTTTCCACTCTGTTGGGAGGTTGGGAACGTAAAAATGGACATTACTTTCCACTCTGTTGGGATGTTGGGAACGTAAAAATGGACATTACTTTCCACTCAGTTGGGATGTAGGGAAAGAAGTATATTGCGGTAGTACCACATTGATTTTTACGTAGCCTTCACTTTTCGAGTTAATAATAATCTAAAGTGCCGGAGCGTTGCATTTTGTGTGGAGAAAAAAAAGTGTCGCGAAAAATTCCTTGCCCCCAGCCAAAAGACATTTATCCATGTCAAAATTACAATTATTCGACATGACAACATTATTATACAAATTAAAAACGTCGGCCAAGTTGGGTGGGCAGTATGGCTTCCCACAAGAATCTGGTTCCCACAATAAAATAGCCGCAGTCGAAGTTTTGACCCAAATTCGGTTAACGGTTTAAGGAATCGTTATCAAATAACGACGTTGCTGAAAGAGGAAACGGAGGATGTTTTTGAAAATCGGCCTCAAACGATCAAACAAGAAAAACCCTCCACCTACACATAATAATGGTTTAATAATTTATGGGCTTATCCCATTTATGATGTAGAATGTTTCAGGCTCAGAAGCTCTGACTTTGAATCAATTAAATAAATCGAAATAATATCGCAAAAATTGACGGGAAGTTGGACAAAATGCGAGGGGCAGGGAGGCGAAGCGATTAAAATGAGAAGTTAAATGGGCACTCCGTTTCATGAATGTGCGACGCAGGCCCTTTTTAACTGGAGAGATTCCGATGACGACTTGACCTCACATTGCTGTACTAGTAAGTTACGATTGTAGTAGTGGTCCGGGGGGTTTCCCGTTCGCCTATCTCCGCACATAAAATAATAGCCTACCTTTAGAAAAATAGAACTGGTAAACAAATACGTACTAACATTCAACATCTGACTGTTCTGTTAGTACTGAAATGTTCTTAAAACTATACTTTTCGTGGTTCCACATAAGGTGCCGCGTTTGATAGTAATTTCCAACAGAAAAAAAAAAAAAACCTCTGCCAAGTTGTGTGCGCATTATAACTTCCTCTTATATACCTACAGCCATACCGAGCGAGCGAAGCGAGCAACATCCCTTACACACGATAAACCTACCCTTATTGATTTACATATTTCAATTGTAATATATCTCAACCGGGGGGGGGGGGGGGCCTTCCTCCCCTCCACTGGACTTGGAGGCGAGCGAATCGATCATTATAATTTTTTTAAATAATTTATTCAATATAATGAAAGATTCCAGTAATTCAGCATTACAACATTATTATACAAATTGAAAACGTCTGCCAAGTTGGGTGGGAAGTATAGCTTCTTCAAATATTGTGACATGGACGGATAGAATTAGTTGAAGGAAAAAGTACGAAACGAAATGATTGATAAATCGACACTATCAGAAATTAACGTTTGCGCATGCGTAAAAAGACATTAATCCAAAGGCAATGAAATTCATAGGGGAACGTCAAGGAGCTAAAACGCACAATCCTTGGAAATTTCATGAAAATCGGTCCATTAGTCTTTAATGAAATTCTTACTTTTACATATTTCTGTTAGAATTGTCTTTAAATTCAGCAAACAAAAGCGAATTCGAGTTCAGTGACTCAAAAAACATAAGAATACTGTTGGAGCCAGTGGGGTAGCTGCTTGTAAATAGGTACTCAGGAAGTCCCTACCTACATGTACCTATTACTGGTTATCCTAGGTGATCTGAATTAATTGATGTTGATAGGTAGTTTCGAAGGACCACCCCCTTTTTAATCTAGGGAGAACAGATATGTAAGAAAGTGACAAGAGAGTTCAGATGTGAAAAGGTGATAAGGTGATAAGAGCCAGTAAAAGTGGTAGACTTAGAAAAATAGGTAATATGTATTCAGAAATACGACATGCTGAAGAAGGTGCAGATAACAGGTAGAAATTGATAAGAAATTGGTGCTACCTATCTACCTACTCTTAATAAGTGGCCACTGTGAAAAGATAAAGAGAGATTCTAAGATTGTTGCCTAAAATGAAAGTTACTGTTCTTATTTATACTGGTGAAGATGAAAGTCTATAAGATGGAAAAATTTACAGATGAAAGATCCTTGTCGTGTAGATACATGCAAAGGTGTGTGTCCCATATAGCAACAGGTTGCAGTGATGAAGAGGGGGGGTGCGGTTCATGCAAAATTGTATAGTTAATTACCCAACTTTCAAGAGATCTCAGACGGGCGTGAGTATCCTTGTCCTTTACCTGGTGAAGGCTTGATTACCAGAAAGGAGAATAAATGTGATGTGGGATCCAACGTCAGGAGCCAAGAACCCATCCAGGTTGATATGTTTCAGAGAGACCGGGTGCCAAAGCCGGTGTGGAGCATGCCGTGAGCGGAGAGGTATGAAGCGAACGATAAATACGATAAAGCTAGCGCTAGCACTGATTGTTACAAGGTTGTGCAATATAGGTGATTGCTACAACAGATCGCGACGTCGCGGATACGAGAAAACAAACAGGTACATTGGAGAATTAGACATTTTTTAAAGTTGAAAGGCAAGAGGCAAAACGAGAGGTCTGGTAGTTGGTGTAACACAAAGAAAATGACGATGGCTGAAAATCACGATGCGGTGACGTCACGATTCAGCCCAAACTCAACTGAACCACAATCACGCACTGATCACTGACGTTATTATTAAGTTGCACAGCATTGCATAATAATATAAATAAATAATACATGCATTGGTATTTATGCATAAGATCATTAGAAGAAAGATATTGAAGGAAACAATCATGCATAGAGAAGAGATACAATGGAAGTGAAGGTAGCACGCCAGACATTGGCTCGAAAGTACAGGTATCCTTATACACCCATGCCTAATCAGTACCCACTTTGATAAGAATCAGTGATAAATGCAATAATAATGGTTTTGAGCAGTTAGTGCGGTTTACGTGAGTTTAGTGCAGTGCATTTAGGATATTTTCTCCCTTTTTCCTGAAGTAAGTCGAAAATACGATTCAGGCGTAAACAAATACGAATTTTCATATTTTTACAATAAATTTTGAAAAATTGTCACTTTTTGACATGATTTTGAGATTCCAAACTGTCAAAAGTTGTTGCTGTCGACCTGTTTTGACTCCATATTCGAGTTCAGCGACCCCGAAAACGTAAGTATACGAAGTTTCACTATTTTACATAGAAGTTTGTAAAAGTTATATTCAAAAGTCTGATATTGGTAAAAAAAGCGTATTTCAAAAACCAAAATCGACCTACCGGCGTAGGTTTTTGTTATACAACAAATCTGAAAAAATTCAAGGGTTATTTTTTTGGCATTTTAAACCAAATTTCAGGTGGAGGTCATCAAAATTCCACCTTTCTCAAAATAGCGGGCACCTAATTTATATACATATTAACTGGAGATACTATTTATGTTGATAATCTTAACTCTATAATTGTATAATTTTGTCATGCTTTGTTGTAATTTAGCCCTGAAGATGATATAAAAACAGCAAAACTTCAGCCTAGAAGAAAATTTTGAATTTTTGAACAACTCTTGCTAACCCTCAACTTCATTATACCACTTATTATCTAAAATAATTCTCCCCCACTGTAAGCAAAGTTGTATTGTAGGGTTGGGAGTCATTACTCTTACATGTCGTTAATGGTATTTCAAAAACTAAACGAATATAATTTCAAACAGAAATTAGCACTTCTTATAAATTCTACCTTAGTAATTTTTTATCATTCCAATTTTTGAACCGTACATTAGTGTATCCCTGAATTTTTTCCTTTGACTTATTAATTATAATCGAGACCTTTGAGCACATAAAGGACCCTGAACTTTTCTAATGGTCATAATATTGTTATGAAATTATGTTCACAAGATAGTTTTCAATGCCCCAACCAGAAGTCTCCATAGACTTTAAAAAAGGGTGGGGGGAGGGGGGGGGGGGTAGGCGCTTGAAATTGTGTTCAAAGTCCCCCTTAACCCCCCCCCTCAATTTTTGAGATATCGAGATGAAACTCGAAGGGCATTTTCAGGGTGCCTAATACTAAGATTTAGGCAAATAAAAATCAATGATTTGACTATGATTGATCATGTAAAAATAATACCGCATTGGCCCATAATCCTTCTAGAAGGATATCAAAGTAATAAACTGTAATGATAAATTAACAATACTGAATTGACAAACAATCAAAGAACACCTATAGATTGTGTTTTGTGACTTGTTTTGTATCTTGTAAACACCTCCGTGATTTCATGAAACACACCTGATTTCCTATATGGTTAGAATAAAACTGGGAATGTGATTTCCTTAAATAAAGAAAAAGATTTAACACAAAACCCATTAGTGTGCATGTGTAGAATATCGAATGGTTCTTATGGAATTCAGGCCCTGCAAAGAACCACAAGACATCCGCCCTCATCGATAAGCACAACCAAAAAGAAAAAACCTCAATGCTCAAACCTGCGCTAATGGAAAGGTTCTGTTCCAGAGTTAGGTTATCGGAACATGCGCACTTGAGATAAAAAATATGTTTAGGAGCAGTGAAAAAATCTGGTCTCCAACTGTGAAATAAACATTTAAAAACAAGCAATACGGAACGCATTATAAACTTGAGTGTTCGAACTTGAAAAGCAAATTCCGATAGAAACAACGGACATAAATTAGAAGGGAAGAGCATTTGAATTTGGTTTCCTCACACCTTTTTGAATTCCACGGCTAGAAACACGAGCTGTACCGGCTTTGAATCAGAGAAGTCGTGTTTCGAGACGATAATATTTCGGGAAGAAATCTTTTGAATCCTTTTCTTATATCCACAACCGAATTCTTGTCAGGTTCTATACATATATAACTTGGAGGAATTTTTCCCGACAAATTGCGTCTAATTTAGATGGATTATCAACATTTCGAAAGGCTAAGCGGAGTTTATTTAACCGGTTTGAAGGAATTTTTTTCCCGGAACGTCCCCAAAAAATTGGTCTGGAGGGTAGTGAGGCGTCTTCCCACAGTTTACGTTTATGCAACACAACTATGGAAAACAAAAACTACAATATTGTCCCATTCTTGTTATAGAGATAAATATTTTTAATACTTGTTGCTGATTTACCCAACGGAAAAACCAAAAACATGAAGTTCGTAACGACAAATGACCTTTAAGTGCAACTGAACCGCGGTGTTCCCCACTTGAGGCTTACTATCTTTGCGATAAACCCATGCCCTGTTTACGAATTGAAAACTAAAAATGGGAAATTATCCCATTTTTGTACTGAAACTAACATGAAATTCAAATTCAGGATTGAAAATTGGCGTTTCATATCGAAATAAAGAAGTTGATTAGACAACAAGACAGCTGGGGGAAAATATCGCGTTGCCCAACCACCGTTAACGTGACGTCAATAATGAGGCAACCGTACCCCCGGTTCCATTTGGGTTAGCATCTTCATTTGCTCCCTCTAGTCTACGGTGACGGGTGCCGTTAAGTTGAAGTCGCCAAAAACTCTCCAATAACAAAAGGGAGTAACAAAAAAGTAACAAACTCACAACAATCAACAAACTATCCCTTTCGGTCTGTCTATCCCATCCATCATCCAACCAAATACTGCAATCAAACTTCAGCATCTAACCGAATCAACTAAAACACATTTCTCTCTCGAAAATTTCCCCCAACATCAATGTCAACCATCACACAACACCAAATCATTAATCACCTACCTTGCCTCTTCCAGAAGTTATCCGACATCAATCCCTTCAACAAAAACAATCCCTTTCAAACAAACGCCATACAGCCATAATCAGCCTGCGGCTCCAACCCTTCAATATCTGCAAAGGAGTCCAATCCTATTACTTCATTTCACTAAAGCTACCGTCGAATCAATCCATAAACTACCTCATCTAATATACTAAAAAAATCACTCCAGTGTTTTCAAAACAACTCATCTCACACCAATTCCATCCTGGGAATGCTCCCCTGCCAATTGCCGATCTATAATTTCTAAAACTAGGAAAAACTGCAGCTTCCAATCAAGGACCAGTCAAAACTCTTGAAAACATGGATACAAAACTTTTTTTTTAATAGAGAAAACTATGAAAATAATTCTCTGTCAGCATCAATTTTCCTTTGGATGGAGAGCCAGAAGCAGGTTAACCTACACGTGCTTCTCCTAACATGGAACCAGCAATCCATCTACACTCAAAAAACGACCCCGAACTCTCTTTCATCCAACTTCCAGAATAAGATGATCTACACAGAAAATCTAGACAACATAATTGTTTACTTCCTATGTTTCAAGAACTTGGTACTTCTGTGACGAAATCATATAAAATTCTGCTGTGATTTGATAAAATTACGTCAGCTTTCAAAAGTAGTGTGTAGAGTTGAAGGGCTCATCAACAAGCCATGTAAATAATAATGATCGTTATCAGTTCATTCTGGTTCAATCTGAGTGCGGAGCTCTGATCACTCTGGATTCAGTACTACAATGATATATAGCTGGAAATAATTCCCCTAATTTGTTCCGAGTTTCCAATCAATAGCCTCCGTCCTCAAGTGGGCACTTTCTTGATTTCTCCACATCACCGAGATATTCGATTGCCATCCACCAGCTTCACGACTCCTGGATATAATCTACACTCGACCTCCGTATGAGCTGCGGTCAGCCTTTAATATAATTAGGGAAAGAGAAAGCTTCCCTTTGTGTGCTCAGCTGATACAATACAACAGAGATACCTGCTATTGACGGATCGACCGCAACGAAAGTAGCAACACGCGGTCTCAAAAAAACGTGCATCCCCGAAGTGCGCGGTCGCCGCAAAAACCCTTGATGAAATTTTCGATTTTTCTTCTTTCTGATAATCAAACGACCGTCGTTTCTTCTGAGGTTTTCACTTGCACGTGTGGTTAATTCCGCTCTGTTGAATCAGAGAACAGGTGCCTAATGTAAGAAGTCTAATCAGCTTAAAGAGCCCAGGTCAGACGAGGCCCTTGTTTTCATTAATTGAGTGAAAGTTTCTGGTGACTTTTTTTCCCCTCCGTCACCCTGGTTTTATTAGCGTTCTTTAGACTATCAACTAGTCTAACCTACCCACAGCTTTCATGCTATAGAGATGGGTTCCAAAAAAACAACGGTAGGATTTTTTCTTTTAGTTTCTCGACTCAAATACCCAAATGTAGAAGTGACAGATGAAAACGAATCCAGGATTTGTTTACGGGCTTTCAATTTCCAATCCAATCCCGTACATACATACATGCATACATACATAAATTCGTGGATATTCCATATCGTACATTTACACTCTATTCCACATTTCACCACATCCCATATCGTGCATATACACTCCATTCCACATTCCATATCGTAAATGTACACACATACATACATACATTCGTACATATTCCAATCATCAGTGGTTTCATAGAAATTATTCGGGGTACTGTCGAATCAGTAATTACATTCACTCACTATTTTTTCGTTACGAAATAATACCTAACACTTTGATTATTTCAAATTGCGTCTTGTAATGTATACGCTTGCACAAATTATCCACTGTTTGTCTATATAGCGTTACTTATTCATTGAGTAACGAATTTCGGGTCACCTAAATTTTTGAATGACCCAGCTCAAACAAATGTCCATATTAAAAAGACTTGCTAAATTGAATGTGAATCTATCTCGTAGGCATAACGAGATTTTACAAAACAATGGGTTACGTTATGAATAAAATCAGACATGATATTCAATATATATATATAGATTTATAATGGTAAGAATTCAAATTGAATTAGTATTCATAAGAGAGCTACCTGTCGCGCATTATTTTAGTTCATTGTTTCAAATAATGATATTTGATTTTATTGATTCGACTTTGAATTTTACTTCAATTTATTGGTCAAAAAAATAAATTGAGTCACCTCAAGAAGTAAATATTTGCGCTTCAAGATACGTAAATTTTAAATATCAAGTAAACGAAAATCCGATTTTTCTTTTAATTCAAGATATTTGCCAACTATGCTGATTTTTAAAACAAAAACCAGCTGAAAAAATTACATAAGCCAATTCTAAGAATTTCTCTTGATCAATCCCAAGACATTACAGTTTTCTATTGTTGAAATATTTCTGTGGTTGGTGACGTTTTCCAAATCTACCTTTTTCACACCTTCGGTAACAGGAGTATTCTTCTATGCTACAGTTTTATTGGTTTATATCAATTCCTCGAAAGATATCACCTGGAGCACTGCACGACTTCTTTTACAACAAAATATTGTCAACATATCTGGCCATCAGTAGAGGAAAAATGTTCTCTCAGGCGTAGAGGCCATACAGTAATACGAAAAATACTAACCCGCAGGACACATACCATTACTTTCCCGTTAGTCGCGTCCGTTTATCATAAGAAATTAGCTCTGAGATTTGATACTGCGACAGTAGGATATGGTTATGAATATGTTTACCACAACCAGTAGATCAAGCAACGTTTCAACTAAGTGTAGACTCTCACTTGCTACTTCCCTACTGTTTTCTGAAGGTCATAAATTGCTTGCTCTAAACAGGTTAAATAAAGTCGGATGTTGTGTAAGGATGTTACTGCATAAATGGCAGTAAAAAGATGTTGTTAAGGTAATTAGGTAGTGAATTATAAAGCCTTCGGAAAATGCTAGGGAAGAAGCGAATGAGAGTAGGTAGGCACTTGGTTGAATGAAATGTCTTGACTAACTGGCTGAAAACCCGCTTGGCACTATTCTCAGCTTTGCCCGATGAATACGCCTATTAGGCAGTCAATATTTAAACATAATAATTATGGATTATTGATCAACGGAAAGAATTTTGATGGTTTTCCGAAATTATCAATATGGCGGCTACAATATTCCAAAATATTATCTGATCTACCTTCTCCAAACAACCACAAGAGTGTGCCGGCGTCGTTTCATCACTCAGTATGGCAGCTACAATATAGAATAAATATGTACTTCCGTCGGAACACGAAAATTAGGTAATTTCGATTTTGCCCATAGAATACGATGGTCAGGGAGGAAAAGTTTTTAAAATGCATCAGTTATTTCTGACTGAGAAATTAAATAGCTAGAAGGTCAACTTTTAAATTCAAAATATGGCGAACAAAAAAACGTTAATTGAACGAAACCATTGATTTTCATCTTTGCCCATTTGCTTGTCACTCAGTATTAAAAATTTCAGAAATTTCTCAATGACTTTACATTTTTTGAGTGATACTTACCCATGGAGGGACCTGAGCTGGATTTTCAAAATTCCAAAATAGAATTTTCATGAAAATGTCAAATTTTGCAAAGCTGTCGCGTGAAAATCCATTTTTCGGGACAAGAAGTTAATGCAGATAATGAATTATTAATCAACGCTGGGAGGGATGAGTCATAAAATTCTGGATAAACCAAGATGGCGGATGAAAAGTCAACAATGACAAACACACTATTCTCAACTTTGCCCGATGAATACGCCTATTAGGCAGGCAATATTTCAACATGATAATTATGGACTATTGATCAGCAGAATATCCCAAAGGAACATTACTACCATGACTACGTATGCTCGTCTCGCGGTCCTACAAAAAATGCGGTCCTGCAGCCCTGCGAAAATTCGAATCACCGGCCATCCTAAAGACATGCAACAAGTCAAAATCTGCAGTGCAATCATCGTCAAATCGAACGCCTCAAATATTGAAATTAATTTAGAGAGGCTACCGGTTTTCGAGGAAAAGACGGTTTTGTAACGGGTCACCGACAACTTTTAGTGCCTCAGCCCGCTCGTTCAATTCACCGCGGCCGCTTCGTAAAGTGGAGAATGTGAAAGGCTTTTGGGTGAAGTCAAGTAGGAAGATGAAACGCAGTTTAAATGCATCAAGATCCCTCCAAACGGGTAATTTCCGATGTCATCCCGTTCGAAACCTCACTCACCATATAGTATACGGCATCAAGGATTGATATTACCTTCTAATAACTTACAATAACTCAGAAAACCTATAAAAACTGTTTAGAAACGAATTACGTTTCTTAATTAAGAATACGAAATGCTACTAGTCGAAGAGCCGAGGTCTAAAATAAGTTGAACTTTCAGGAGAATGTTTGAGATTAAATTTTAAAAAATTAGTCCGTTCTGAACGAGAAAATCTTAGTCAGCCATATCTCGAAATCGGTGGAATACAAAATGGCGTCCTCGCAAATGTTTATTAATCTGCCCATTTTAAAGTTTTTCTCTAATAGGTAATTCCTAAACCGTAGATCTTACAGAAATCGTTGTAAGTAGCGAAGATGTAGAGCATAAAAATCCAAAACGATACGACCCAAAAACTATGAATTAGAGAGATTTTGTTCTTCCCGTACGATTTTCCCCCGTTAACGCATAGAGCAGCGTTTAGAGCAAGCAACTGCAGATGCAGGTCTTCGCGTATTTCTACACATATGTACACGATTAACCAAACTTTAACATCACGATAAAGTCTCTATAGTATTTCAATGTCAACGATTCTCTTGAATTCGAGATCGAGTAGAAGAAGATTGAATTCATTTTACATTTACACGCTGCTTTATCAGCTATCTTCACAGGTATCGAATAGCTAGGTTCGAATACAGACCTACGACCTAAGAAAAAATTGTAATCACCAACGCCCTTATGTCGTTGAATACATGGGTTCTCGTCTGATTCACCGAAGTTAAGCATTAACAAGATATATATTTGGAAGAAATTTACAAAAATAAAGGCATATACTTCAGATATTTCAAAAATAAATGCACACTTCTATTAGAGTCTCTTCTCAGGTCCAGGTTCCAACCTGGACAAACGTATGAAGCCTTCAACGAAGGATCATAAATGAATGGGAGAACCCATTCAAAGGGGAATGGGGTACATCCATACGGTCACATCTTCTTCGTTTTTCCTTCTGTGCCCCATTATAACCGTCTGCTTGCGGGTTTTGGCTCATTGTGGAGATTATTGAGAAACATGACTGGAAAACGACGTCCAAATCAGCCCTCCACCAAGCAAAACACGCTCAGTAGCCCAGCCAAGTATGTGCTCTGGAATCCCCATTTTCAACAGTGGAGACACCGACTTCTTCGCCCAGACACCCCGCCATGTTACGATAGCAGGTATTACTGTTATAGCAGCCACCTCCCGATCAGTCAGCGCAGCCACAGCAGCAAGCACATCAGGTCTGGAATATTTTGACCGTTTCTGCTCAAACAACTTCGATCCAACGTTAAGCAACGTCGGGCATGGTTAGTACTTGGATGGGTGACCGTCCGGGAGTGCCGCAATTTCGGCATCTTTTTTATTTTTCGTCTCATCATTCAATTTTTCATCTATCTACATCAAGTTTACTTAATCAAGGTCTCGTGGAATAGTTCGTTTTGAGTACCTTCCCTGCTTTATCAAACCGTTGGTTCCATGATCTGAGTGGGTACCTAGCACAAAAAATCTTTACCTACCTACTCAATTTGATATTGAACTGACAACAGCTTTTATATAAAATCATATTATTTAAACACAAACCTGCTCGCTGGCTGTTGGACTATGTAGTTAGGTACTTCGTTCACGTGATCAACGGAATTAAATTCAACAGTAAAATTATATTCATCATAGGTTTAACTTTAAATAAGAAAAGTTAGGTTAGAAGGCAGTCAGAGGGAGAACCAGTGCCTATTCTTAAAATTGTGGTCACCTTTGTGTCAAGTTATGATGACTACGCCTAGGACGGGACTCCAACGAAAGCATTTTCCCCGCCAACGCCTAAATGGGCCTCCTTCTCGTATACGCACAGTTCTACGCGTTGATGCGAAGATTCGCGCATGCGCAGGTGTTCTAGTCTTTTCCCTCTATTATCCCATGAAATAAGCGAATTAGGAACAATTGAAAAACGGCATCATTTTGGGTCAGTCCTCAGTCCTATCCTCCTCCCGTTTAGACTTTTGACCTTCAAAATCATCTACTGGCGTCAATATTGGTCTGAATTCAGTGTGCCATAGCTCTTTCAACTCAGCTTTAAATACTTTTCAACGTTTATATTGAGCATATTTTAGCTGATACACTTCTCCATTGACCTACCTAAGAACTTATAAATTTTATTTAATTTAACACATTAAGTTCGCAAAAACGGCGTTTTACTTTGTACTTTAATGGGAACGGGTTTGAGCAAAGGCTTGCTCGAAATGAACTTCGGGAAGTATTTAACCCTGAATCGAATGAGATTTGGTAGACCTAAACCAGACCAATATTAAGGCCGCAAGTGCAAAAAGGTCTTGAAGGGCAAAAGTCGAGACGTGGGGAGGAGAGGATCCTCTAAAATCATCCTGATTTTCGATTGCCCTTAATTCCCTCATTTTGGGAGATGATTCATAGTTTTTGGGACAAATCGCTTTGGGTTTTTATGCTCTACATGTTTCACTTAACAGTAAATTTAAGTAAATTAGATTTAAAAATTTTTCCAAGGTTTTACTTACTTAAAAAGAAACTTAAGTAGGAAAATATTTAGGAAGTTATAGTAGGAGTTACTTATTGACCAGCACCTGCGATCTGGAATTATTTAATCAAGGGTTTTTTTTAAATGATGGTAGAGAGACTTGGGCACTGCGTCCCAGAGGATCTATTTCAGATTGTCTTTAGGCTTCATTAACCTAATGAAAAAGGTTTTTCAAAAACCTTTTCTCCCTATGCTTTAGCAAACTGGAGGAGATCGGCATAAGCCAACTTGGAAATATCATCAAGGTATAAGATATCGTTTCCAAATGACAAGGATTAAATTTCATGTTATCCCTTGCCGTCGGGGATAAGTAACGTATTTGAGAGGGGAGGAGAGACGTTGATGAACTGTGACGCCAGATGGTGAGAGGCAGAGGCGATCAAAATGAACGACAGAAACGCTATAAAGCAAAAAGACATGAGATTCAATAGGCGATCGTAACAGTTCAATACAGAAGGTGACATCTTGAACAGATGAACAATATCGATGATGTAATATTTTCCGAAGGAACGCCTTGATGGAGTTCTATCAACTGATGGCTTTTGTGATCGTTGATAGTTTTGTGTGTTTGCCGGATCAATTCTATCGTGAGGTAATTTACCGGAGTTAAAAACGGGAAGTGGACAAAGCGAAGGCAAACCGTTGTCGTCACATGTGGTCAATAAGGTTCGCTTGGATTACAATGATGGGGTGATTGGAGGAAGAACGGATTTCGCTTTGCGGTCCGCCGCAGCAAATGAGGCTTGGCAACCCGTTCGCGCTTCTCTGCAAAACGTTCTATCGGAAATACGGTGTAGTACAATTGGCGAGATGTGGCGATGATGAAGATGGAATGCCCGGGGAAATTAACAGAACGTACCGAGACGGTGTCCTTCTCAAACAAGATAGTGCCAAAGTAGTGTGTATACCTCGCGACCTATGACGATGGAAAACGTATCTTCTCTACCCTTCTTATGAAAATAATGTTATCATTACCTCGTAAGACGCCATCTATAAATGTATATAATATAGCTAAGCTGTTTACCATAAGGCAACTATATGTTAAAAATTTACTTTAGCAATATAATTCCATAAGTATTCACAAATAATAAATTCACAGCGTAATCCAGCATAAACCACAAGATATGTAGTCCCATGAAATTTAATTGCACCAAAACCAAGATTAACGCTGTCAACACACAGTCCAAAATTTATTACGTACATCATTCACGGAGCTCTAGATAGTCATATGAAAAGAACTCAAAATTATACTAGACCAAACTGCAAAAAGCAAATTTTAACGTGGCTTATAAAAAATGGGGCAGTGGATTGCGAAACTATGCTAAACAGCATCTTTATATATAATTCCGAACGGTCTTTGAAATTGTGAAGAACTTCGCGGTCCGATTTTAGTGTTAGACTGCTCATTCGAATCAGCACGGCCCCAAGTTTGTTGCAAAAGTGTCGCCGTTCGTCTCTATACCCGCCTTGATCGTGTTCTAGGCGGTCCTTATCAACGAGAGTTCTTTATTAGGCTGTGGCGGTAACAACAGTTGCCATCAATTCACGGTCAGTAAGAAACGTAGTGTAGTTACTAACATCTAGGAGAGTTATTTCTGAGACTTTATAAATATATAATTCCGAACGGTCTTTATATATAATTCCGAATCAGCACGGCCCCAAGTTTGTTGCAAAAGTGTCGGTAAGTAAGAAACGTAGTGATGGGGTCTTTTCTGATCAGCTGAGTGAGCTAAATTCTTTCCTGTTCACTGTAGGAAGTTGAAATTTGATAGCGAGACTCTCTGGGACATTAAGAGACGAGTGAAGTGATGGGGTCTTTTCTGATCAGCTGAGTGGCAAGGACCACCTAAACTGGTGGTATTTATTTTATTACATTACTTACATTTTGATCGTTATTTCCTCTTTTTTAATCATTTATTAAGATCGCCTCAGCTTTGCACCAGGTCACATAACGCTGCACATAGGTAGCACTTATATCGTTACTATAATGTGCTGTGTTCCTGTTAGGTACTACTGTTATACGGACTAGATTAGGGCTTTCCAAGCCCTAATAGGCCTCTATTTATGTATAATATTATAAAACAATAATTTTACTATAGAAAGTTTTTCTACTTATAGAAGATAGGGACATCTAATACCATTGTAGTTATAATATTTATGCTATGTGTTGATTATGTAGGCGCATATGCGATGTTATGTAAACGTGCTATACTTGAAATTATGGGCAAATTGCCTAGACCTTAAAATGCACGGGCCAAGCCTACCGTTAGAAAAGTAAGCTAGGCGAGTAGCCTAGTTCTACTTTTGTACTATCATCATATGTATGTGTCTTTATTGAAATAAATAAAGTCTATCTATCTAATTCAGTACTGGGAGTTGCAGAAAAGCGCTTGATGATTAAAATACCAAAAACTGCAGATTTCAGCCTTTGGCAAGGTGGTAACGACATCACTGGCACCCATCGCCCAAAGTAATGAAGATCGCTGAATTGCAAGAAGCGGATTTCGATATTGATAATCCAATTCTCACGACGCACGCGCCCCTGCGAGCTTTTTATCGCATTTTCCAATCATCGCCTTTTACGAAGTCTCCCACAAATCAGTTCCCAAGCTCCGCCGCTTTTGATCTCTCATTCCTGTCGCGTCAACTTATAATAATCATGTGAATAACAATTAAGGTCTTAATCAGACAGCTGGAATTGACTGTGTTGCGTCACGTTTGTCTGTTCGTCTTTACGAGATCGGAAAGCTAATAAGGCCATCACCTTGGCTAATTATTGGTCGGTTGATACAATGTTAATTGATGAAAACTAGTTGATATTCATTTGCATTCACAGGAGAGATTAGAATAACTTGCTACCCACTTGTTTGGTCTTTAGATCAATGAAATATGTGATAAGAGATTGTGTCTTGGGTACCCGACAACATAATAAATATTATATAAGATGTCCCAAAAGCAACCCCCCCAACACTTTTCCCCACAATATTTGAGATATCGAAGTGAACCATAGAGACCGTTTTCGGGGTGCCTGATTATAAGTTTTAAACAGATAAAGTTCAGAGAAAATCCATAAGTTTTTGGACTACCCAAAGTGGGGAGTATTGGGTACTTTGAAAACAATTCTGCATTTATGAACGAGTTACACTTCATTTCGAAGATTGTTTAGTGCTAAACATTATGGTTAAACCAGAATAGTAATAACTTATTTCATTTCCGACCTGTGGGTGTAATTTTAAGTGGGATAATACTCAAAATAAAGTTGATTTAGGTATACTTAACTCTTTCAGAGACTTGCTAGCAACATACCTGAAACAAAACGAAAAATTTAGTAGGTACTGTTACTATGAAATGCATGCGAGGATGTTATTTAACATAAGGATAATGTACTTGACGGGCTTCCCTCATTTGTATTCTCGATGATCTCTTAGTTATCCACATCCTTCAGTTAGGTAATTCTGCTCGGTCCTATGATGGTGTTCGATTTGTGATGTTTAATACGTTTTTATAAATATGTATTGAGAATAATGAATTAACAGAAACAAGAATGTGAACACCATTATTTCAAATAAATTTAACAGTAAACTAACTAACGAAAATATTGATATGTTGGAAAATTATTGAGTAAGGAAAACATATTGACGTACAAGGATTATCCGTACGGAAAATTAATGAACCAATGTGTAATAATTTACAACGTTTATACCTACTAATTTAATGACAGTTTTATCACGCCCACAACTGTTTAGCATGATGAATATTACCAACAGGGGTCCTTGTGAGGCGAGATCGTAATGGAAATAATAGATATAGAACACAAAATTATGGCTAATAAATGCGTGGCATTAATGACCGTGAGATATTATATGTTTGTTAGACCCATAACCGTTTACCGGTAAGAGCGCAAGGGTTGATTCAAAGACTGGCTGAGGTAAGTTTGGTCTGGGGTAATAAAATAACTATGGCTGAGGTCAAGATCGGGACTAACAGCGATGGCTAAGGTCGAGGACAAAGATGGGTAATGGTCGTTCCCGGCGTCCCGAACGGGCTCCGTATCACCTGACGAGGGTGGTCGGCCGTGGAAATTGTTTCTAATTGCCTTTGAAAAAAGAGGGAAGAAGCGAGCGCGAGGGAGAGGGGGAGATGGCGTGAGTGGCCTATGCAAATAGGAGTCATGCATCCCGATATTTATCTGTCCGGCTATGGCCGGGGTTCATTGTCACAGCTCATTGTCCCTCTGCTCATTTGCTTTGGAGTCGTACTGTTCATCTTGGGCTGCTCCTTCTACTTCATCTCATCCTCCTGCACATCTCATCCTCCTGTTCTTCTCATCCTCATCCGCCTTTCACTCGGCCGTTTCGACTTCTTGACTTTTGACCGTAAATCAAGTTTTCTTCGAGCCACCGTCCGGTTGCCTGCGAAGGAATTCCTTTGATTGATGGGAAATAGGTTCTTGAGAACTGAGTCCGTGTACGTTGCGAATATATAACTTTAAATATTGCCCACTCGAAATATGTAATATCCAACCACATCACTCAATAAACAAACAAGGAAAACGTCAGCTATGGGAAGATTTTGGATATTAAACGTGCAAATATAGCATTTTTTAGTCAAATGGAACCTTTTTTTCTATCAAATGCAACTTCGTAACTACCAAATGAAACCCTGTACCAATCAAATGAAAGCTCTTTTCAACCAAATGCAACTTTTTTTTTTTTGACATGGATATGTCTTTTGGCTGGGGGTCAAGGAATTCGGATCACCTGCTATGAATCACATAATCGAAACACCAGCTCAATGAAATCATTAGAAATTAACAAGCGGTTGCAATCATGTTCACAATATCAATAATTGAGAATGATCACCTGTGTGTAAACAATTATTCATATAACCATGCTCATAACTCAGCTTGTTGGCCACGCACTTCGCAGTAGTTAATATAGTATGGTTGGATAAATCGAGAGCTTTCGAACGAATGGTCAACGAATTTTGTGGGGTGAAAAACGACGAAGTATCATATCCCTAGCAACGACTCGGTTGTAAGCGGAAATCATCACAATTATTGGCGCTACTTTCATCTCACTTTTCGGCGGGGGATCCATCGCTAAAACATGATTCCATGTTAAAACTAATATTGTTTTGTAACCATAATGGAATAATCTTGTGAAAAGAAGGCACTACATGGTTTTTATACAATTGAGTAGTAGGTACACTGGTAAGCAGTAGGTACTAGACATATCCATGATCTTTTGTTTTTCCCATCAAGGGAGAAATTTTCTTTCATAATGGAAGAAGCACCTATTAAAGTTATCTACAACTTTATCTACATATGTGGTTTAATTTTTTTCGAACATATGAAACCTCATTTCAATCAAATGGAACTTCTTCAAATCATCCAGAGAAAAATTACATTTTATTTCAGATTTTTGCTAAACAAGTTAATACAGAGGCAAAACAAATTAATTTAGTCAAGCGGTTGTCCAGAAGCTATGGCAGCAGTTTTATAATCATGTTATCACGAAGTTGGAGCAGTCGGTCGCAGTGATCAGCAACATGGAGGACCGAAAATTTTCATTTGTATGAAATGAGGTTTCATTTGTTTAAATAAAAGTTTCATTTGGTTGAAAAGAGATTTCATTTGATTGGAACAAGGTTTCATTTGGTCGGTACGAAGTTTCATTTGATAGAAAGAAGGTTACATTTGACTGAAAAATGCTACATAATATCTGGCCATGGGCGGAGCAAAAGTGATAGCTATCAATGAGGAATTTGTGTGGTTATTTTGCTTCCTCACTACCTAACGGGGATGCCAGGTGTCCGGTTTTAGCCAGGACAGTCCGGCTTTTCATCAAGGCGTCCGGGCGAAAATTGCTCTGGAAGCCAAATGTCCAGTTTTTTTTCACCCCCCTTGTAACAACTGAGACCTCGTTTTTTTTTTTTTCTTTTTCCAAATAAAAGCTAAATTGTATCTACCAAATTGAAAAGAAATCGCAATGTTGACCGAACTGTTAAAAAGCTTATTACATGAAGCAGTTTTTGTGAGATTTGACAATTTTCAGAATTCATTTCGTACAAACAAGGTACGTAATCGGGAATAATGTGTTCTCAAAAAATTCCCTATAAATTATATCGCGATTGGTGGAGTAACAACCATTGCGCATGCGCGAAACTAATATTGATTGACACAGGATAAACTTTGGGTCTAATGAAACGATTTTGATGAAATTACCCTATAACTTGCTGTTGGAGCCAGTGGGGTAGCTGCTTGTAAGTAGGTACTCAGGAAGTCCCTACCTACATGTACCTATTACTGGTTATCCTAGGTGATCTGAATTAATTGATGTTGATAGGTAGTTTCGAAGGACCACCCCCTTTTTAATCTAGGGAGAACAGATAAGTAAGTAAGTGATAAGAGAGTTCAGATGTGAAAAGGTGATAAGGTGATAAGAGCCAGTAAAAGTGGTAGACTTAGAAAAATAAGTAATATGTATTCAGAAATACCACATGCTGAAGAAGGTGCAGATAACAGGTAGAAATTGATAAGAAATTGGTGCTACCTATCTACCTACTCTTAATAAGTGGCCACTGTGAAAAGATAACGAGGGATTGTAAGATTGTTGCTTTAATGAGTTACTGCTCTTATTTATACTGGTGAAGATGAAAGTCTATAAGATGAAAAAATTTACAGATGAAAGATCCTTGTCGTGTAGATACATGAGCAGGTGTGTGTCCCATATAGCAACAGGTTGCAGTGATGAAGAGGGGGGCTGCGGTTCATGCAAAATTGTAGATATTTAATTACCCAACTTTCAAGAGATCCCAGAAGGGCGTGAGTATCCTTGTCCTTTACCTGGTGAAGGCTTGATTACCAGAAAGGAGAATAAATATGATGTGGGATCCAACGTCAGGAGCCAAGAACCCATCCAGGTTGATATGTTTCAGAGAGACCGGGTGCCAAAGCCGGTGTGGAGCATGAGGTATGAAGCGAACGATAAATACGATAAAGCTAGCGCTAGCACTGATTGTTACAAGGTTGTGCAATATAGGTTATTGCTACAACAGATCGCGACGTCGCGGATACGAGAAAATAAGCCGGTATATTGGAGAATTAGACATTTTTTAAAGTTGAAAAGGGAAGAGGCAAAACGAGAGGTCTGGTAGTTGGTGTAACACAAAGAAAATGACGATGGCTGAAAATCACGATGCGGTGACGTCACGATTCAGCCCAAACTCAACTGAACCACAATCACGCACTGATCACTGACGTTATTATTAAGTTGCACAGCATTGCATAATAATATAAAAAAAATATACATGCATTGGTATTTATGCATAAGATCATTAGAAGAAAGATATTGAAGGAAACAATCATGCATAGAGAAGAGATACAATGGAAGTGAAGGTAGCACGCCAGACATTGGCTCGAAAGTACAGGTATCCTTATACACCCATGCCTAATCAGTACCCACTTTGATAAGAATCAGTGATAAATACAATAATAATGGTTTTGTGCAGTTAGTGCGGTTTTCGTGAGTTTAGTGCAGTGCGTTTTCTCCCTTTAATGCTCGTCTCCCTTTTTCCTGAAGTAAGTCGAAAATACGATTCAGGCGTAAACACTTGCATTACCGTCACATAAGTAGTTATTATGTGCCAAGGCGAAAATGTTCTTTATTTGCACAATAGAACAATAAAAAGGTCTGAGCGAATATTTCCAAAAGGTGCTATATGGTGGGTATCTGTTCAGTAAAACTGATCTTGAAATTTATTTGCCTTATGGCGTCACAGCCCCCGCCCCCGTTGGGGGGAACCCTCAGCATCATTGCCCTAATACGTCACGCCTGATCTTCCTACCCGTTAATTAGCCAAAAAATAAACGGCCTTTCAAGCTGAAAATCGCAGTTTGAGGGTTTTCTAGTGCGCTAAATCCGAATCTGAGGTCAAAACAGTGATATTCCAACAGATGAAAGATCTCCATTCTGCTAAGCACCTATTTTCAGATGTGTCTGTTCCAACTGACCCTGTCATTCTGGCGGGGTCGAGGAAGTAGTGGTTCCTTTCGCAACCCATGTTAAGATCTTAGGTTTATTTTCGAATTTAACCCTTTCTTCCAGGTTCAGATTGGCAATATTTTGCAGGAAGTTTAAGTATTCTGCATTCCCTACGTCACTTCATAAACTTCATCCCTCACTCCCTAAATATGACCATTACTCATATTATTCTGTGTTCTCCACCCGACTGTCCTCAACCAGCGATCAGCTTAAAGTTGCCTATAATGCTTATGTGCGCTATGCTCAAGGGATTAAACCACGTCATTCGACTTCTGAATGCCTTCTCCTTGGCCTCCCAATTCTAGTGGTTTACAATACAGTTCTACAATACTATTTCAAATACCACATGGAGGACTGGCACCTTATTTGCGATCTCTGAGATATCGGGCGGTATCTAGCTAGCAAACATTGATAACGTGGCTTAATCAATCCGATTCACCGATGGACCGGCTGAAAACAAAGAAATCAATAATAATTTTAGATCCAGTGACTACCACTAACATTACTGCGGCCATTAACCAGAAAGGCTTAAATCAAATAATTATAAAGCTAGCGATTACCTTCTTCATCGCCAGCAAAGTACAGACTCCCACCTATACCCACTGCTGGTCTGTAACCCAGGTCGTGTTCCTACATTAAAGACACATCGACCAATAAAGACACTTCCTCCACAGTAATGTCCCATTCCATTTCACCAGATCGCGAAGTATGGGGGAATAGATGAAGCTAAAGCAAAGTCAACAGTCCTTTTCGGTACCAAAAAAAAAAAAAAAAAATGTTCTTTGAATCTACTGAGACGAATAAAGACACTTCCTTCACAATAATGTACCATTCCATATTCACCAGATCGCGTAGTATGAAGGAGTTGAAGTCAAAGTAAAGTCAAAAGTCCTTTTCGGGACCAAAAAATTTGATCTTTTAATCTACATAGACGAATAAAGAACAACTTAAATTACTTAAATGTTCCATTCCATATTTACATTGACATCGGCAGCCGAAATTCGTTCCACAAGGGTCCCATCGCCACGGTTATCACCAACCCACCTCATCATGTATTCTATGCAACGAAGGCCGATAAACTTAGTTTATATTGCGACGAACTACGAGTATAATTTTACGGCGAGTTAAGAAGCCGCCTTCTGGTTTATTAATTCATCCCAAGCGAACAAGAAGCTTTTACTTCAAACAGCAGTCAGTAGTAATATTAATTGAGTTATATTTACGACTATGCCGACGAGACCGTTTCTCACGAACTTCAAATAGGAATTTAATGCAACTTAAAAGTAAAATAAAAATGTTAACAAGAAACGGAAGGTCATGACTTCAAATTACCTTGCAGGTGCTGTTAAAACTGGCTTATTAAATAGAAAGCTGCAATACCTTGCAGTAAATTATAAATTACGAAGTTCAGTCACCTAAAGAGGTGATTCAAGATGCCATAAACACTCATATTTGGTGGAAATGGATTAGGTACAAAATTCAATACAGTTTACACTGAGTCAATCATCAATTACTCCTCAATTGCTTCTCAATTCACAGTTACAATATTAGCAGGGCTTCGCATATTATAGGAGGGACGCCCTATTCAAATTGATAACCGTGACACATTTTTATGGGTTGTATTCGTGTAATCGCCGACAAACGAATACGATTACACAAATACGAATAATATATAATCGCAGTTGACACAGAATCAACGAAATTCGTATTCGACGATAAGATTATGCCCAACACTGGATTCAGATTACCGAGACTGCGGTGTCTAGACGATCGTTTCCCTGAATTTTAGATACGATATTGTGTAGATACGGTGAATCCAAGCGAACGTGAGTACCGTAAGGTTCGGAGGTGAAGGCACGTATGGGCCTCGCGGAAGTTGCTCCCGGATCTTCTGCCTCCGATGGTCGGTGGGAGGCGCTTCACGAGCCAGTTCGGGTCGCTCGCAATTATCCCAACATGAAATAAACCTAAAACCAAAAATAAAAATACACAGATCCGAAATGAGCCGTATCTCTCTCCTTCCACTCTGGAAAAAACGTGAGGTTTAATTATTAATAGAGACGGAGGAGGGTTCCACGGTGTAGGTACTCGTCTTTTCATTGAATGATGTCCGCCACAACAGGTGAACCAACAGATGACTTCAACAGTTGGCAAAACTCACAGGTGGAAAATTACATCGGCGGATGCTATTTTGTGTTTTAAAGATTCTAGTTACTTATGATATAATGCTCATTGATTTCAGGTGAAACGGCGGCAATACCATCCAATATTTCTCACATTAGAAAAATCGATTTTACCTTCAAGTTTTAGCAATATTTTCGAAGAAGAGACCTTCGATTCTACAGTCAGATCATTTAATAATAATTAACTTTACACATTATGTTTAGTTCATTATGATAAATTAGAAATATTAATTTATAACTTAGTGTAATAAATCAGCTTTCCTCGACACTACTCCAAAAAGTGGCGAACGATTTTCCTGCTATGAAAACTAAGGGTGTTACACTTCCCTAGTAACGCATTGGTAGTACGTGAAAATCAATAGAAAATCAATATTTTCGCCGTAACGTAACGGTTGGAAAAAAATGGAAACGTCTTGTTTATCATTATTAAATTAATGATAATAATGTTCTATTTAGATGGCTTTAGAAAAGTGACATTATACCTGTAGAGTGTGTCTAGTCTCAGTTGGAGGAACTGCTAGCTTTAGATGTCAATCCAAACAAGTTTGTTGACATTTTGTGGCTATTGGATGCAAGCTATAAAACCAAGAGCCTTTTCTCTGAATGAGTAGAATCAAATTTCTCCCTCAGTTGTTTAATTCCCTCGTAACGTTAAGTTATAAGTTTTCTTTATATATAATATAAATGCATTGTTTTTTCAGACATCTAACTCAATTTTCGTTTGAACGGTGATGTATGATTAGTTTCGATTTGTACTATGCCATTTAATTATGATATTTATGTGAATATTTATGCGATTAATCTAGTTATGCGCTCTGTCGTTATTGTAATGGACCTAATAGCTGAATTGTTAAGAGGAGTGGAAGAAGAATACTATACCAATAGATGGAATGTAATGTAGTAATATCTTTTTTTAAATTTTACGTTTGTGATAACACATGGAAAATTTATGAAAATGCGTCAAGTTGAATTGAATTTCTATTCCAAATCGAGCACTGCCTCTTTCTCTGGTTTGGATTCTTCCGAGATCTGCAATCTATTCTGTTGATTTAAACATGGTAGCAGACCGCACGTACTTTCCTCAACATTTTAAAATACATTTAAAATATCGCAAACATAATCATATGAGCATATATTATATCTTTCGCGTATTATTATATCACTCATTTCTAAGAATACATGAATATTCTGACTCATGTAGAAGTCAATAGGCCTAAGGCATCCAACCAGGGTGATTAACATTCATATTTCATTGAATATATTTTATTCATGTGTATAAATTAATAGTTGGCACATTCTCCAGGAAAACAGCTCACCTATTACTTCACTATTGGGTACTTTATTAGGCACAACCTCGCTTGAAAGGTATAGCGAATGTATTCGCATATACCAATCTGAATCCGGCAATCTCCATAAAACCTTATAAAACCCTTGACATTCCTTGATGCCAAATTAACGCGATGATAAGCTCGGGAAGGCCAAGCCCATGAACCGCATACTAAAAACGCACACTGGATTCATTATAAGGAGTTTTGTAACAAGTCCTTCCGCATCAGTTGAGATTCTGTTCCCGTTGCAAGAAAACAAAGGGCGTTTGAATATGCATCGCCCGAGCGATGGCGAGGCATGCAGGAGAAGTTAGACGTTTATCTCTCGATACCGCATGCGCATTCGAAAGCACTGACTGCCGTTCCCTGTTAGTCCACCGAGTTCTCAGGAACCAAACAAACATGGATTCATTACCATAGGTGTAGCTACCAACAAAAGTGTGTATAAGCAAATACCTATCCATCTTATACATGTATCAGTTGATAGTATAGATATTAGTTGTATTTCCTCAATAATATTAAGAACGTTTTCTATTATAAAATCCCAACTGGGTGGGTTTAGTAAATATTTGGACAAGTAAGTAGCAGAGTAGATAGGTAGGACGCTGTCAGACGAAAGGAAGATAGATTGAGGGATGGGTTAAATAATGGGGGGGGGGGGGGGGGAGGTACTACCTTTTCAGTTTCTGGGCAAAGGCGAAGGTGCACAATCCTCAAGGTCTAAATCAATACCATCACGGTCCGTGGTTAGCTCGCAGCTCCTAAGTAGTCGGCGAGAGCTGCGAAGTCTTAAAGCGATGGAACGAATGATAGTGAGCTGGAGTTTTACTTTGATTCACCCAGCGACTTGGCATCTTGGTTTGCACCATTTTCCAGTCAACACATTTGTCATTTTCTTCATAAAAGCCACAAATCCTAGATGGAGCACTCCTTCGCAGGAGCTCATCAGAGGAGTAAACGATCTTCGATGGTCCTCGGCATCAGCGTCATATTTCCTAGATCGACACACTTGCACTAACTTATAATAGTAATAAGTAAGTCCGTAATTAAGAACCGAGATGAAGTTTTCACACTTGATGGAATGATGGTGGTACGAGAACGGATACAATTTGCCATAATTAGGGTTATTTTCCTTAGCCCAAGGGAATACCAGATTTAAACAAAGTCGAACGAATAGGGTGTGAAAAAATGGAGCATAGTGGAATTCACGTTTGCGGATGCGCAGTGTGAAGTATTGATTTGGCAAAAATGAAACTGATAGGGGACCATCTACAACCTAACCCGCGCATTCCCTGATAATTTCATCAAAATCGTATGAAAACTTTGGAAATTAAAGTCGTTATAAGGCTTTCAAATGGGCGCATGCGCAGAAGCTATTAATGATACCATCATATTGAAATTGACATGAGATGATAGAATCGTCATCTTCCAACAATCATCGATTTGAGCGAGATCGGACAGTTAAGGCATGAGAAAATGATGCTTGGTTGCTTGGTGGGATTTACGTTTGCGCATGCGCAGAGTGGTGTTGAGTCAGGGACGATGAAACTGATACGGGACCGTCAACACCCTAGCCCGCATGTTCCATGAAAATTTCATTCAAATCGGATGAAAACTGTGGAAAATGAGCTTGTTGCAAGGATTTGCGGACACACACGACTGACAGACACACAGACAGACATGGAACCAAAGTTGTTCAGAATGATCTAAAGCGTAAATGTTAGTGGAACTTTTGATTTTGGAGAAGAAATTGGTTGTTTTCCCGAAAGTGAAAGCAATGCTTCCGCTACCTATGTATATGTAGACTCGGAAGCAAAATACGAGTAACTAAGTTTTTAATTGAAGCTGAAGGTTTTGTCAGCAAAGTGATGCTACTGAATAAAATAATTGTATAGTATAAAAATAATAATGTGTAATAAAATAATAGGGTTTGACCGGCTAGAAATGCCAACTTCGTCGGTATCTACGCTTCACACGTAGTAACAAAAGGTAGATTGTTAGTATCTTATTTCGATGGTTACCCAACTCTGATAGACTACATAGCGAAATTAAAGGGGAACCTGGTTATTGAAAGTTGGTGCACTCCCTTATTTGCGTGCAGCTGGTTGAGATTACACTCTGATTAGATTAGCTGGATGAGTCAAGTGATTGCGGCGAAACTATAGACAACCGTCGCTACTTTACTGTTACGCCCCGAACGAGTCATATAACACCTATTCCGACTTTTGCCAATCTCGTATCACCCAAGCGCGGATAGGGACAATAGCTTTTAACAGCCCGGGGCGCTCCTTTTTCTGGGCTAGAGAGTCCAAATAACACCGCACTTCCTTAAAAGCATTCCGGAGTTCAGGCCTGGAGGGCCTTCTTCCTGGCGAAGTGGTGACCTCTGGGGGAGATCGTGAGGACCGATGACGGAGTTTTTCACCTCCTTTTCGTCGTTCCGGGCAAAAGCCGCCCGGAGCAGTTCTCAGCTCGAGAACCGTTCATCACCTGGGAACCGTTTTCGCGGGTGGTAGTGCCTCAAATCATCCAGCACGCCGCCGAAGGATGTTGAGCCCGCGGCAGGCGCCGATCTCGTGAGAAACGTTTGTTAAATATAAGTGTGGATGGACAAAACAACAACCAGATGGAAACCACCTGTCAGTCTTCATCCTATATTTACTCGCTAGACAATTATTCACGTTTTTCCCTCCTTCTCTGTTCGGAAAAAACGTAAATTGGTAACTGCATTTATGTTATATTTAAAGTGACATATCCAACAGATCTAGGAAAAAGGTTCCAAGCAAAGCAAACGATATCTATAATCAATCGATTATCAAAAACCACAGATTTCCATCTTCCGAAGAGAAGAAATAAGAGCTAATAGAAATGGAAGAAATAATATCTATGTTTCTTGTTAAATGGACGATTATAGAGATTCCTGATGTTAATATGAATCAACAAAACATCAGATGCTGTACCTAATGGCCGTTTCCTAAAATTATAATTTCTACTCGCATTGAGAGATTCAGAGTTTTCAGAGCAAATTAATTTATCAATTTGTCAAAAAAATTGTTGGTCTATAAAATCAAAATTCCCACTCACATTTTACGTTTTAGACTATTTTGAACAACTTAGGTTCCATGTCTGTCTGTCTGTGAGTGTGTGTGTGTGTGTGTGTGTGTGTGTGTGTGTGTGTGTGTGTGACTGGTCTGTCGTGTGTCCGAAAATCCTCGTAACGAGCTCATTTTCCACAGTTTCCATCCGATTCGGTTAAAATTTTCATGGAATGTATGAATAAGAGTGTAGATGGTTCCCCATCACCTTCGTTGATCCCAAATAAATACTCCACATTGTGCATAAGCAAAAGGGAATTCCATAAAGTATCGTTTCCACTGGACGTCTTTTTACGCTCAAATTTGTAGAATAGTTGGGAAAGGGTGATTTGATCTTTTCATATCACTTTCAACCCAATCGTATGAATATGCTCCTGTACATGCGCAAATGTGAGGTCCTTGTAACAAGCTGAGTTTGCACAGTTTTCGTCCGATTTTGATGAAATTCTCACGGAATGCGCGGATTAGAGTGTAGTTCCTTATCAGTTTCATTGAATTCCACTCAGAAAGTGGAATTCAATCAAGCATAATTTTATCACGCCCTAGTCATCTGAAAACATACTCCATTTCAATTTACCATTTCCCCCAACTTGTGGGTTGACCAACAGACCAGAAGAAGATGGTCCAATATTGAGGGACATGTCCACAGCAAGCTCACGGTGGCCGAACCCAACACCAAACTTACTGAGAGACTTCTCAGGAAAAACCGTAGGGAACTTAAAACAATAGTCGGCCTTATAACCAGCTTTGCACCCCTTCGTTTCCACCTACACCGCATAGGGGTCACCCAAAACTCAACCCTGTGCAGACTATGCGAGGAGACAGACGAAACAGTATCCCACATACCTAATCTCTGAGTGCACTCCACTCACCTATCGCAGATTTGAACTCTTTGGGGCACAAACCCCAATGATGTCTATTCGATGTGAACAATTAATCAAAGGTCTCACATCCCTCACCAGAAGGCTGAATCTCTTTGATTAAACGCAAAACTCTCAGAAGAGTACAATAAGCCACCAGGCTTCCGTGCTTGGGGCCCAAACTAACCCCACCCTGAGAGTTTTCCCATACATCTACATCATCTACATCTACCATTTCCCTCAACCATAGGAACCAGCAATGGAATCATAACTGAAAACATTTCAATGATCTATATATTCATATTACGGATACGAGGAAGCTATGTGCCACACCAACTTGGCAGACGTTTATTTAGTAAAACATAATCGTTATTCAGTAGAACATGTAAATCAATGAACATAAACAATGAAAACTTGGTTTGGGACGGTGGGGTGACTATTATATTCCACTCAAGAACAGATTGAAGATAGGTGTGGATATATGCACCGATTACCGGGAGCCTAATTTGATGATGAGAATTATATATAAGTACCTACCTAATGGATAGTTATAGATAACCTTCTCGAAGGACCACTCCCGATTTGGGAGAAAATTAATGTGTATATAGGTAACGTAAGCAATAAAATTCAAAAGGTACGTTTGGAAACACCGTACACCACGGTTTCCGCAAGTTATATTTTCGCCAAGTAATGCGCCATCAACAATAAGCCTACCTAGTGAGTGGCCTCCCAGACTGATATTCAGTATGTACCTACGTTAATATTGAATACAATAATGATTCGGTATTGTATCTATGATCGGTAAAAGTCTTTAAATTGGTAGGTAGGTCTGACGACGTGGTAGGTAGAGACGTGGAAATGGGTGGCTCCACAAAGCAGTAGGTTGATATAGTGCGGGTAGCAATAATATGCGATTAATTAGATAAGCGATCAAGTTTACCTCTGTCAATCAAGTATTCGAAAGATAAACTTGAGGTGTGTGGTGCCTTCCTCCCCAAAGGTGCCGGCGAGGGTGCACGTGGCGCAGAACCCAAAAATGGTCACCTCCCGGTGCCAGCAGCTCCTTCAGAAAATGCGATCGCTCGTTCCAATAAACTCCACAAGTCCTCAGAAACTCGGGTTGAACTAATGTGCAGCGTCACAAGGAAACTGGGTTCTAATAAGTTTGAAAACTGTATGAAAACCACAAGAGGTAAAAATGAAAAGAAAGGGGGGCGCAAGACGGTGTACGGATTGTAGAGCATAGAATAATGAAAAATTAATAAATTATCCCAGGTGAGCGTCTGATAGCAAGATGGCTGGCGAGTGACGTCACAGGGAAGCCGGAGCACAATAAATCACAAATCACTGCCTTCACTTGCACTTAATTTGCTCAATAACAATAAAAACATGTTTTAACAACTAGATAATTTTTTTACAAATATAAAGAACTGATTAACAATAAATAGAAATGTAATAAATAACAAAAACACATGAAGAAGGGATGCGCCATGATAATCTAGCATGGATCAGTTGATACAAATCCAGCGCACCCGTCCTTGATACGCCGTGGACAGAAAAAATAATGTTTAAATGATAATGTAATGATAAGAATGATTTAATAGTGTTTAGTGATAAGAATATTGTGCTTTTGTGAATATTGTGCTATGGAGTGAAAAATGAAATCCCAGGTAAGTCGAAAATAAAGAGCGGCGTAAACAGTTACTGAACTGAATTTCTTACATATTAAAGCACGCTAGCAATTAAATTAAAATAAAAGATACATTTAATTATGTTTTTAAATTTAAGATTAGTCAGCACTAGCTTCAATACATTTCTCTAACTTACAATCAGACGGATTAGAAACAAATAAAATAAGAATAAACAATAATGTATGATACAAAAAATGAAAATATAATTTTGAAAACTGGGGACTAGGAATAAATAAGGAGACCGATCAACTCCATGCTGGGTCTCAGTTTTTAACTACCCAGCACGGTCATCCTGTAATAGATCACTGTGTTTATTATCATTTGATGTTAAATTTGGCAGTAATTCGTTAAATTCGTCATGTAAAAGTAATTTTTTTTTTTTTCATTTAAATTAATCTAATTTTGTATGCATGAACCACATTATTATGTGGACAATAAACTTGTTATTATTATTATTATTTAATATTTTGTCGTTCGATACTCATCCCTATCGACTAGGCAATACTTTTGTATTACTATAGCGCTCGCTAGTCCCTCTATTCCCGTAACAACAGGAACAGACCGCCCTAATTCCAAGAATCCCTGTTTACTCACTGAATTCAAGACTCAGAGTCGCCTTTTGTGCTACCACAGGAATATCCTCCGTTTTATTACTGTCTCCTAACGCTTACAAGCCGCCATAAGAGTTGTGATAGTGGGAGGGGTGGAAAGAGGCACAACGAACGACTGTTTGTATATGTGAGTTGCGTGCGCTGCGTACAATCCACTTTACATACTGAGGAGCGACGTCCAGAGAGGGCGGGGAAGCGTATCCTATTGCACTTCAAACGCCGGCACGCTCCTGGAACGTGATCCTATTTACAAACGGACAATGCATCCAGTTAAGTGTGACAACAAGCGGTAATAAAATGTTTAGGCCCTTGTACGAAGAATCGTCGTTTGTCGATTTAAACCCGAAGCTCAACCTTCTGATGGACTATTGAAATAGAAAACAATAATGATGCCCAATTTTGTTCTACCCACGAAGAATCGTTATCCGATGCAATCCATTTCAGAATACATTTCAACCTCTAACGCATACCAACATTGTACTCGAAACTGTACTTCCATTACGTATCTCCATTACTTTCCTGGGTGGCTCAATAATACGGGTCTCATGTCTAAAGGCATAAGTACAGGTAGGTATGGGAAATTTTCGTTATTATTGCTTCCGAGTTTACCTAAAGGTAGCGGAAGCATTGTTTCCACTTTCGGGAGAAGACAAATTTTTGGTCTCCATAATCAAAATGTCCACTTGCATTTTACATTTTTGACCATTCTGAACAACATATGTTCAGTGTCTGTCTGTGCGTGTGTATATATATATGTGTGTATGTCGAGTGTCCGCAAATCCTTGCAACAAGCTAATTTTCCACAGTTTTGATCCGATTTAGATTAAATTTTAAGGGGATGTGCGGGCTAAGGGGTAGACGGTCCCTATAAGTTTCATCGTTCTTGACTCGATTCCTCACTCTGCGCATGCGCAAACGTAAATAACTACCAAGCATAATTTTTTCTCGCCCTAGCCGTCCGATCTCGCTCAAATTCGGGTGATAGTTGGGAGATGACGATTTGATCATCATATAAATTTCAACATGGTTATATCGTTAATAGCTACTGCGCATGCGCCAATATGAAATCCTTGTAACAAGCTTATTTTCCAAAGTTTTCATCCGATCTGGATGAAATTTCATGAGAATGTGCGGGCGAGGGTGTAGAAGCCCCCTGTTAGTTTCATTGTTGCCAAATCAATACTTCACTCTGCCCATGCACAAACGTGAATTCCATTATCCTCCATTTTTTCACGCTCTAGTCGTCCTGTCTTGCTCAAATTTGGATGATGGTTGGGTGATGATGATGATTTGATCATCCCATATCAATTTCAACGTGATTGTATCATTAATAGCTACTGCGCATATGATTCCTTTGCCAAAAAACGAGCATTCCAAAAGGAACGATACGTTTGGTGGACAGCAAATTTTGAGCCTATTAAATTGTCAAATTCCAAAAAAGGAATAAAAAATCCCTAAAAATGGCAAAAACTGCAATAACACATTACATTTATTTTCAACAGGATATTACTTTTAAAAAAAAGTGTACCAACTATGTACCAACTTCAAATTAACTATAATTTCGATAATACAAAAGAGCTAAAAAATCGATAAATTCTGTAAAAATGCATGAAGTCAACAATCTTGTTGTTAAACGCTAATAGTGGTTTAATATTTACAACAAGTTTATTCTACCATGAAACTGATGGTAGGTAACTATTTCTTTGCGCTCAAAGTGCTCAAACTTCAAAACAATTTAACACAAATGTAGTATGGTAATTATTTACGAAAACTTGCTTGTACGATCATGATGCATGAATGGAAATTTTTTAATATCAGGTAGCGAAGGAAATGATAAATCAGCCAATGAATATAAATCAAGTATGGAAATGAATATCGGTACGCAGATTTATTCTAGTTGTGTAATCTTTATTGATTTGTGTTTATTCTTTCTTACTTTCTTTTTTCCTTTTTCTTTTCAATTTAGCGTTCTGGATAGGTCGTGTTTCGTTTCGCAAAACAACAAAATAATAACAAGGTAAATAAAAAAGGTTGCTTTCTTATATTTCTGCCAAAATGCTCAAACTCGTTAGATTAAGTGTGGCTTGATCATGACTCGCTCTCTACAAGGAACCGAACCTGTAGCTAACATAAATCACATCTCTACTGGCATCCACACAAAGAAGTGAGGTCTGGAACGGATCGAAGCAGCCTTCCCAATAAATCAGCCCCATTTTTCGATGAATAATTGGAGAGAGAAGCGAATAAATTCGACGAAAGTCATCAAGGACACAAGATACATCCACTCTCGTGAAGCCATCGTAACTGCTCAACCTCTATTCTAGCGTTCAAGGCATTTGGACCAAATCACATGAATATGTTATTGGATTGGAGGACGGTCCAAAATGTTTGACACAAAAAGATTTAGCGCGAAACTGAAAAATAAAATAACGTATATACGTAGATTAACTAAATTTTATAAAAGGCTAAGGAAAAATGTCAAAAGCTAAAAAGATGACACCAAGCTCAAATGATTAATGCACTTCTATATATTTACATTATTCATGCATTTATTGAGACCTTGATAATGGAAATGAGGTAAGTGCCAAAATTTCCGAAAACGCTGTTTTGCACTGGGGGAAAAAAAATCCTTGTCCAAACGATAATGGCATTGAAAAAAGAGGCAAGTTCCCATCGTGTTTTGTTTAGTTCAGGCGGGCGACGGAAGGTGGTGCAAGCGGTAACTCCTGCAGCAAAATAAGCAAATGGAGCCCTGGAGCAATGATGGTAACTCCTGGAGCAATGGACAAAATATAAAGTTTTTGCAGTTTTTTCCCTTAAAAACTTGACAAGTATGTTTTAAAGTCATGTCCATGTGAATATATATGTTTTGTTTCAGGAATAAATCGTTTTCCCAGCCAAAAAAGGGCTTAATCCATGTTTTTTTTAGTCACTTCAGAAACTGAAACGTTTTCAGTTTCTCTTGTAAAACTTTGATTTTGGCACATACCTCTTTTTCATTGTCAAGGTCTTAATTATTTCTTGGGGGTGATTAAAAGCGAACGATATAGTTTAGCAAATCCTTCGGTGGATGATTTTTGAAATCTATTCAGTAAACATCGGTAAGCATTTAAAGAGAAAGCGTAAACTTTTGGAACTTTGGTATCTTGAAACGTGAAAAAGCAAGGTGTGACGTGAGATTTGAGCAGGCAGTAAAAGTCTAAAGTAAGATAAACAGTCGCTAGATAGTCAGGTCGAACCTTCAACCTAAAGTCATTCTTATGGCGAGCAGGAACTTAATTTTTCAACAACGGGTTAAATATTTTCAAGTGTTGTTTTCATGGTTCTTTAGACAGATTCCAAGAGAGTGCTCTCTGTGCTTTCTGATGCTGCAATTCGGGAGACACCTAACTCGTTCAATCGGGGAGCGTTAGTCCCTGAAAGCTGCAAATAAATGCACTATCAAGGATGAAAGGGGATTCACACTTATCCCTGTTTATTTATTGCGGGCATTTATGCGATACTTACTGCATTGCTGCTCAATGTCTTAAATCCGCTACATAGTTTATACTTCTATCAACTTCTTCATTTCATTGCTAATATAAATACAATAACATAAAATGACGAAAATAATAAAATAATGTACTTCTTAAACGAACAGAAACTAACGCCCTATGTGGACATATCACGTGGCAAAGTGATAAGCGGTATCTCAGCCAAAATAGAAAAAAATTGATAACTGCTTACGTATGTAACAATGTAAGAAAGATGAGACTGATTATTGTTGAAGTATGCACTTTCATATACTCCAGTACATATTTTCATAAAACATAAATGAAAATAAAAATTGTAACAACAGCGTAACAAGTATGCAGTACAAAATAACATAAAATATCGAATGAAAAAACTATATAGAATTATTAAGCTGTGTAGCAGAGTTGTAAAGTAACTATAACTTGGTATAGAGGTAATTAGTTTTCGAGTAGTTTTATAGTTTTCCAATCAAGAGGGTCCAATCTCAAGGTTTCCGGGAGAGCATTAAAAATATAAGAAATGTACTGGAACCAATTAACTGATACTAATCGCTTCCTCTGGAAAACATCAATAAATTTAATTAAAGACGGTTGAGATCGAAGAGTATTAATTTTTGTGCATGCAATCGCATTCCAAAGTCCTATAATGTTCTTGAAGTATAAATGGCTAACACTACGAACAATGCCCATATATTATAATCTAGGAGTCAAATTTATGTGCACACGATTTCGCGCCATGAAAATAAAGAAATAAATAGGATACAAAAATTTAAATTATAATTAAATGTACATACCTACTTGAAAAAGCGCTGCAAATTATTAAACAAAGATTTATTATTTCTGTATTACAAAGTCCGTCCACCGCAAATCAGTGGTCTATATATAACATTGTCGAACGTAGTCAATGGTAAATTATCAAAATATAACTGCATAGACAACAGACACACATAATGCCTACCAAGTAGAAATTAATGGAATAAAATAAAATATTTACAATTTACTAGTCCTTCTGTACGTAACATGTGCTTATTCTAAGTACTATACTACACCAGAACCTGAGTATATCGAGATAGCCGTAAGCACCAACCAGATGAAAATTAATTAGATAAAATAATTACGTATCTACGCTACACTTGTCCACCTATAGGGCAAAAGTTATAATAAGCTCGGCTTTGTGAAGTCAGAATTTCATTAGTGAAAATAATAAACCGAAATTGCTGAAATTTTTGAGTTCTACACAGGATTTTATCCAAGGACGCTTGCTTTGCAGCCATACGCAATACTGCTGAGCTATGGTGAAGATTGAGCACTAATTTATGATACAGACATGTACGATCTAAACCACTCGCGACGAAGATGTTGATGAAGTAGGTAAGTTGTATACGTCGGCGAACGTAAAGAGGTACAACGTTAGATCGATTTTACAAGCAACAAACAATAACTGAACTGAATCTCATGTAGGAAATCGAATGTTGGAGAGTATCCTAGATCTGGGGTGAAAAGTTTCACGATAGTGAAACGGAATGTTATTTTCAAATTCTGGCTTATGCTGTACAAAAAACCTTTACAAAAATCGTTCTGTACAAAATTTTACTCAAGTTTGAACGAATAAATTTGGGAAAAACAGCGAAAAATGCAATTCCCCTATCAGTTTCATTGTTGCCAAATCAATACCTCACTCTGCGCATGCGCTACCTAAATTCTATTATGCTCCATTTGTTCACACCCTAGTCGTCCGATCTTGCTAAAGGTTGGATGGTCGTTGGGGAAAGACGATTTAATCATCCCATATCAATTTCAATATGATTCTATCATGAATAGCTATCCCTGTAATGACCCTTATTTCCACAGTTTTCATCCGATATTGATGAAATTGTCACGAAATACTTGGGTTAGGGTTTAAATGGTCCCCTATCAGTTTCATTGTTGGTAAATCATTAATTCACTCTGCGCATGCGCAAACGTAAATTTCATATGTACCATTTTATTACTCTCTATAGTCGTTCGATTTCGCTTCAATTTGGATGATGTTGGGATAAGACAATTTGATTACCCCATATCAATTTCAAAATAATTGTAACATTATTAGCTACTGCGCATGCGCCAATGTGAAATCCTTGTAACGATCCTAATTTTCATTGTTCTCATCCGATTTTGATGAAATTGTCAGTGAATACGCAGGTTAGGTTGTAGATGGTCCGTACCCATTTCATTGTCCTCAACTCATCAGTTCATTCTCCGCATGCACAAACGTAAATTAAATTGAGTCTAATTTTTGCGTTTCTTAGTTGACCAATTATGGCGTTTCACTCTACATCTTAAAGTAAGATGAAAGTAGCGCCAATAATTATTGTGATGATTTCCGCTTATAACCGAGTCGTTGCTAGGGATATGTACTTCGTCGTTTTTCATCCCACAAAATTCGTTGACCATTCGTTCGAAAGCTCTCGATTTATCCAACCATACTATATTAACTACTGCGAAGTGCGTGGCCAACAAGCTGAGTTATGAGCATGGTTATATGAATAATTGTTTACACACAGGTGATCATTCTCAATTATTGATATTGTGAACATGATTGCAACCGCTTGTTAATTTCTGATGATTTCATTGAGCTGGTGTTTCGATTATGTGATTCATAGCAGGTAATCCGAATATTGCGAGAACGGTTTAATTTGTGAAGCGGTGGTTAAATCATTTTAATAGGTAATTTCTATACTTTACACTATAGGAAGCTGTAATTTCGTATGTAGCCTCTTTACTCGCGAGTTTCTATTAGGAGATCATCATCTCACAAGAGCTCAATCGTCGTGATCATTTCTATAATAAAGTGAGAGCGAGGAGCTAAAACATGATTCCATGTTTTTTACATTTTAGCAGTGAGGCTCAAAGTAATAACATCCGGATGGGTCCAGGGAGGCATGCCCCCTGGCGAGGTCAAGGGGCGGAGCCCCTAGCGAGGCCCGAAGGGCCGAGTTTCAAGATCATTTAAGACTTTTCAATGATCATTTAATTTCAACATCATTTAAGACACTTACGATACGTAAACGTGGAAGCTATGTGCGACCCCTCAACTAAGCAGACGTTTTATGGTTCTGCTGGGTTCACCTCATAGGAGCCAACCGGGTTTACCCCAAACAAAGATTTTAAAAAACTGGGCAAGCCTCCTGGACCCCCAATTACCTCTATTTACATACTTCGAATGAAATTATTGAAACACAGAATGTGTTTTAGCTCATGCGTTTCACATAAACCCGTGAAACCCGCATATAGGAATGACTCAGATTTTGCGGTGTATTTTATCACTAGATGTTAAGTTGATTTATAAATTTATCACCAGCTGTATATTTGAACTTCCTCGTCATAAGCTTTCATTTGAGCTCTCACACGAAAAATTCATAGGTAAGCTTTCATTTATTCATATAAGTAACATGAATGATCAGAAATTAACAAGTGGTTGCAATCATGTTTACAATATCAATTATTGAGAATGATCACCTGCGTGTGAACAATTATTCATATAACATTGCTCATAACTCAGCTTGTTGGCCACGCACTTCGCATTAGTTAACTTAATATGGTTGGATAGATCGAGAGCTTTCGAACGAATAGTCAACGAATTCTGTGTGATGAAAAATGAAGAAGTACCTTTTCTCTAGCAACGACTCGATTGTAAGCGGTAATAATCAGTAAATTGTTGCAACATATTTTAGTTACATAAAAACGCAACACATTTTCGTTTACACAAAACTTTTCGTTTTTGGTTAGAGATACCAAGGCTAAAACACATTCTGTGTTAAATCCGCCCCCGGGGGAGAAGGGGTGATATGTCCATACAAATACATGCCTGAAAATCGAGCTCCACAACTCACGCACCAGTATTCAGTATTCGTGACTCAAAATTACCTCGAAGGAATCACTTAAGTGCTTCCTGGATATAACCGACTTCATTAGGAAGTGTCGCAACTCATTACGTCTCACTGAGTAACTGTTCGGTGTCACTTAATCCTTAAGTGAGGACGGAAGCTTAGAATCTTCTATAGCTTTTCTTCAACCGAAAGATGACTGATGGCGCACGCCTTCACCTCTCAACCATAAATAGTAGGACGCTCACAAAGGACAGTCTAGTCTTTACTCCAAGTTCAACTGCCTCCTCCAGATCGTTGAACTTCGCTGTAAAACCCTCATCGTTGGTCCAACTTCAATTACGATTCGCAATGCTTTTCAAACCGCCAGTTTAATCAATTAGAGGAGGGGAATAGCGTTTGTGCAAAAGATGTGCAAAACGCAATGCATGTTGAAAGAGCAGCCACTGAGGAAAACAACTTCGGTTGTCGGCTATCAAGTTATTCGCCTTCCCATAATAAAGGATGGTATTCATTGACTCTTTCACACACAACAAATTTTCTGAAAACAAGGCATAAAAAAACACAGTTGGAAAGTTGAGTACCTACATTACATGCAGATACATCGGTACATGGATACTTCTTATTTTTCCTCCTGTGAAATATGTGTTTTGTGTTCCAAGTTAAAAATGTTTCAATTAAATTAGCTCAGTCAGCTGATCAGAAAAGACCCACTCATTGCAATCGTCACTCAGTGTCCCAGAGAGTCTCCTTATCAAATTTCAACTTCCTAGGGGTAATAGGAGAGAATTTAGCTTACTCAGCTGATTGGGAAAGAGCTAATAATTGCAATAGTCTATTAGTGTCCCAGAGAGTCTCCGTATCAAATACAAACTTCTTAGGATAAACAGGAGAAAATTCAGCTCACACAGCTGAGTAAGAATGAGCCAATCTTTTCAATCGATTCCTGATGCCCCAGGGAGACTCCCTATCAAATTTCAACTTCCTAGGATGAATAGGAGAGATTTTAGCTCACTCAGCTGATTAGGAAAGACCCAATAATTTCAATCGTCTAGCACCTACTGCTTACAAGTAGCTACTACTCAATACTATACCTACCATGTACCTAGTGTCATCTTTTTACATTATTAGTTCATTATGGTTACTTAGGAATATTAATTCATAACTTAGCGTAATAAGTCAGCTTTCCTTAACACTACAATGACTTAGGGATCATGAGATGTTGTAATAAAATGAGAGCATTCCAAAACGTGGCGAACGATTTTCCTACTATGAAAACTTTGGGAGTTACACTTCCCTAGTAACGCATTGATCGTACGTGAAAATCAATAGAAATAGAAAAACGTATGTATGAGTAAAAAAAATAAAAAAATAAAATAAAATCCGTTTTTTTCTCATAGAATTGATGCGTGTGAAGCGATCGGGGTGGCTAAATTCTAGGACCAACTAAGCCCTAAGAAGAGTCCATGTTGAAAAGGGTGGATTTTATTCAACAAGTTAGAGGCCTCTTATGGCCTGGACGGCGAACGAAAATTGCAGTTTTGGAATCTACGCACCTTGAAATGTTGAGTGACAAAGTTTGAGAGAAAATACTTTTTTTTTTCCTATACGATTACAAAGGCTTATAATTGGAAATACTAAACCGAAATGACAGTTTCTACCACCAAACGTGATTCGACAGTCTGTGCTACCGAACAACCCAAGCTTCCCCATCAGTATCGTAGTGTTTTCTTCAATAAACTTCTTCCTCTCTCTATCGCTCTGTTACTAAGTTAAATTCAGACAAACCCGATCTGTCATTCTCGAATTCAAGAGGTCATGCGGTCAATCCTGTCAGGGATCTTGTTTAAGAAATTCAAAAAGAAATCAGAGATCCCCGATGATCATACGACACTGCCCGGGTTGTCCAGGGACCTGCTCTTCAGACGCTATATCGCTCCAGGCAGGTTCTTCTCATATGCGGATGAAAGAGAAAGTCCGCATTTCCAAGCCCAATTAATCGGATGCTTTCGTTTTCAGTTTGACCCACTTTGAGAACTGATCAAACTCGCTTTCAACGGATGCAGTAACTTGTTATAAGGACCGGTGAAAGGGAAATTTTTTCCCTTGGGAGTTCTATGAATGTTATAAAATATTATACCTGTTCGAAGGAACCGAAACACCTTAGCTAAATCTGACCCCAAGAGAGCTACTAAGACGATAAGCTAACGGAATGTTGATTGAAATCTTAGTTCTGACCACCTACGGTAACTTCGATTAATTACATTTTAGAAATTGTATTTTGATTCGCTTTCCCTGGATTAAAAACGTCTCTATGATCTATTATTGTTTGTTATAGATAATTGAGATCATAATTATTGGATGGGATTGTAATATTTTTTATAAGTTCTCAAATACAAGCATAACTTTTTTTACTTCATCATTTAGTAATTATCTTGTAAGTACAAGTACAGCGTTCTGAAGATATTACATTTGCAACGTTTCTTTATTTGGACAGTTCATTACATTTAAGTATGAGCTGAAACTATATTGAAATTGGAGCAATACATTTTATTAGAAACAATTTAGGGACTAACCCGCAAAATCTCTAATAATCTCACCAAACTTTGAGAGGTACCTGCTGAATAGCGTGTTCGGAAACCGTTTATAATTTTTAAACAGGGTTCGAGTCAAAATAAGTTCATCAACAATGAACTAGAACATTAACATGTTTTTCACAAAATTATGCTGAAAATGTAATTAAATTCAATTAATTTTTGCTGAAGAATCTTTAATGATTATTAAAAAATATTTCAAAATCAATCACAAAGATTCATTATTGAAAATGATTAACAAAAATGGATACTGGGAGTAAATATTAAGTTTTGAGCTTATTGCGAGAAGATCTGGATTGAATCTTGAATTTTTTCTCAGGACATATTGTGTTATCCTTCGGGTGGCTCGTTAAACGGGATGACTTCCACCACCGATTTTACGCCTTTCCCCATCTTTCTTTCGCCCGTTTTTTTCTCCTGACCGACTTCTGTGGCGTTTTAAACCGTTACCTATCCGAAAAGGAAAATTTAGCTAGAAAATTCGTTTTGAAAAGTTTTAACTTTCAACATCAGAAAATATTCCAATATGGTACATTTTTAATGATAGCGAACGGCATAATAATTTATTCTAGAGGTAAGCACTGTGGATTGTGACAAGGAAATTCCATGCACTCAGAGACATCCAACTTGCTGCAAATGACTGTATTAGATGCAGAAATAGACTAAGATAAGTCAAAAATTAAAGTAAAGTTTTTTACCTCGTAGCTTGTAGGTGCAGAATTGATCAGGATAATTTTGAGAATATTATATAAGGGCAAACTAAAGATTAACCCACATCATTCGCTTACAATAGAAGGATTAGTTTCGGAGAAAACTAGTAAAAAGTCATGAATTTTTACTCATAATTATTAGGATTTTTTTCGTCCCCCAAATACGCATCGAGGTGAATGTAGGCAGTACTTTTGACATTTCAGGTCTTTACTTTGGCACATAAAATCAAAAAGTGTTACGCTACGTTACTGAAAAGTGTCACTTTTGATTTTATGATGATTATCGCTTACAACCAAATCGTAGCTACGGAACTGAATATTAGGCATTTATCATCGTACAAAAATCGTTCGCCAGTCGTTTGAAAGCTCTCGATTTACGTAACCGCATTATGTTAACCACTGCACAGTGCGTGGCCAACAATCTGAGGTATGAGCGTGGTTATCTGAATAATTGTTTACATACAGGTGATCCTTCTTAGTTAATTTTGAATACATGATTGCAACCACTAATAGACTGGGAAGTGAAGACATAAAATGTCTCAATGTCTTGCAGACTTGTATGCAAGATTCTCGGCAACCGTATAATGTTCACCACTGCGCAGTGCATATAACTGTTTACTTAAGGTGATCCTTCTCAGTTAATTTTGTAAACATGATTGCAACCACTATTAGACTGGGAAGTGAAGACATGAAATGTCTCAATGTCTTGGAGACTTGTATGCAAGATTTTCGGCATTTGTCATCGTAGGAATTACCAACCTCTTGCCTGTATAAGTTTTACGAAAACGTCAGTCAAAACAAAATTTGGTTAACTCCATCAAAAAATGTTACTTGAATGAGAAAATATCGTTGGTGCCAAACAATATTTCCCGTTGAAGTCTAGTTCCAATACGATTTTAATAGAATTCTCAAACCTTTCAAATGTTCCTTGTGACTTCAGGATATTGAAATCTTATTTAACCTTCCACCGACACCCAGGGGTCGTGGGCGAACCCAAGCCACCATTTTAGCACCCCCCCAGAAGTTTTTGGAATCAATGGAATATTTTAACCTACCAGTCTGTAGTTCTTTAGCCTTGGAAGGACACAGTGAAGTCTCTAGTTGTTAACTTAGGCTCTTATTCGCTTTTTTTTTTCTTTAGAAAATCACAGTCGGAGTCGTGTACAGCCACGGGGTGTCTTATTCGTAATAAAATTTACCACCATTTCGTGAAGCAGAGATGACGGTTTTCAAGCATTTTTTGTGTTAGGTTTCGTTGGCTAACTCTTCCCTACAGGTTTTGGGTGTTGTTTTGTAGAGAGCAATTATGGCGGACCAATTTACAACAGCTGATGAATGTTGGAATCTCAGTTTCAAAGAGGAGACGTAAAGATGTAGGGGATGCATTTTCGGAGTAATTCGTTTTCATTTTGCATGTTTGAATAATTGCACCAATACGATTGTAAATTTCATTTTAAATGAAGTTATGAATTCTTGAAATTCGATATTATGTGGTCAAGTTTTTTATCGGTGATGGTGAATCGATTGTTTGTTGTTTTTCAATATTTATTCAAAATAATGATAATTATTACTTTGATATTTGCTTATTAAAATGGTGTCTTCAGATTATAATGTGATCAACGTGCTTTTTTTTTTTTTCAGGAGTAATTCAGGAGTAACTTGCTGGTTAGGTACCTAAGTCAAGTTTAAACCGATTGAAGACTGAAATTAATGCGAATTGAATACGTGGACTTGGTGGGGTCGTCGCAGGGCTAGCAGACACGTGTGTTGTACTGGATTGTGAAGCTGAGAGGTTCACTCCTTAGTTTGAATCATAAGCCCTTTTTCCCAGAATACCCGAACTGTGGGGTCTGTTCGCTGTGCAACTTGGGGAAACTGGAGGACGTCTTCCATTTCCTCGGAGTGGACCCGTATTAAGGTATTGTATTGAATGATTTTTAGGTTCGTTGGTTGGGCAGGCTTTCTCTATCTAGGGAGGAGATTGTGGTGTTACTGAACCAAAGAGAACATGAACACGTCGGTAGCTGGTTACTGTAGGGTCGCTTGGCGATATAGGCGGGAACTGGTTCGGGAATTCAACTGGTGAATCCGTACTAATTAAATTCATAAAATCTTTTTTCATGTTGTTTTCATGAAATAAAAGGATTTCGTGGAAAGATTAAAAAGGTCGGTGTTTCGTCTGCACTTCCGACAGTCGGACTGATATCCTCATGTTGTATTACGCTTATTCGAATTTTCTATTGTTCAATATCTCTATTCTTCATTTTATATTATTGTTTATTGTGCACGTTCTTGTGTAATTTATATTTCTGTTAAATAAAGCATGTTTTGTCTCTCTCTCTCTCTCTCTCTCTCTCTCTCAGGTTCGTAAGTCCAGATTCAACCCTTTGCAGCGGGACCAAGCTGATTAAATCACTTTCTTTTTCATCACTTCAGAGTGGGCAAGTAAATATGAGTCGAAAACCCCCATAGGTGAATCCATTTTCGCCACCCACCTAGCATCCAGTCCCGAGCAAATCACCTTCTCTCAAGTTATTTATTAAGGCCGCTGTTATGATAAGCTCTCGCTGGAAATGACCGGCTCCATGACTCACCTCTGGAGTCGCGAGCCGGCTTCGGAAAAAGTGCCACCCAACGGTCTGATCCAATCAGTCCGTGTAGCAGGTTGCCGTTTTCCATCAGCAAGTCGGCAGCATCTAACGGACCGACCTCTAAAAAGCCCTGGAATCTCCACCCCGCGAGTCCTCCATTCACATAAATCAAACAGGCTTCGCCCCTTCGGAGTCCGATCTAATCGTTGAACTTGTGGTTTTGGTTCTCGTCGCTCGTTCAGAAGGAAAGAAACCGGTTTTTCGCCCTTAATAATATTCTATGCGGTAGTTAAATGTGACCTACATTGAAAAAACAGACTCCGGCGAGTCTGGGGCGAGGGTCTTTCAGAGCGCCTGCGGGCAGGTGAAGGTTCATGGGCACGTTGCAGGGATGCATGCCAAAGCTGTGAATGAGATCTCACTATCGCTGGTTGAGTAAGAGGATATCAAGAACAATATTGATATGGATACGTCTTATGGCTTGGGGCCAACCAAATTTTTCCGTAACAAAAAATGAAACGTCACAAAATGTACTGCCCACCCCACATTTCAATACTAACAAAACTGTCGGCTGTTTAACTTTTGTTCTTCTACTAATTCAATACGTTACTAGGTACGTCCATGTTACAATATGTGAGGGAGTTATACTGCCCACCCAACTTGGCAGACTTTTTTTCTGTTGGAAATTACTTACAAACAAATTAAATCTTATAAAACAATGTGGAACCACGAAAAGTTTATTGGATTTATCAAAGATAGGCCATTGTTTTACGTGCGTAGAAGGGCAAACGGGAAACTTCCCGAGATCAAGAGGTTCGAAGGTAAAGATCAAAATAACTACGTTTCGACGGAATAAACGCGAAAACCAACGTTTTCGTTTACATTTGCATTCACTACAATCGAGGGGAAAAAAAACAAAGACAACAAACATGAGACACCCTGTATATGAATGTGTCAATTTCTACCGCTATTAAGGAAAAAATCGTGGCATGGATATGTCTATTTGATTTTCAATACATACTTCAAATGACAAATGCGAAATGACCATGACAGGCGATAAATATCCATGTCAAAATGTCTCAATTAAATTAGCTCAGTCAGCTGATAAGCAAAGACCCAATCAATTTAATCGTCTCTTAGTGTCCCAGAGAGTCTCCATATTTAATTTCGACTTCCTAGGATGAACAGGAGAGAATTTAGCTTACTCAGCTGATTAGGAATGAGCCTATCATTTCAATCGTCTCCTAATGTATATATCTTTCAAATTGAATTACATCAAGTGATTATTGCCAGCCATCCTAATAAAGTGTGGTAGTTTCACTCCACAAACTACAAGTAAAAAGATTCCTTCGCTAATGGCTGTGAATTGAGAAAGATAGAAAAACCTTGACTTGGCTTCATCCAGTGCCTGACAGTTCTACTAATTGTAGAGCTGTCGGTGTAAACCCCATTAATTACCCAACGTGACGTTTGAGAACCGAGGAATCGAGAGAGAAAGGAAGGGTGCCCCCTTTACGGGAAGATTCTCTCAAAGAAGCTCTCCGCTTAAGAAAAACATACAAAAAGTAACGGAAAGTAGGTTTTCAACGCCGAACCGAGAGAGAAAAAAATAAGTAGGCTTTGTCTCGAGCCATTCCGAAGGGTTTCGTTATCAAAAGAATGACGCAAATGACAGCGAAGGAACCGCCTGCAATTATTGCTAGATTTACCCAGTTCCTGAATTCTCGGGTGTCATGACAAACGCTCTCGAAACGCGGCGTGAAGCGCGACGGATCTTACAGACACCGAGATCCCCTCTCGGTTTGTAAATCCGAGGAAAAATGCAAACCTCACGTGGAATCCGTGTCAGGTTATGCCCATTTTGGTGATGACAATAAGAGACGTTGTACGGTTTATACGGCGATATGGGTCGACTCTGACTGACGGAGTTGGAATATACCGAACGGCATTTTTCCTGAGACTTGTTGTAGATTCTGGGTCAGTTTTTGATAGTGTCAAACACCATTCACGAGATGCGAAGTGGGTATCGAATGATGTGTCGAACGGTGAATGATTTATGCCTAGGTCATCAGGTGAACCTGCAAATCTTATTTGAAATACATACAAATCCCATTTGTTAGTTCATTCAAGCTACTTTTCAGGACTCCCTCTGAAGCTAGGCTTCATCAATAGAGGGAAGACCTACTGGAATCGATACAGAGGATGTGGGACAACACAAGCACGAGAGAGGAAAAAAAAAAAATATATAGATATATAAAACCGCATACAAATCCGATTCAGACTATCGGAGGAAAAATGCAAACCTGCAGAAAAATGTGAGGAAAAATGCAAACCTCACGTGGAATCCGTGTCAGGTTATGCCCATTTTGGTGATGACAATAAGAGACGTTGTACGGTTTATGCGGCGATATGGGTCGACTCTGACTGGCGGAGTTGGAACATGCTGAACGGTATTTTTTCGGAGACCTGTTGCAGATTCTGGGTCAGTTTTTGATAGAGTCAAACATCATTCACGAGTTTCTATAGCGAAGTGGGTATCGAATGATGTATCGCACGGTGAATGATTTATGCCTACATCATAAGGTGAATCCGCAAATCTCATTCGAAATGCATACGAATCCCATTTGTTAGCTCATTCAAACAACTTTTTAGGGCGTCCCTCTGAAGCTAGGCTTCATCAATAGAGGGACGAACTATTGGAATTGATCCAGGAAATGTGGGACAACTCAAGCATGGGAAAAAAATAACCGCACACAAATCCATTTCAGACTATCGGAGGCAGACTACCAAATACGAACCTGGTACCGTACCAATACCAATTTTTCCTCGAAAAGTACGGAATCCAATCGTCTCTTTCATTCCACTCGTTTCTGCACCCTCGCGTTTATTTATTTTTTGATTCACATCCAAAGACGGTCTTCCCTATGTAACATTGGAGGCCCTTTTACTTTGTCCCAGTGTTTGTTCGCGATGGTATCGAACAGGCCCAAACCAGACTGTCTGTCTGCAAAACAGCTACAGCCAACAAAAGCAAGGACATCCACAAATACTGAAAGGCATATACTGTGGCATAATATACTTCAGCCAATTTCTGTGATGGGTATCAACTAGAACAGCATCAGGCCCCTATCTCTGAGCCATATTACGCCAAATACAGATCAGACCCAAGTCTTCAACCCACTACGTTGTTTTCATCATCTTAATCAATAGGTCCACTGGCCCCAGTCCTTACTCACTAGTGAGTTTTTGGGGTTTGCCATCAGAGTCGTTCAAATCAAATCAAATCAGATTTTATTGCCGTCATACAATACTGTAGAGAAGGCCCGAGGATGCAGGTTTTGAACGTTTTGGGGGACATGATTGAAAAATTTGATTTGGTCGTTTTTTTGTGTCTCTTCTGTGATGCCGCCAAACTTAGGGGCGGAATGTCCAAGTGCATTCGTTGGCGAGTACCATGGTTGTGAACATCACCCCTTCTCGGAAGACCGCTCTTTTCCCCATGAGTTTGTTTTAAGGTCATGAGTATATAACATGAATATATCGTAAGTAGCCCATAGGCTTCGAACAAGGGCTTGGCGTGCGTTCGGTGGTGAACACCTGCTACTATTCTTACTGCCCGTTTCTGTAGGCGAAAGATTCGATTCACCCCAGCAGAGGCACCCCATACAATCAGTCCATATGTCATCCAAATAAACCATGATAGGCCACCACCAGCACCTCAGATGAAACTGATCTTGCTAAGCGCTTCTGGAAGTTCAGCTGAGTCGTTGTGGGAAAAGAGGTTTTTCTAGAGCAAGCAAACCAGAAGCTGACCAGTGAAAAGTCGTACATCTCTGCACCCAAGTCTTCAGCCCACCAGGTTGTATTCATCATCTTAACTGGGTCCGTACACACGCTACCTACCTACCAAATACAAATCTGGTATCGCACCAATACCAATTTTTCCTCGAAAAGTACGGAATCCAATCGTCTCTTTCATTCCGCTCGTTTCTGCACCCTCGCGTTTTTTTTATTTATTTTTTTAATTCACATCCAAAGACGGTCTTCCCTATATAACATTGGAGGCCCTTTTACTTTGTTCCCAGTAAGGAGTCGCGATGGTATCGTGGAGGCCCAAACCAGACCGGCCGTCTGCAAGGCCGTCTCAGGTAGGGCTCCCAACCCAAAAAGGAAAATGACTCCCTCCCCCAACGTCCTTTTTTTCACCCGACGTATTATTTTTATTCCCCGACTCTTGTTTCCTATCGATCCCGTCGATTTTCTTTATTTCCAACTAGTAACCCATTCTCATTAATGTCGTGCGTTAAATCGACTGTTAAAATGGTTTTCGCGAGCTAAAAAGAAGTGTGAAGGAGGCAGGTTTTTTTCTCCTTACGATTTTTTCTCCTTTTCTGTGGAAGCGTTCTTCGTGAGATGTGAAAGAATAAAACAAGATTGTGAGGATAGATAGAGTCTACTGTCACATTTTTGTTTTTTGAACGTGTCGTGAAGTGACAATAACGTACATCAAACTCAATCAACTTGCAAATAGTACCTACGTAAGAAAACACGATACGTTAAATCATACATCAGTATTTAGTAAAACGATATTTATGTAAACTATTACTAATAAAAATGTATTTACCTGTTTACAATTTTTACTCCTTCTTAGGGGTCAGTTTTACGTATAAACTAATTTTGACTATTCATGTGTTCTTACTCCACATCTATCTGAATCTTGTCTCATTTTTCAGTTTCTAATGCATTAACTGTACATGAAACAAATGGAAATCGAATTAGACCCACAGGGTTTGCCGTTTTTTAGTGTTTTATTCATCCGCTTTCTTCTTGTTTGGACATCATGCATTACGTGTATCTTTCGTCTGTTTGGGAAAAGTAGCTGCAACATGGAAATGAAAGAGGTTTATTTTACCATGTTGTTAGGTATGCGTGAACATGGTAAAAGTCCACTTGGTTTATATAATTCCATCGGAATTCCCTTTTCAAGAAATTGTGTTGTTATAACTTTTGGATACGAGAAAAAGCATAAGTAAAACATAGGTCGATAGGTGTCTAAGTACGTCCAAGTAATTAATTATACTTGGGCTTTGATGAACTAAAGCATAGATATGAACAAGTTCTGTGTTGAATTTTTTTTTTTTGTTGACAAGTTTTAATGCGCCAAGTAATAACAACTTATAAGCTATATTCATGTGATATATTATTACATTTTCTTAAGATCTAATGTACTTCACTTCATACTCTTTGTTCTGATAATTGAGTCAGTAGTCTTGACGTTCATTTTATTTCACTTAGTTCATGCGGTTTAGTTCTTTCAAGTCTTCTAAGTAGATCTTCGGTGTCAAGGAGCTGGACGGCATCCTCGTTAACATGATCTCTGAGCCTCAAAAGGTGACTGACGGCTTGTTTGCGGATAACCTTATCGACAGTTTCAACTTTCAACTCATAGTGTAATCTGTCGTTTCTGAAGTATCTCTATGCGTCAACGCAGGTACGCAGAACATTATTCTGAAAGCGCGGAATAATGTTGCGGTTACTTTGTGCAGTGCACCTCCCCACATTTGAGCACCATATGTCCAGACAGGTTTGAAGACTTGCTTGTACAATATGAGCTTATTGTGGATAGACAGTTTTGAGCGTCTTCCCATAAGCCAGGTACGTTCCTTCGTTATTTTGTTTAATTGAGATAATGAATACCATAATGTAACAATTCGTTTCATATTGTTTCCATATGATTGTGAATCAATTGCTAGTCCATTACTTTGCAATTAGCATGGTAGCGGGACTCCATTACATGCAACAACAGGAGCCTCGGAGCCAGATGATTTGGGTAAATACTACATCACGTTATTTTGATTTTTTTTTACGGGGTTTTTAGGTTTGAGTTTTCTGAACACTACAGCAAGTTAGGGTACGTACTAATGTTCTATAGATATGTTTTTTTGCAAATATCTCAGTTTTCATGCAATTTTGTTTGAGTAGTCAGGGACGGTGAGGGTTATGGAGGTCCGGAACTGCACATGAACTTAATAATATACGAATCAGTAGTATTACATAAGTAGTAGGTAGCCTCTTTCCACATACCTAAAATCCTGAATAGATATTTTGATGAAGCTTTGGTGAAGTGTGGTAGACAAAACAAAGAGTACAAGTGTAGAAAAGCTACACTTCTAGAAGTTAAGTTTACAAGTGTAGCAGGAAAGAAAAATGGCATATGGGGACAAACGAAATGAACAACGTCAAGCGGGATACCGAAATTGACGTTTTGTCAGCGAATCATAATATAAAAACGGAGTTAAGTACACGATAGGATGTACATCGTACATGACAAGGTGTAATAATTGGAAGTTAGACAAATTATAAACTAAAAAGTGGAGAAAGTGTCTATTTGATTTCAACTTATTCTGATGGCTGGCATAATCGGATTTTTCTCCTTCATCCAGCGGAAATGATCAATCAGTTCATCAAGTCATAATGCTGCTGGGTTAGGAATGTCATCTGTAACTTCTAGATGATCTTCACACTTCACTTCGTTCTTCAACGATGGGAGGTCCTCAATACCCGATCAGGAAAAATTGCACAGGGTCACACACCATTTGAATCTTTCAAGGGTCTCGGAAGACATTCTAAATCTCTCGATAAACTCAAAAATACCAATGAAATGAGCGTTCATTCGTGGATAAAAAAATCTTTGGCGTCTTCAACGCTGAATGCTTCTTTCTTGTCTGTATTACTCAACAGAAGATGATTCCCACTTATTAAACACCGAATAATTGTCAACTCACAATGCTGGAAAATAACAAGTTTACAATTGAATGGACGTAGATTAAAAATCGGCCATTTTTTAAAACTGTAAAACAGCGACTTGTTCAAAATGATGGGGAAACACTTGTAACTTGTCCGAATTTGCCTGTACACTTGTTAATTTTCACAGTGCCTACACTTGTACATTTATGAAACGCTTGCACACTCATTTTTTACAACTTGTACATAAAATCGGCTTGTAACTTGTCACTTTTTCCTTTATGAAATAGGCCCCTGGTCGTATCACCGTTTGCCATGATGTGTTGGACAGGTCGTCACACTATTTTTGAGTAGGTATCTTAGTATTTATGTACCATCTCCAAAAATTTGTTCGGGGTTCAAATTTAAGCAAACTTCTAAATATGCGTTTTTTGACTAATTTTGAATCTAGAGGAATTGCCAGCCTGAAGTAATGAATGTTTGAAAGTTCCTTCACATATTAATTGAATTTATTAAATAAAATGAGGGTAGGTAAATTTGGATGATTTTATACTTGAAAAATAATAAAAACCATGAAAAGCGAAAAAATATCATATCTCAAAGCAGTCGAAGCTACAAAGAATCAATGAAGATTAATGAGTCGGATCGGAAAATCCAATTTTTTTCTTTCCTTTATATATATTCCTTGTTTGTCTCATTATTGTATTTTTGTGTAAATTGTATTCACGATGAGAATGTTTCTTTGATTATTTTGTTATTTATGAAAAATAACAAATGAAATGTTCCCAAATGGAATTCATTGTATTCGAATGAGTGGTCACTCCTGCGCCCGTGCGATAAGAGTGAAATTAGTGCTGCATTTGTAAAACGCCTAATCAACGCCTATTCACCAGAGTTCTGTGTCCTTCCCAGGGACGAGCGTGACAGATGCATGTTAAATAAACAACCTGCTACCATGAGCAGAAGGGCTGTCTAATTCGGAAGAAACGAGAAAAAGTGCCCAAAAGACATCTACAATCTTAAATGATTCGGATACGAGATTTTTTTTTTTTTTTTGTAACTAAGGTTCAATATCATAATGATAATTTATTGAGTACAATAGAAGTAATGTACTCGAATTCAATACCATACAAGTGTGAATGATGGACGAATTTAAGATACAACCTCAGAACAATGTTGTGAATTCGTACACAGAACTAGGGTTTCAACATGGCGCACAAAGTTCGTACTAAGTAGGACATGGGTCCATTAAGGTGAAGTGGAGGAGTTTAGATGGTTGTCACAATTACACCGCGTGAATACTGCGGAAAATACTCCGTAGTATCTGCGTGATAATTCGCAGCTTTTTATTTCTCGTATGTACCAACGCCGATGATGAAGCCATAACTGAAGAATTGAACTTACAGTTTCATGAGTCATCAAATCCTCATTAATCTTAGTGGTGAAAAGGTAATCTGCCGCCCCTGGAGGCATATACGCGTGATAACTCGATAAGCCTACATGAAGACAAAAGGCATCTGGCGTTAGGCAACTTTCAGGTCTCTGAGCCTTGTTTGGTTCGGACGGAGCTGATCATCAGACGTTTATCTCCCCACAAAGGAACCTGCCTCTGGGCTCAAGATTCGATTGGATTCTTTTTTCCTCTATCTGCAAACGCTCAATACAATGGCGATTTTCCTTGAGACCCCTCCGCGTCTAGCTAAACTCTTATTTTGCGGTTCGGTTACAAAATTATTTGAACGCGAAAGCTTGAGATTCTATCGGCTTGCGTAAATGATGAAATCGGATACCTTATGTGTTAACAGGACTATTGAACTAATATTTCCTAACTCTTGACACCGCACAGGCCTATGTGGTCATTGACCACCATTTAGAGTCAAATCTTATTTTTTGTAAAACAATTATCGAAGATTCAAAAAATTCGACCTAATTCAACACCCTATAAATATTTAACAAATAAAATAGTCTTCATAAAAATATATTATTTTCAATTGGTAGTGTTCATTTTGTTGATAATCCAATTAACTTCTTCCTTTATCTATTTCTATACAAAGCAGATGTTTCACGATGAACATCTGGGACTTGTAGCCAGTCATTGCTCTTCTCAAGGCTGAAGCATGTTCAATGCTAAAAAAGGAATCCTAATATCTTATTATCTATTCATGGAAAACAACACGGATATTGCATTATGGAATCATGGCATCTTGGTCATTGTTAACACAATTATGGAAGTGTTTTTAACTATACTTGTACAACCTCCAAGTTCTAGGCTCCAAACATACGTTTTATTCCATGCAGAAATACCTAGGTACTACAACCTCATAGTGCAGTTTAGGCTGCCAAGAAATAAAATCCTGTCCAGCTTGGATAATACGTATCATTCACCAAACAAATAAATCTTCAGTTGCCTTAGCAGTGGTGTTTTAAGAAGAGAGAAACAGAAATGCACATACGGTAATGCAATAGAAAATAAAATGAGCATGTAAACAACCGCCCTATAAATCACTGAGCTATCTTCAAATTTTTAGTCTGAGCTAACGGAATGCGTTGAACATGATATATATACTAGAATGAATTGATGATGTTGGTTTAATTTTAGCGAATTTTCGTAAAAAATGGAGCTACTGCAATGGCTCCAAAAATTTTAAAATAAAAATGTTCGAAAATTTTCTTCATTGAAATCCGTTTTGAGACATTCAGAAACGATTCCTAGATTTCAACAGTTTTTCATTTATTTTTCCTGTATGTATGTGTCATTCCAGACGATAACTCTCCTTAGGGTTGAGATGAAAAATCAACCTTTCTAAACAAAAGGTTGAGTTCGTTGGCCAACAATTTTTGAGCAGATTAAATTCTTATTTATATATATTTTTTTTAGCAGGGGTTCAGTCAAAACAAAGTTATCAACGATTAACTAGGACATTAAAAAAAATGTCACAACATTATGTTGAAAACGTACTTAAAATTCAATAATATTTGCCAAAAAATCTATAAAAACTTTTAAAAACCCCAAAATTCCTAAATCATTTTTGAATCACCGAATTTTATTTGGTGTAAATTGTTTGCCATAAAATTAGTTTTTACAATTTATTTTTATTGAATTGCACAAATTCCAATGCAATTTCACACATATATTGTAATACGATGTAGGAATTTAAGAAAATTCGCTCATACGATCATGCTGCACGACTGGAACTTTTTATCTTTTCTAAGCCTCCTGGGTGATTATCTCATCATACTTAACTTTTATCTCATCGCTCGTTAATGGCTTCAGGGCAGCTAATCGTCATTCGGACTTTACGCTTCTAACTCGCGTGCTCGTCGTTCCTTGAGAACGGCCAACGCTAAATGAATCCAAACATCGGGAATGTAACCTCTCAACGTTTCCTACAATTCCAACTTACAGCAGTCCTTGTAATTCTAGAGTTAGTTCCGTGTTTCTATCCAAGGTCTCGACCAAAATTATTGTACAAGATCAGAGCAGCTTGGAAGTAATAAAACCATGACCATTGTTGAGGAATGTGGTTAAACACCTAAAGTAGGTAATTCATCACAGTGTTCCCATTCGAAGAGTATTTCCCATAGTCTTAGTCTCAGTAGCCATTGCTTACATTTGTTTTTTGCGCAGCGAACTCAATAATTACTGGAGAGCTTTTGTACTTCTCGTAAATACGAAAACAAGCTGTTATAGCGAGCACGATGAATACTATCCTTTAATTTCTCGTAGAGTTTTCGTAAGCCCGAGAGAAAGAGATCTCTTATAGTGAAGTTAACGTGACTCTTGTAGTGAGTTGCTGCTTAAAACTCGCATTAGACAATTTTAAATATATAACATGAAAAAAGAATCAACAACCACTTTACCTCTACATCATACAAAAATGAGTCAACCGTGAAGAACATAAATTAATCTTTAAAACATGTTTCATATCTTGAAACAAAATCTTGAGATGAAAATGCTGAATTCGTTGTGTTAAAACTAATATGTACCTACTTTCTATGTTCTCGAAATCCTTCCGAGTTCCTTGCTCCCACGATCTCCTGGATCCACATTTCCTGATTCTCTGGTTTGGCCAGTTTAAAACTGCATTTCCTCATTCAAAAACCCTGCGGCCTCAGAAGGAGGCCTTAACCTAGATATTTACCTCGGCTAAGCCCCTCAGGTCCCATTGTCCTACTTTCACGAGAGCAGCAGGAGGCTCGTCTCGTTCCTATTCATGAGTAAGCTTATATTAAGATCATATTTACCTACTATGAATTCCGATCGGTGAAGAATTCTGAAGTCTGAAGTTGAACATTCTGAGCCTGAAGAACAACTAACTAACTTACTAATTCGTTCCCAAAACTTACCTTATTTTGATTTTGAACATATTTGAGCCATTGCATGAGGAGAATCCTATCCAAGGAAGCCATAAGAGTGTTTTACTTTGCCTTAGTACAACCTCTTATTATTTTTTATAGAGTCTCCAGATGGGGAGGAAGTAGTTCTACTTGTCTTGATTCTCTAACAATGAAAACAGTGGAAATTGATCATTACAAGGATTTCACATAGGCTCATGCGCAGTAGCTATTAATGATACAATTATGATAAAATTGATATGAGATGATAAAATCGTCATCCTCCGACTATTATCCAAATTTGAGCACTTTGAGCAATTGAGCAACCTGAGCATTTGAGTTTTATGGTAACATTTTTTTCCTGCCAACTATTATGGTGTGTAAACAAATAATAAAATATATACATATTATTAAATTAAATAATAATAAAAATAAATTGCAATAGCTTCGTATAAATTTGTTAAAAAGAAAGTTTTGTGCCATCCATCTTGCTTTTCTTCCCCAATGAAATGCCGAGTAATTATATACTCCACAAATAGCAACTAATCCACATCTTCGCATGTACGACACATGCCACGACCTTATGACGTCCGATGTTCCATGTTAGACACTAACTCGATATCTAAGCTCCATCCAGTGCCCAAGTGATAATAATAATTATTATGTAGCTCCCTTGGTGACCTAATCGCTACTCGTGTCTCCGACGCAATCGTGACGCGAATTGTCCCAAAACGCTAAAAAGAGGAGCAAGTTGAGGTAAGGAAGGGGATCCAAAACACGCGGGAGAAGGGCCTTAGTTGGAGCGATTACGGGAAAATTGAGGTAATGGCTCGACCATTACGGCTACAGAAAATCACCCCAGGGGCATTAGGGGAGCTCCATTGGAAGATTTGAGAATCGGATTCTCCGGTATGTCTTGGGGAACGGAGACTCGGCGGACCTCCCCTTCAACACAGTCGAGAGGGAAATATAACATTTTAACTTTCCTAACACTTGAAACGCTGTTAATTGTGCACTATAGGGTGACCAACTCCGATTTTCTTAAAAATTGGATATGTTGTCCTCCTACGTGTCTCATTAAAATATCTAAAAGAAATAAAAAGAAAAAAAAATGTCGCATTCACTTCGGAAGGATGTAGAGCACATTGTGCACTACTACGTGACCAACTCAGATTTTCTTAAAAATTGAATATGTTGCCCTCCTAGCTGTCCCATGAAAATATTTGAAAGAAAAAGAATGTTTCATTCACTTCGGAAAGATGTAGAGCACTATTACGTGATCAACTCCGAATTCCTTAAAACATGGAAATATGTTACCCTCCTTGCTGTCCCATAAGCACATATAAAGAGAAACAATGTCGCATTCCCTTTGGAAAGGATGTAGAGCACATTGTGCACTTTTAGGTGACCAACTCAGATTTTCTTAAAATATGGAAATAAGTTACCCTCCACCTGTCCCATAAAAATATCTAAAAGAAAAAAAAATCGCATCCACTTCGGAAGGATGTAGAGCACATTGTGCACTATTAGGTCACCAACTCCGATTTTCTTAAAACATGGAAATATGTTGCCCTCCTAGCTGTCCCATAAGCATAACTAGCTAATATGGGTGCTGCATTATTTTTATTTATTATTTGGTCGGCCTTTCGCGAGCAACTTCAAGTAGCTCGTCTCTCTCCCGAGGCAAGCACTGCGCGGGACGAACTCCGATGGTCTGGATGCGCGCAAGCTCGCATCTCGAGCTCCTAGTAACTTTGAACTTACCTGCTTGTTCCGGGTTCTTCGTTGGCATCCCCTCATGTGTCCTAGTCCCTGAAAAATTATAAAATAAGTCATTATCATCTAATGATATTTTCCTAAGACATTGGGGTTGAAATAATTTTCAAATAGAGAATGGTATGGTTCTACTATATACTACAATATTTTATGGTCTGGAAGCCATACGGGTTAGGCGTTGCAAAGAACCGTTTCTCACACGATTAGCGAAGTTGAGCAACGTCGAGCGTGGTGACTACTAGGATGGGTGACCGCCCAGGTAAGTGTCAGACGTCCAAGTAAGCGAAATCACCAAAACGGATTCTGATCCTCCATTTGGAAGACAGCTGATGACGTCCGCGACGCCCTAGGCAGTCGGACGAAAAGCACCAACAATTTTTTTTAAATGACTGTTTACTTACTTACTTATATGGTCTGAAGATTCATTTATCATTTTTTTGATTACACGGGGTTTATCTCCCCTTTTCTACTAATATAAAAATCAAAAAAAAAAAAAAAAAAAAAGATCAATGCCAAAACAGGAACTCAATAACGTCAAAAAATCAGTGATTTGGAAATTCAATTAAAAATAAGCAAGTAATTACAAAGTAGATACTGAAACAGTCATATTTTAAGAAAAGTTCCACTATCCACTTTACAAGCAGATACCATGTTACATGGATATGTCTTTGATTGGGGATTTCATAACGATTGTCCTCGAGTTGTCCTCGACTGTTGTCAAGAGGATGAAAATGTTTCCTATGGAGTGGAGTAAATGATGCTATTGCTTTACGTTAAGAATATTGTAACCGGCTTATTAAAATTGTTTATAGTCCAATCAACTTAGTTTTGGAATGTAGCCAGGTACGTAAGGAGGGGGAAATTGGTAGCTTGAGATGTGAACATTTATCACATAAATCAAGCGCTTTCCAACGAGTGGCGAACGATTTTTGTGCGATGAAAACTGCGAAGTTCCATTCCCCTAGCAACGGCTGGGTTGTACGTGAAAAACACTGAAATTGTGACACAAATTTTGCATCACGGAAATTTTTGGTTTACCCCCCAGAGCAAAGACATATCCATGTCAAAACGCAAACGAAAAATAATCGGTAATCACTGCACACGAAACACTGATTTAATCTGGGCAGCATTGGCAACACAAATAATATCAAGTGGGCAACGAAGTTGGCAGACCTCTGCTTCCTACCTAGCTATTGAACCATTGCTGCCATATCTCGTTCAATAGAACTCCGGGAAGAACAGGTCTTGATTGTGGATCGATATTGAGGGTACCTTGAAGTTCACAAAAGCCAATAATGGAGGAGAATCATTTTGATTTCAAATTATCTAATTAAGTGTAGTCAGGTCAATCTGAAGCCGGTCAAGCCTATTTTTTTAGTCTCAACAACCGTCCCATATCTTCTTCACTAAACTCATTCAATGCATTGTTCTTGCAGAAAGCCATTTTCAAAAATCTACGTTGAACTCGCACATGAGACTGGACATACGAATTGTATGCAGGATTCCACACGACCGAGGCGAACTCCAAATGGCTCCGCACCAGCAAACAATACAACACTTTCATTGTTGCAAAGTTCCGAAATGCCTGCGAAGCACGGAAAAGGAGATATTATGGTTCTATCCCAAAACATTCGTTTTTAATCAAATCAAAACATTTAATGCTGGTTGAATTACGTGTTACATTTTGTGAAAATCGCATACTTATCTTATTGACTGTGGTAGTTGAATCAGGTGGAATATAGAAGCGCGACAAGTACCCTAAGGAGGTTTTCGGTTCGCCCGCCATAACCTATCTATCACAATTAAATTCTAATCTCATTATCTTGTATAAACTTAAAGAATAATCGAAATCAATACATACGTAATTGAAACGAGGTTCTATGATTTTGTACAGTTACGTAAACAGCGTTTCCCTAGAGGCTAGTGTACTGCTCACAATTCATAACTTCGCTGGGCACAACGCATAGTTGGATCTCATCCTACATAGGTAGCACCCAAATGAACTTCTAGTTGGGCTCAGAATTTTTGAACCAAGGTTTACTTTTAATTTGTTGATGTATTTTCTTTAAAAAAATCATTTATTGCCACACGAGTACTTATTTTGCCACTGCATTCCGTCAGCCATCTTAACCATGGAATAATAGAGGAATAATGGCTACAGACAATTTAATATTTCTCCTTCCACGGCTGGGATCTTGGCCTTATCAACCCTCTCTTTATGAATTAAACCGTTATGTTGTGATTTAACCCATATGAAATGCACAGCAACATTCCGATTCTCACATCTAGGTACCTATCTATTCTACATTTTTAGCAATAATATGATTTGCCTGGAGGGAGAAAGGGGGTCTGCCACCATCACTGCCACCACCTCTAACCATTGCTTATGGAAGAAAGCTACATACATGTTATGCCCATTAAAGTTACCATCAAACCACAAAAACACCATTTTTATGATTCCAAAAATAGGTCTTCCGGACTCACGGAAAACGCCGAGACTAATGTGCTGAAATTATCTTTTAGAGTTCAGCGGACAGTAAGTAGCCTCCTTGAGTGGCAACAAGCGGAGGAAATAGGAAAAAAGTTATAGTAGCCTCTCCTCGCCATTTAGTGTCATTTACAAGTCCCGTTTCGCCTGGGAAGGAACGTCCATTGGTAGGCCGGGAACTGTGTCAAGAGTATTAGGAACGTTTCATCACCGGCCAGTTACCTTCATCAGGGCCCCTATTCATCTCTCGGGTGGAGTCTGGAAGGAAAAACGGTCGGTAGCGAGACCAGTATGTCACGGCTCCTTGTCCGTTTCTTTTTTGCATTGAAGAGGCGAGTAAACGGATGAGAATGGAGTTTTGCCTTCCTTCCATCGGAAAACTGCTTTTGAGAATAGTACGGCTGACTGACTGACTTCATGTGGCTTCCGTAGAAGAGTTCTTAGGCCTAAGATTCGAAAAAAGAGTTCCAATATCCGTCATATGTACGTGAAAACTATTATTCTCAGTTACCACAAACATCCATATATTTATGATTGGCTGCAAGAGAATTCCGCTATATTAGATTCGGTTCGCAACTAGGGGTGAGCCGTCCCTAGAGTAACGATCCAAGGATCGGATCCGCAGTTAGATCAGAACGTACCCGCTCCCACTTTTACCGATCCACTTGGAACAAACTCACCGTGATCGCATTGAAAGTTTAGATCTGCCCACAGAGTGAAGTAGGAGTTGATGGATCTGAAATCTGCTTCAATTCGTCCAAGGATTTCGTGATTGAATCAGATTTTTCCTTTTCTAAGTACATTTTAGATGTGATATCCAAGGGGTTCAAACAACTCGGTTTCCTTTTCGGGCCTCTCGACCTTTTTGGCGTTTGGCTCCCTTGAAGGTTCTGTATTGCTCTTTAGTCCGCAGGCATCTGGAATCCGTATCGGAAATATGGAGTCTAGCATATATCACTCACATCCGTTCCATTGAGCGAGTGCAAAACAAGTTGTTGAGAATTAATAAATTGCTTATCTGAAGATGGACGCACTGGACGAGTTTGATGCCGAAGGAATGAGACGTATTTTAAATTTGGGCACCCTTGAGCAAAGGCGACGTCAAACTGATTTGATTACGTAGTCAAAAATTGTCCAAAATGAGTTTGATGCTCCCTCCTTATTGGCTCTTGTCAACTTTAGAGTGCCGTCTCATCAGCAAAGAATCGTGTCCCGTTTCAGCCGGATTTCCATCAGACAAACTATGGAGACAACGGCTCTCTTGTTAGGATGCTCAGATCAGCCAATGACGTATCCCAAATGGTCGACGTAACTACCGCTTCACCTTCACAAATTAAACAATTCTTCAGGTTATCTTAATTTTGATCCACGTGTTTACACTAGTTGAAAACCCTCCCAACCTCCCAAGTGAACACTTAATTGAAAATTTAGCTTTCCCTGTATAAATATATTATATTTATACACTGAATTATTGTTATTACCCCCTTTTTCTCTTTATTATAGTTGCTATGCTATTTCTATTTCGTGTGCATATGTTCTCATTTAGGTTGCTTGTATTTTAGTTTTAATAAAGAGATATATAGTATCCCGTAAATTGTAATAAATAAATAAAAAAGGCAATCACTGGAAAAATTTTCAAGTCCTGCAGCATGATCGAATGAGCGAATTTTCCCTAAATTATCGTACTATTTTCTGTTATATTATTTGGAAATTTGAGCGCTTTGATTGCTGAGAAATCGTTACTCCCAATTTTATGCCAAAAAAACTTGTTATAAATAATACTCAGCGATTCAATTAATAAATTTTGGATTTTTACCTTTTTTGCAGTTACATAGATTTTAAGCAAATATTTATTAAATTTAAGTACATTATTCAGCATGATTTTGTGCATACACTTTTTAGTGTTCTAGTTCATTGTTTATAAACGTCTTTTGATTACAATGTTACTAAAAAAATAAATGTAATTAACGATTTTTAGCCAATCTTAGCCATAACGCCAATTAGCCAATCTTAGCCATATTAGCCAATAACGATTTAGATTACAAATCTAACAAACTCATCTATCGTATCAAATTTATGGGGGGGGGGGGGGGTAGAATCTATCAATTTTTTGAGAGAGATTCTAATGTAAGCTAATATAATTGAGAAAACTCGTTTATCCACATCGTAAGACGGTGAATAATGAAATTTAAAAATCAGTATCTTAACTTTTGGAGCAGATAAAGATCTCATTTGAGGTAAAGAGGTAACTCAGCCATACGTAGATCTTTCAAAACACCTGAGCAAATTTCGGGGTACGTTTGGTGAAATTGGGGGGATGTATAGTTTATTAAATAGTATATTTGAAAACTAGAAAAATACTGGAATTGACTGAAACGGTTAATGCAGCAGGACTTCTTGAGACCGTTTTAACTGCACTTTAAATGAACAGTTTCGCGTTCAGACAGTTAGGAACTCGAGAGGCGAATCCAACGGATTTTAACTCTCTCATTACCCAGCTGACCGTCAATTATTACGTGGGTTAATAAGACGAAACGGACTTGAAGAAGCCCGTGTCCAAGTCTGTAGAAGAGTTGTTTTCTTACCTTGTTGGGTATTAGTCTTAAAGTGAGTGGCGCCAACCAAAAACTGCAAAACGAAAACTAAATGCAACCAGAACAGGTCGTTTAAATTTATTTGTTTCATTGGAGAGAAAACATCGTTAAACAATATTTTCAAGGAAGTATCTATGTTTTTCACCTGTTAATAGAGAGTTCCTATACGATAAGTCAATTGGGATAAGGTGCTTGGGGATTTTATCATCGGGGCGAGCGACACCGGATGCTAACCTGATAAAGTCCAGAAGGTCGAAATAGTTTCTTTTCTTAAAGTGACGCTTCTTATCTTCAAGTAACGCTGAACCACCAAGGGGGGTTTTCCAGCCTATCCCGTATGTTCAGTTTCCAGCAATTCTTAGTTTCCTAGTTCTTACCCACGAAAAAGTTTGATGGCAGATTTTAGAAAATTATTTAAACTGTACCTTAATGAATAACAAATGAACATCATTGTTACCGGTATGTCAGGTTACTTTGCGATAAGGAGGAAGAGATGCGATTGGTAGGCCTCAACTCCCCGCACATGCGCAGGAGCGGGCTTCATCTCTATCTCCCTATCACTTTAGGAACTCTAATGACGGTGATGTTCATAATATCTTTCTTTTTTGGTACCATAGTGAATAATTTCCTTGTGTTGTTAAGCTAGTCGCCCAAATTGTAACGGAGACAATAGTTTTGCACTTACTAACAGACGAATACTTTTTAGCAGGTGTTTACATTGATTTTCGCTTTATTCGAATTTAGAAAAAAACCGCAGCAAATTATTACACAAAGGTTTATTATTTTGAGTTAGATTCCTTCTACGTAATTATTAAACGTAGTCAATAATGCAGTCAAGGTACATTCAAAATAATAAAACAGTCATGCGAACAGTATGAGCAACAGTCAGTTGCAGTTTGAGCGAATCTTCGTAAATCATCGTATTATAATATGTTACATCGTTTTAAAATTTAAGCACTTCGAGTGCAAAGGAATTGTCTACTACCAGTTTCATGACCAAAAAAACAAGCTCAAATAATATTCTGTGAGAAAAAAGTTTTTGCAGGTCTAGCTATTTTTTGTAGTTTTTATCGACTTTTTAGCTAAATAATGAACGTGTTGATATTTGCAACATAATGATATTGGCAACACCAACTTGGGAAAACACTAAAAAAACTACATTTTGCGACGCTTTGTGCTGTGAGGAAATGAATAAGAAAAGTGCAATTCTGGTCGATTTGTCGGTGATGTCCCAAGTTGGTAATGCAAATATTAATAAATGAACATAATTACGAGTTTAAGCATGAAAAAATACTCCTAAATCATTTATTGCATATGGAATTGAATATCTTCAATACTCTTTATTTTCAAAATTTTAGCACTCTTAGAACGGAAAAGCGCATGTTTACAGCTCAATTGTGCCCGTTTGTGCGCACTAAAAAATCGAGTTATGGGCCATTTTTTAATGAAATTTTACGTAGAATTCAAATCTGCAATAAAAAATGGGGGTTCCCATTCAATAAAACCAAAGTTGATGTAAACTGTGCACGTTTGAGCAAGTGCGAAATGCGCAATTTTGTCATCATTTTTGATATCCTAACCAAAAAACATCAAGTAAAAAAAAAAAAAAAAAAAAAAAAAAAAAAAAAAAAAAATCGCGATTTTAACAGGGTCGTTTTTGGGAACACCCTGAACATGTACATTATTTTTAAAGGTACTATATTTAGAATGCATTTTTTTAAATTATTAGTGTTAATTCATCAATTGATGTGTATAGCGATTTCTTAACGGAACAAACACTTTTTGGAAGTTGCTCCTAAGTGAAACATAAGGCCACGCTCCTGGAGGCTCCTCCACGAATGGAAAAGGCGGGAGCTAAACGGTACGCTGCCCGTTCGTACGCTACAACCTCACAAAAGAAGCCATAAAATAACCTTTCAATCTAACAATGTCCGCTTTTATTGCATTTTCCTCTCCTTAGAACGATGATTTTTTCGAGAGATTTTTTTTAGGCTTCGCATTCGTTACAGTTTTGTTGGCCTTTTCGGGATGTTGGGATCCTGATGGAAGAATGGGAAAACCGACTTCCATAACTGGACCAACAAACGTCCTTCCATCCACTTTATCACGTTAAAACGGCAGTTTCCTCGTAGTCTATCCGTTGCGTACCTATTATTCAGTACTCGCATACAATCACTATACAATGGCGAAACTTGATGTTTTTTTTCGGATTCAATGGTTCAATTCTACCTATCGTATAGCTCCATAAGGATATGTGCTGTAATACTGAGAGTAAAGTAGTTGTTGAATGGATAAGGTCTTCAGTCCATGCCATATCCCTCAGGACTCGAAATTGTTAGGTACAATACCACATCTTGATGATCACCCAAGCATGGAAGCTACCGTGTAGCACTCCATGCATCCATATAGTTTTATTCACCAAACTGGCTAAACTGGGTTGGAAAACATCGCTCCACGTAGCCAGCGGCTCCTTCTTCTGCTCCATGATTTGCCCCATCCAGTCGTAGCTCTCCTCAAAATCAACTTTATATTATTACATTTCATTGAATTACTTATTACATTGAATCACTATACAATGGCGAAACTTGATGTTTTTTTCGGATTCAATGGTTCAATTCTACCTATCGTATAGCTCCATAAGGATATGTGCTGTAATACTGAGAGTAAAGTAGTTGTTGAATGGATAAGGTCTTCAGTCCATGCCACATCCCTCAGGACTCGAAATTGTTAGGTACAATACCACATCTTGATGATCACCCAAGCATGGAAGCTATCGGGTAGCACTCCATGCATCCATATAGTTTTATTCACCAAACTGGCTAAACTGGGTTGGAACACATCTCGCTCCACGTATCCAGCGGCTCCTTCTTGTGCTTCATGATTTGCCCCATCCAGTCGTAGCTCTCCTCAAAATCAACTTTATATTATTACATTTCATTATAAACTATATCATTTTATTGCTGTTAGTTTCCTTGACTAAACCTCACGGTTCATATAGTTCATGTGTTGGAATATTTCAAACCTATGTTCTCTTTCTCCCCTCATTCGAAAAGGTGACTTTGTCAAAACTACATTGGTAATTCCTCTAGAGTTAATATTTCGCTTTGACAGTAGTTAATCGTGATTTATCGAGTTGATATTTGTTCCTCCATTTCTAAGTTATGGTTCTTCTAACCTCAGGTCGAATGAAATCTAATAACAGGTACCGCACGCTAATGAAAGTTTTCTTCTCTCGAAATCAATAAATAGATAAATCCGTGGTAAGATAGTCAAAAGTAAAATACAATATAGAAAATATAAGTATGTCAGAGCTTAGAGTTCGAAGAATCAAGTTGGTATAAATGTTTTGCAAGATTAATGTGTAGTACTGGATTCATTCAGTAATAACAGCAATGTGTGTTTCGTGCACTGGTAATGTCAAAGCACCAATGCCTGCCTGGGCATTGCCTTCCCCCGCTTAGTGTGACGTCACCAGTCTAACGCTTACTGAAACGCGGAAAGGAAATATTCTATTCGTAAATCATGAGCTTCCTTGGTTACCACTTCTGATCGTAATAATTATAACCAGCTGGGAGACAGAGGGGTAACCGCAGTAATTTTACCAGACGAACCGCAGTCTTGTGCTTAATTGCAAAGTTCTTGGCTTCGTAAAGTATGGCCATGACCAAATTAGAGATTCCTGCGCCAAGACGTCTCGATTGGAATCCCGACGGCCTGGAACCAGCCCCGCAAGAGAACGTGGCGGGCAGACAAAAATATTAGCGGCAGACATTGAAATACACGTATTTTGGAACATAGAAAGAACAGAGTACGGACACCCGCTTGAATAATGTCGACGCCACATCACACTGCTGTATTGGACAACAACAACTGATACTTCGAACGCCAAATCTTACAGTAGCAGAAAACTTCACACCCAGGGTGGCCAGGTGTCCGGTTTTGGCCCGAACAGTCCGGTTTTTCTCTAAGCTATCCGGGCCAAAATTGAAAACAGCTCTGGACACTAAATGTCCGGTTTTTGCAGAAAGAGAGGGAAATGTCCGGTTTTTTGTTTTCAAACAACGCGTCTTCCATAAGGGGAAATTGCGACAACTGCCTTCGTAAATAATTAGCTGCCCTCTTTCTATATAAGAGCGTTCCTTCGACTGCACCCATTGACATGACTTCACTCTTCCGTGTTCTGCTTCACAATAACAAAAAATAAGAAATACAATAAAGAACACAATACTAAAATAATAATTCAGAATATAAAGAAGGAAATTAACAACAAGTGAAACCAGGTAAATTAAGGTACTTATGGAAAATAACAAATCCGGCAAACAACACTACCAACAATAAAATATATTAAGAAAAGCTCAACGGGGAGGAGGCGATCAGTTTTTTGAGAGAAGCTAGAGAATTACGAAAAAAGTCAAATTCAGGGTGTAAACCAATAAGTAGATTAGCGGAACGAGGCAGCCGCTGCAGAGGACTGTTCCATAAGTAGTTCGTCGATGAGAAAGGGACGTTAAAGAGGAGAGGAGAGCGGGCCGACAGACGAGGCACCCGGAGACTGATCATGGAGAGCAAGACTGGGCAATCGAGCTGGTCATTTAATAGCTTGTGCAGAAGAGCGAGGTCGGCCATAGAGCGATGCCTCTCCAGAGGCAACATACGACAAGTATCAAGAAGATTGGCATAACATACCTCACTGGAGGGAATGCCCAACTTGAATGCTACATATCGCAGAAACTTATTTTGCATTTGAGGGACATTATTTTCTTTAATTTTTCAAAGAAGTCTTTATTTGTCCTGGATGTCCAACTTAATTAGGTGTCAACTATATTGCTTCCGTGCTTTAATTTTTGTATGAGCTGTTCCAAATAATATACTGAGATGAATACGATTTGATGGTAACCACCTACAATATTTTTGCACACGAAACGCGCTGCCATATGAACTCAGTCCACCGACGAGCTGCCGTGACTCATCTAAACCAACTACATCAAGATTGTGTTATGATTATGCTATCTATTTATGCTGAGTTCGCTTATGTGAATGATAGTTGGAAGAAGATGATAGGTAAACGAGGAAGCTATGTGCCACACCCAACTTGGCAGATGTTTTTCCATTTTGCGGAGACGTAACGCGAAATTCCCTCATGCGCCAAATTTAAGACATGGAAATGTAAAATAAATAAATAAGTAAAATTTAACCAATCGGATTAGTAATATTAAAATAATTATTTGATAGATTGATTTGATATTAGGTACCTCTTGGGATATATCGCCGTTGGTTAGGGATGACCCAGATAGGAAAGGGATGGGTTGGGAAGACCCATAATCGGGGTCCTCCACACGTGCGGTTGACGCGCGGCCGGTGCGTCACGAGTCGCGGCATCTACTTGAATAAAGAGATCAGTTCCCAGATCATATCCCGAGCAAGCTCCAAGCAGAGCCATAGACCCCCCACAACTGGCTCACCCTTTCCTTCTGATCAGAGCAACACAATGCTGTCCGTCATCCGAACGGCGGGATATGACACCGGGAGAAATCTCTTTTCTGTCGACTCCAAAAGGAGTCGGCCGAAAAATTCCACGGTCGCATCAACCTGATTCCATGGCAGCCCATTCCACGGGTTAAGGTCATCACCCAAAACCCCATCTACATAACTGTGAGATATCCCGTCTGACAATGGCGGGTTTGACACGGTGACCACCACCGTCCCATTGTGGATCGAAAAGGGAAACCCACGTGGCGAATCAGCATTGATTAGGGCGGCTTTTCTTATTCATATTTGTCGGAAAAGATTTTTTCTTTCGATGATAGGGAGAAAGCGTTCGGGAAATATCCGAAAAACGTCTCTCACGCCGACAATAGGACGGGAAACGGAGAGAAATCATACGGCAAGAAAAAAAGAACCACAGTGGTACTACTACAAATTCTGAAGGGAACGGGAAACTTGCCTTGACTGACATCGGGTTCTTTCCATCTGATCAAATAGTTCGGACATAATTCGAGTAGAACAACTGGAGCTCGACGTTTTTCCACCCACCCACTTGTATTTACTAATTCGGGTCTTTTATAATATATCTTATATACATTTAAAAAAAATATATTATATATATATATATATATATATATATATATATATATATATATGCACTTGATTGTGGACACTGTGCTACTGCACTATATACTCAATAAAGTTAATGAAATTTTACAGAAATAAAGAGGAAAAGGATTTTGATATTTCGAATTAGTCTTCGACAAAATTAGAAGAAGAAAGAATGTTTTTTAAAATATTCCCTGGAACCAAGCTTGTATCCAACGTTTCGTGGTTGTTATGATGGACTTACTCAATCATTGAGGTTGAGTCCAGGTGGCCGAATTGAACCCAGTACCCACCTGTGGGCTCGTTCGGACTGTTGAAGTAGCCGGCCGTTTGTTTTTTCAGGCATCTTCTTAAACACCTCAACTTTGATTTGGCAACAATGAAACTGACAGGGGACCGTCTACCCCTTAGTCCACACATTCCTTGAAAATTTCATCAAGATCAGATGAAAACTGAGGAAAATAAGCTTGTTACAAGGATTTGCGTACACACGACATACACACAGACAGAAACGGGACCAAAGTTGTTCAGAATGGTCTAAAACGTAAAATGCGAGTGGAAATTTTGATTTTGGAGACCAACAATTTGTTTTTCTCCTGAAAGTAAAAACAATGCTTCCGCTACCTTTGATTCGGAAGCAAAATCTTAAAAATTACTCAAAAACTAAAAGTTTATAAAAATTCTCTAGGATGAACTTTTGATCATAAATGAGCTCTAGAATCGACACTCAGAGTTTGATGAACTTAAGTCTGGACACCCTGCACAGTAAGATTATTTTGATTGTCTATATGAAATTCCAAGAACCTGGTGTCTGGGTGACATAATGTATTTCTTACGAGTATTTGTTGAAGAATCTTCATCAGTTTATATGATACTTTTGCAGATAAATCGACGTGCCAAAGCTTCCAGAGCCTCAAGGTGCACCCTCCCCGGGAGCTCAAGCTGCATTTAAGGTCGAAGACGTGACAATTTAATGTCTCTATCTAAATACCTATCGAGGAGGACGCGCGGAATTCTAAACAGTTTCGAATCCTAACGGTCTGCAAAGATAGAAAAGAAGGCTCGAGGGTCAGCTGGTCCCCGCGATCAGCATTCTCATGAATAATGCTTCGGTCCAAGCGTATAAAGCTAACATCGTAGGTAAGTAAATATACCTACTCACCTACCTGTAAAAACATATCGGCACTATGTGTTGGGTGTTTGAAACTTGTTTTACTGTTATCAGCCAGGTGGTGGGCATTCTACAAGAATTGTATCTTCTTACTCGCCTCTTTTGTGTTTCCTACCGTATTGGTATGAGAAGCATTCTAGTTTCAAGTTTATACAACATGGTTCTTCCCGTTAAGGACGGGGGGGGGGGGGGGGGGGACCTTTGGATTATGGTTTTTCCCTTTCCACAGTGACCTAAAAGTTATATTGTGGAGACTGTTTCAAAATGTAATATTACAAAAACAGGTAAGAATACACTGAGTATATAAAACGCTGCAAATTATTACACAAAGGTTCATTATTTCTGTATTAGATAGCCATTTTACGCAGATCATTGATTTATAATTACTATTAAGACCCAAACATAATATCTAGTAGATGATCAAAACATGGCGCATCGTGCCTACCAAAAGGTCGACCCTCTGCGCGCAAATGAAAAGAACCAGAACTTTTCGATCAAGCTTTACATACACATAGCAAAAAGCGTTAAACTTAAGGAATTTCAAAACGAATTTCCTTAGAGGAAATTTTGGATTCATTGCAATAGCTTCATTAACTTAGAAAATTGACTTAAACGTTCCGACCTGGGTAGACTCTGAAGTAATTAACCTTCTGTTGTCGGAATAGAAATAATAATTTAATTAAGAGTAATTCCTAAGGATTTACTAATCAATAATTTGATAAATTGATATAATAGAAGTAGGTAATTCGATTGAATACAGTTTCGTACTATACCTACCTACGTTGATTTGCATCGTTTCACTTATTCCACTTAATAACTTGTCCGTTGTCACTCTATCGTCATGGAAACGCCAACGTTGATTTGTATCGCTTCACTTATTCCACTTACTAACTTGTTCGTTGTCACCTATCGTCATGGAAACACCTACGCTCTATCATATTATCAGGCAAGGTTGTTACTGTTAAGCATCATCCTTGTCCAAACTACTGAAAATCAATGAGGTGATTACCTACCTACGCTTCACAAGTCCAATAGGATACAAAAGTTATAATGAAATCGATTTTGGGAAGTCAGAATTCCAGTGGAATTATATTATCAGCTGATACAATTGTCATAGTTTTCAAGGCGATTTCGGTTTATTATTTTCAATAATGAACCTTTGTAGTCGACCAAGAAAAAAGAATTTAAACCCCCCCTCACCCCTTCAAAATTTGTTGGTTAGCGTTTCAAGGATACGTAGAATCCACAAATCAAATTTAAAAAGAAAAGAAAAAACCGTCCGTTCCGCCGTCTGCAGCTTTTCTCAAAAAGTATTGGACCAAACTTGGAAACCTGGTGGGGGGGGGGGGGGGGAGAGATGTTTAAAATTAGATTTAAAATAATAAATGTACAATCATAATATCTCTAACAACATTTTATTTATGTTGTTGAAGAAGAACAAATTTAAAGTTGTCTTTTAGTAAAAATACTACCCCTTATTGATAGCAAACCGAAGATAGCCGGCAACTCCCGATTCCCCAGTATCACAATTTTCGTAATGAGTAAGTAGTGTCTTTTTGGATTTGTTTAGACATTGGGAAAAGATTATTAGGGAATTGTGATTTTCTCCTTTTAATATCTGTTCTCAGTTCAGTTGATAGTTCGATGTTTTTTCTAATAGGAATTAAATCTCCTGAAACGTTCCATCTGCTGACTGTTAGACCGCGGTGAGCATTCGGTTTAGTGGGTAATTAAAGAATGAAGACAAAGAGCTGCGGAGGAGCAGACCGTGCGAGGTCATACTCGACTAGAGCCGCGGTCACGTATATAGACCACGATTGTGAGGCCTCAGAAAACCATTAGTCCGCCCTGGGGAAGATTCTGGGACCCTTGATACTCCAGTCGCTTTCCGCGCCGGATAGTTAAGGGCTAGTGGATTGCATTTTTTTTTTTTTTTTTCTGTTCTCTTTTTATTTCGATATCGGCCGGATTTATAGAAGTCACGACCGTTTGGGAGAAATGAATAGTTCTCGAGAGTGTTATCATCGATGTAATTTTGCGTAAGAGAGCCAACGAACTGGGAGCGTTGCGACATGTGCAGCTCTTTTTGTATACGTAAATACCTCGATGAATCAATTTTCATCATTCTTCTTTCTCACGTTCTTTGGCTTTGAAAGAAAAATTGAAAGAAAACTTTCCGTAAAGCTCTGAGGTTCACAGACATTACGGGTGACCGGGCTGTGAGGGGGAGGGAGTGGGGCAACCGTTATGCCGCGTTCCACCGATAGAGCGCTCTGTATTTCAGACTATGCACAAGGCCGATACTGCCGTACTAAGAATAGATCCCGTATCTGACCAAACCCTACTTTTGTGAAAATGCGTCTCTAGGTTTTGAGTCGAAATTTCCTTATATTACCTCTATTTTACGTTGTCTCGAGCTCCAAAAGCACTCACTCCAAAGGAAATTTCTCGCTGAATGGCGTGGTGTGGCGGGAAAAACATTATTTTGGTCTGAAAATTGCAAATAAAAGTGTATAACATATGTACTAGGCGATTTCCTCGTATCTGATGAACATACGAGTTTTCGTATTGTAATAAGACTGATACGTTTTTCCTAATACAAAATTAGTACCGCTCTACGTGGCGAAAAAAAACAAATTTCTCGTAAATTCAGGATACTAAGAGAAATAATCGTGGTTGCCAACCTCCGAAAACCGTATCTGATCTGATAAGGGAAAATACATTCGTATGATCAAAATACTGGGGTGCCACTGATTCCGAAATCGTATCAGACGCCACGAGTCCTGAAATACTAAGAAATAGATTCTCATCTGAACTTTTAAATGTCACAATTCGTATGTATCTGAATACTAATAAAATAATCGTATCTGACGCCCAGATGCGGGTTTTTGCTCTAGAAAAGGCCAGTTACGGGATTTTCATTAGTAAATCGAACCAAAACGTAGTTAATGCGATAATTGTAAGCCGTTTTTGAGGCATTTCCCGTTGAGATCCGACTTCGAGATAAGCAAAATAAGAAACCACCCCAAAACGGGGGGGGTACCATTAGCTTAATATGGCCAAAAATGCAGATGCGGGATATATTCTTAGTAAGGCAGTATAAAGGTGCGGAATATATATGCTGCATGTCTGTAGCAAGGGGAAAAAAAGAAGCTCCGTTACTACTGGGGTCACAGAGCTGCGGTTCGATGCATTCGACGCAGAAATGTTTCTTCTCAAGAATCCTTGTATCAGATTTTTTTTCTGCTACCACAACCTCTTCCAAAGTCTGAAAAACGCCCAAAAACTAAGTAGAAAACATGAAAAAACCACGTTTTTTAATCTTTAAAGTCGTTCAGCTCCGTAACCATTGATCGAAGTGACCTGCGGTTGGTCGTATTTGATTAAGAAGGTCAAAAACTATAGGAAACTACGCTTTACACTCTTTAAATACTACGACTGGAAAATTTGGACAAATTGGGCCAATGTTAGACAAATGGTGACAATACCTCAAAATCCTGATGAGTGGAGAAAACGGGCTTCGGCTTCGTGTTCAGCACACTCAAGAACCCCTCGATTTGGCAAACATGACTATTCTTTTCCAAACCAGTTTTTGGTATATAGTATATCTCCACGCGTACCAAAATACATTACCGTACACTCCATAGAAATAACAAAAAAATTGCTAAATGATTGGCTAAGTAACAAACTCTCGAACTGATTTCATGTGAGATAAGAAAATGTGATAAGTGTGATGAGATCAGCTAAATTCACTCACTTCTATGCCTTGTTGTTCACACTACTTTCCCAACACACATTCTACTAGAAGAAGAGTAGTATTGGTGTTTTCAGGGAACACTGCAGTGAGTTGTTGTTATACTTGCGCTCACAGAGTCTTCAACAGTTTGACGATGGAACTAGAGCGAATCGAGTCCCATTTGTACATACTTAATTCAAAAGGATATCTTTTCATCTAAATTGGTGTCGCTTTGGGAAAATGTCACTAAAAACTTCTTGTAATTTCGATGAACAATGCTTTAAGGCAAACTCAACCCGGAAACAAGAATTTTGTGGAAGCCGAAATGATCTCATGAATAAAACACAGATGATACAAAACCGAAGAGACAGACAGGGTCCACCCATATAAAGATATATTTTCAGTTTGAGTTCAGCCTCGAGTATGAATGTGAAAATATTTAATTGCACAACTTTTCAGTGGGGTTTAGGGTAGTTAGAATATTCAATAACTTTTGTTTTAGTTATTCTAGGTTTATTTTTCACCCTAAGAATCAATAGGCACCAGTTTAATATGCGAGGTGAGAGTGAACTGTTCACACGTTCGACCCCTTTCACTCTCCATCAAACAAAATCGTTCGAAACTCGTGAGAACTTTTCATAATAACGTTGGCAATTAATAATAACATATACAAGCCATCCTGTACATTATAATGCTATAGTCAACTTTTACCTTCCAGTCTACCATAATTTTCGTCGAATTAAAAACATGACTGAAGTAAGAAAAAATAAGTGTTTTCTTCGCAAGACTTCAACGTAACAATACGTGTAACATTCATTACTGGCGTAGCGTGGAACACTCAATTGTTAAAAGGAAAATACGAACAATTTTTTTAGTTTTTGATGAATGGACGATGTGAAACCAGAAATAGTCCTAGATAAACTATCACTTCCTTCAACACCAACAGTAAATTATTTTCATCGAACCATATCGTACAACCATAGAATGATAGCATTTATAATAATAGTATGGGATAAGAACTAAAATTGGTAATAAGACGAATGAGTAGTTCATTATGATGGTTTGATGATTTTTAAAATTCATACAAATTTAATAGCTTCATTCAGTTATACTGGCGAGAAAACAACCTCTAGTATATCTGGGCAACTTTTGCATTGGACTACTTCTACTCCCTGAGGTAATTCCAACCTTCGTACGGATCCATTTGCTTTAACTAGTTTTCGATGCTATGGATGTATGCTTATGTCAGCCATATTTATCTGTATTTCGAAATTCATACTGACAATTATAATTTTCATTAATACCTCCAATTAGGTAATTTTTAGCAAAACTAATGCATTTGATTAAGTCAAGTCTAATTTCAACTCCGCATTTAGTCCATATGTGAATTAATGCACTCTTATCAAACTAGTCATTTCACTGGTTAGTTTCAAACTAGATGAGATGAATTCACATCAAAGCAACATTAAATTAATACCTAGTATCAAGGTTATGATTTCAAAATAATTGCTTAATATTTAAGTTGTTTTGTGCTTTTGAAATCGGTATCAGGAATTTATTTTGGTCCTTGACCTAGTTCAACTTCTTCATACAAAGATGGCAAGCGTCTTCTGCAAATTAGATACAACCTATAATTTCTGAGGGATGGTGTAAACAGATGTTTGCAGTTGGAAGGAATTCGTTATCTGATGACTTTTAATAATCTACTACAGAGCAGAAGAACTGAACTGCTGCGGCCTGCAACAACCGTTAAGACTCAAAATCCCATCAGATCCCTTAGAATTACCAGTTACAAGGCGAGCTTCAAAATCCACATAAATGCCAGTTTGTTTGAACTGCAACCTACATTACCGATTCCAGGAGTGCATAGCTCACGATGAATTCGGACGATAGAATGCGGTCTAATGCACCCCAAGGCGAGGCCCAAGGCGCATGATCGGATTAGCTAACCGCTAATTGCCATTCCGGCGAGCGGTTTGTCAGTCTTATCTGTTCCAGCAATTGAACTATCGCGCGTCTAAATTAATAACCGCTCTCCTCTCCGCTACACTAACAGACTCTGACGAAATTTCTATCGTAAAGTCCCGCCCCGCCCATACGACTGTAGGCCTCTGAAGTAATGTAGCTTACGAGATTGACCTGTGAGAATATTATTTCTTCTTCGGAAGAAATCGAATGAATTCCCTGCGTTTTCTGCAATCTTCCACGATTATTAACGACGAAGAACGTATTGAATTGAATTTACAAACATTTGCCACTAATTGAGGTAACTACGTAACTGCAACGATAGCAAGGCGTCCAAATGAGTTTGACGATATTCGTCCGCATAATTTAAGATACTTCGCAAATTGCTATCTGATGTATTTCGATTGGTGACGTCTTCTTCCAGTTTTATCAAACAGACCAGGTATTTTTAGCGCATTTTCTTTTCACAAAGGAAAAAATGAGCTATTTTGTTCACTTTGTCCGTTGATGTATGTACGTATGTCTTCTTAAAATCGTTTTAAATGCACAGCGGTCGAAACCGAAAAAAACCTTGCCAAAACTCAAAAAAAAAAAAAAAAAAAAAAAAAAAAAGAAAAAAAAAAAAAAAAAAAACTGCAAAGAAAAAATATAAGTCATTGAAATGAGATCTCTACTATGTGGGGAAACCAAAGGCAAAAATTATCCGTCCTAGTTTCTTAGGTGTGCAGCGACTGTTCAAACATGACTCCGTTCACCTCGCATTTAGTTCATAGTTTAACAATCGAAAGAGAGCGTTTTGTCAGTTCGAGTTAAGAAGCTTCTTGTGAAGAAGCTTACTATCAAGTTTTAGGAATGGATACACTCGCTAGAAGTATTTGAATATATTAACAGGCTGCAATTTTCCAAACATTATCAAGTGTTGAAAAAATAGCTCGAACTCAACTGTTATTCAGACGCTTTTTCTTGGGGTTATGGTTAACTTCAATGAACTAAAAACTTGCGAGTTGGGTCGTGGTGGGTGATGATTTTTTTTTGTAGCTTGGGAAAATATTTGGCTTTTATAATCCATTTGGATCAGCTGCCAATACGTGCCAATTGGAAAGTTATGTCGATTATTAAGTTTTAAAAACATACAAATAATAATATAGTACTAAAATAACATAGTAGTGAAATAGTACTAGATTTTGGAGAAAAAATGGAAAACACCCTTTTGTGCAGGTTCTGCTTCTGGTCAAAACATTTTGTATTAGTATTACGTCAGAAAAAACAAAAATTCGAAGGCACATTACCATATATTATTCAGAACCTCGAATCCCAAATGGACCGGGTCTCCTCACTATCCTAATTTCGGCCCAAAACTAGTCGATGCCATAAAAACGATTAGCCCCAGAATTTTTAAAAAAATTTCTCCCGTGTTTAGCACATCGAAAAACATAAGTTCAGGGCTTTTGAGAGTTTTGACCAGGTTTTTTTTTTTTGCGATTTCGACCACTGTGCAATGTCCGATTTTGATGAAACTTGGTAAGGATGTAATTTGTGACATGGCGAGGATAAAGATGTATCTGGGGCCGCTGAGGCATGAGAGGTCATTGATCAGCGGAGTGAACTCCAAAGCCATTTTGTCTAGTATTCGACGCAGGAAGCTAAAATTTAAGTGGGAGGCTAAAGGGAGAATGTTGAAGACGACTGAGAGGTCATCGATTAACTGAGCGAGCTCCAAAGCCATTTTGTGTACCATTCAACGCAGGGAACTGAAATTTGAGAGGGAGGCTCGAGGGAGAATGTTGAAGACGCATGAGAGGTCATCGATCAGCTGAGTGAGATCCAAAGCCATTTTGTGTCCTACTCAACGCAGGAAGGGTCTATTTCACGCGCATCTCCTTACAAGAAAATGCGCTATCTATGTGAGCACTGATCTACTTGTTTACATTTGATAGGTCATTAAGTGCATAGAGAATAATAGAGAAAGCCATAGCGAGTCAAGAAGAGACTTATAGAGTCATGATGTAACCATCTTTCTGCAATTTATCGTTCGAGAATTTTGGTTTTTTCGAATTATAAAAGAAGCTAATCTGAAACCAAATACATCCGTATTCCTTTGTAATCGGCTCTTAAGATAGCCAATCGGATGAGGTGTCTAGAATCTCAGCTTTTCACAATTCTTGAGATCAGGTTGTAATTTTTGAGTTTGGAATGTTTTTTATTCCACTCTACTATTAACACTCAACAAATTTATTCGTTGTTATCTTCTTAACATCAACTTTCCAGCCCTTAAAGCTAGAAGAAAAGCAGTTTCTTGCCACAATCTGGTTTTCACGAGGTGTAAACTGCTTTTTTGAACAAAGCAATTTCGTGAGGCAACGCTCATCAACTTATGACGATAGCCACCTCAAAATCCCTGACCAGTCAGTCCCAAGCTCCCGAAGTAATAAGGTTCACATGATTGTGCGAAAAACACACTCAGTACCATTTTCTGGCAAGGACTCAGAAGAGTTTTTCGGGGAAAACAAAACAAAAAGATAAATATTCCTCTCTGATAAGGATCAAGTCGGAATGGCGAACGGTGAGAAATCCTCGCCATTGTGAGTCCAAAACAGGCGGTGTGGGGTTTTCACGTGGCATTATCCTTTTCCTCGATTCCCAAAGGCTTCAGTCATAAAAAGATATCTGTTCTCAGGGAATATGTAAAGCATGTGAGGCGTTTTCACCCTTACAGCTCTGTAGAGTTCCTTGAAGAACTTCGATGGACTTTCTAAACACTCCCAACTCCACAGCAGAAAGCGTATTCAAATAATGCCTACCAAAATCCTCTGGGATGTTAGGAATAATGCAGTTAATGAATTTCTTCTCGTGTGTTTAATTTGGTCGAACGATGAAGTTAGTCGCAAAATGACAAGGAAAACGTAGGTTAGGGAGAAAGCTGTGTCTGCTACTTCCTCATTATTGAAGGAGGAAACTATTTTGTTTTACCGATTCGTCAAGACATATGCATTTTGATTACAAGATAGTCCCACGTTTCATTGCCGGTGGACAAGCGTACATTTGGTATTAATTGAAAAACCATTTCCCACAATGTAAACGCTCGATTTGACACGGAATGAGGATAACCGAAGAATGTATTAATCCGTGTTGTTCAGTAAACCTCTCCAGTTGTACTATGGAAATCATAGAACCCAACAGCATTATGGAGCCTTCCAACCAACACGTTCGATCGTAAACAAAAATATATATGGGTATTTTCATATTCACACGAAATCCATGCGATCGCTGGAGCAAGAACAAGATAAAGACTGAGAATTCCTCAAATTTGTGGAAACCCGCGGTTTCATCTCTTCGAAACGAATAGAACGCTTATCCACGGTCGATCTACCACCGTTTGAACCTTGGATTGGGTTAGTAAATATCTGAATCGATTCGGACAGCGTGAATCATTCATATGCACGAAACGTGCCTCCAAGACTAGGACTAACTTATGCTATACCGTACTTACACCACTTCAAGAATTTTCGGCGCAATAATCCAACACCTGGAGAACTCTATCTATTACTTCCAAATTGTAAATGTGAAATCCAAACCGACCTACTAGACAGTCTGCGCAAATATTAATGAAATTAAATTAGAAATGTAACTTCCGATTCATAACATAATATCTGTTATTATATATGTTACTGTTGCTCCTGGCGAATGCCAATTGAAGAAGAAGAAGGAAAGACAAAAATTAAAGGATGAGCAGAAAGTGATTGTTCATTAAATTTAGTACGACAAGATTAGCTATCACAACTACATATGCGTAAACGTAGTCAAATACAAAACGCCGATGTGATGGTCAATTCCGGAGATTTTTGGGAATAGAGAGTGTTAGCTACGAATGGGTTTTCATAAGTTTCATCACCATAGGAATAAAACTACAAGGAAAAAACACCAATTATATTAGATTGGTCTACAATTTTATTTTTATACATAAAGCAGTACATACATCAAGTGTTTATTGTATCAAGTACAGTACTGCATGGATTAAAGTTTATCATTGCCGTGCTATATTCAGCTGATCTCCGATTATAATTTAGGCTTATATCCCTTTCATCTACTGCAGGAAAAAAGGTGTTCATACGGATGTAAGAGAACAGGAAATTCTATCAGTTTGTTATTAAAGGTCTTAGTGGCAAAGAATTTGAGGTTAAAAGGTGTATGCGAAAAATATCGAGTTCTGATGGTGTCAATAACAAAACAGTACCAACTCCAACTGTTTTCATTACGATTCGGGGTCAGAGACTTCCAACTTCAGATTGCATTCATTACGTTTCATGTGAAGTATTACCTTATACTCAGATGGTGCGGCAGTGTGATGTGTTGGAGGTATGGCCACGGATCTAAAGCTCTGTAAAGGTACACAGACTTGTGAAAAATGTAGAGTGGGGCCATAGCTTGAAGAAATATAATCATAGCTATCAGAAATGGAATGTTATTGGAAGCTTGAAATGTATACAATGCGAGGGAAATCATTCTGCCAAAGATCATGAAGTTTGTGCGCAGTTTCAGCAAGGAAAGAAAATCAAACATGTCTCAAAGAAATTTGCTTTCATAACGATTCGGGATCAGTGACTTCCAAACTTCAATGTACTTTCATTAAGTTTCATGTGATGTTTTACCTCATGTTCAGAGGGTGTTGCTGTGTGATAGATGTTGGAGGTTGGGCACGTATCTAGACACTGTAAAGGTACTGAATTGTGAAAAATGTGAAGCGAGTCATAGCTCGCAGAAATGTAATGTTATTGGAAGCATTTGTAATTGGAAGATTTGTAATGCTATATTTTATAACTGCACCATGATTGATTATATACACTTACCTAGTACAGTTGTAATGTATAATGTCCAAACATTCATTATACCAACTATTTGTTGATTGCGTTGCTCACCCGTTCGAGTACGAACGTCATAAAATAAAGAATTTCTCAATAGGTACTTCCTCTTGAAGAGTAAAACGGCTTACTTCTTCAAGAGGACACAGTAAATGGTGGTAATTAGAGTTTGAAGACGGTGAATTGAAGGTTGTATTTTGAAGAGGAGAGAGGTTGTTATAGATGTTGTCAAAATTTACTGCTGAGTACAGTTACACAAAAGTTTATGGGGAACTACTGAAGACTTGTGCCTCTGAACTTTCCTGACCCTGTGCTTCTTTAAGATCGTTAGAAATATCGAATTGACAGTACCTGTTTGTTGATCATTGCATCATTAATCTTGGATGTATGTGATGAGGGTGCAAGTTAACTTGGAGTCTTCCAGAGTAATAATTCATTCAATGATCAACCTCAAAGTATTCAGGACAATCAATACATCAGGTAATAAGTACAAGTAGAGTCATATAGGAGCTCATCTATTTCAGTCAGCTTATAATAATGCACTATTGTAAAAAACAATAATTTGTCATACATTCTTCAAAAAATGTACTTAAATTAGGAAATAGGAGTAGGTACATATCAGCACATGGGCTGGAAAACATAGCCCATGTGCTGATATGTATTCCTCTATTCCTAATTTACATTTTATAAAGAAAAATGACAAATTATTCTTTTTACATTAGTACATTATTATAAGATGACTAACATAGATGAGCACCTCCGTGACTTTACATGTACCTCCGAGTATAACCTAATGTCCTCAAGAGGCCTTACATTGGCGATTGACCATTGAATAAATTATTACTCTGGAAGACAAGTTAACTTCCATTCGCAACCCATAAATCCAATTGGATCAGTAGATTACCACTTACCAGTATCACTAATCTTACAAATGATTTATCTTTTATTAATTTATTCATTATCATTTATTTATTCATTATTAAATCTTATTCTAAAATTGTCTTTGACTCCGAACACGTCACGGTTGTCATGGGTTTTGCGTACATCCGAGACTTAAGACGAAACCGCAACTCGATCAGTTGAGAATTGATACAGAGTCTCCCTGAGACCACAAAACACGATTACAATTACGGACTCTTTTCTGATCAGCTGAGTGAGCCAAAGTCTCTTTTGTACACCTTAGGAAGTTAGAGGTTAATGATGGTGAACCTCTGTAGGACATCAAGAGACGAATAAAATGACGGGTTCAATCTTGATCAACCATGTGAGCTAAAGTATCTTCTCTTCACCCAAGGAAAATGAGAATCGATAGAGGTCCTCCCTGAAACCATTTATTTGGAGCACCCGCACCTACAAAATGTCTTCGTCCTCAGTCCGTATTTTTTATCTTTACATTTTATTGCTCGTGGAGAAATCTTTAAAGATGATTTCCTAAAGTCAGGGAAGAAGAAAAATAGGCAACTTTTGCGTGTCAAACTTATCAATATTTTTAATCTGAGTTTTTTTTTTCAAAATTTCAATCGTGTATATTAGTACTGAATTATCCGCTAATGAAATCAATTGGGCGTCCTTCAAGGGATGATCACACAGATCATTTGCAAATAGTTAAAAAACATGGTCCCAAAACTGTTTTCCTTATTCCTTCACCGAACATTTGTTAAAGTATCAGCAACTATACAATATTAATAGTACAATATATTATTGTACTCACGTAAATACGTTGTATCTTCTGTTTCGCAACATATATTAAATGATATAGCAAGCTTTAAACACCACTTGGTGAAGTGTTCGGATTTAGAAACCTTGATATTTCTCCAGTTCCGCTGAACATTTCAACTCCTTCCTCGTGACTTGCAATGGGATCGGGTTCTCCTTGATACCGACAGCTGCAAACTCCATTCGCAGTCTTTGATTCTCGTGTGTTTGCCAAGGTATTGAACAAGATAAACCGCGCATAGGTTATTGTTAATCTGCTGATTAGCGAAGAATTAAGGAGCGTTCGTTGAGAAGGATTATTCGAAATCCAAATGTGCGATCCCAAAAGTTTGCCTAACAGCAGGTCACTCCTTCTATTTAATTTTCAAAAAATATATTCAATGCAGTTATTTTACGTATTTTTTTTCTGGAAGTAAGCTGAACGATTAAATTGCTATGCAGCGGAAAGAAAAAATATTCTGTGGTACTCGTAGTTGTAGAATTTAAATCATCTCAAAATTATGTGCAAGCTTCTGCTCACTTATGCAACGACACAACAATCAACCGCTAATTATTCTCTCAACACCCTCAAAATTCATATAATCGACCTGATAATAATAATTGATACTAACATGGTACGAATTTCCTACTATACATTGGTTTAGGCGAATGGCAAAACTTGAGGGTAGCCGATCATCGTCGACATCAGATAACTTCTTGCACAGTCCTGTTGTCGATACCTATGCTTTTAGCTTTGGCAGTTGTTCGACCGCGATTCTCCGAGGATAGAAACTACTGATTGCTGCACATCGAGCTGCCATTCTATTCCTACAACGATTTATTGATGGGGGACTGGTGATGTGGGTATTGTCTCTTCAATACAGCCTGTCATGAACTGTCCCATGATTTCTGAAGTACCTACCTATATCAAATCCCGTCTCCTTAAAGATTGATTGCAGATCCACAGATTTAGAGGACTGAAGAGAATTTGGCAACACATAGCTACATGGATGCAAGATAAATGCTGAGAGCAGATACTGAAACTTGGACAGTTTGGTAAATAAGTCATCTTCAAAACTGATCTCACTACTATTTTGTTGAGTATGATAATAACGAATGATTAGGGTGCACACCCATTGGTTCGCTGTGATAAGAACGAATGATGCGAGCGAAATACGGCCATTTTATAGGTTTTTCGGTGTCAGAATTCTAAATTTTCAAGCCCTTTACTTCTATCAGCTAGGTGCCGTCTTTGAGATCTAGTGTTGCCAACAGTCATAACTATATATATTCATACAGTATGGTCGCAATTTACTATGACACTAGTTCAGCGAAATACTCCCGCATTATAAAACAAGTGTCCATCTATTCTGAAGATGAGCCTAGCAGTTGAGGCCTTTCACCAAGCAGAAAATAATATAATTCAAAATGCAACCCCTATAACTATAACTGAATTATCCTATCTTGCTTTGTTTGAGATTTTATAAGAGACTATAAGTAGGGTGACGAAATCTCCAAATCTGTAGCTGATACAGAACAGCTGATTGAACCTCATTTCTGTATTCAGCTTATCAAAATTATGAGGAATAGATCCAAACTACGGCACCTAATTTCAAGTTTACCAGTGTAAGTCATCACAAAAGTGCATAGATATCCACCTACCTAACTAAGTTTTTCAACACTGCGTTGGGCGTTCACTCTAATGGGGTCATAATAATTTAATTTCTATGAACCAATGAGTAAATTAATGTCTAACCATGCAAATGGTTTTTCTAGATACTCACTTCATCACTTCAGGGATACTGCCAATGGACGAGATCATAACCAATTCGAAAAAATAAATCAACACAGGAGAAGACGAGTATTTTAGACCATATAAGGCAGTTAGACCTTAATGTAAAAATACTGATGGAAACATTAGCTACGACTATCTTCACCGCACTAATGTTGGTGGACGGCTGCTGATGGATTGCTATTAGACTGCACCTATCCATTCTCTCACGATCGTTCACGAACACAATGAGAAAAAAACATAGAAACAGAGAAAAATAAAAGACTAATGTAAATATCTTGATTATAGGAAACAAGTCGGCAAGCTGATGAAGGTGAAACGTGATTTCTCGAGTACCTACAGAAACTAGTCAGTTTTCTTCTCCCACTTCTCGTATACGAGTTTTCTTGGAGTCCAGTTCCGCAAACTTCCTTCATTGCTTTCCAGTTTTTGAAGTATCAACGCACGGTGAGTCCATTTTCATTTACATCCATTTCTGCTTCATTTTTAGGAGAAAATAAAAAAGTGATACGACGAAGAAAGCCGCTCTTGCTTGTATACTGCCTTTTTAAGTGTTGGTAGAAAGTACAGAAGTCATCCTGTTCAGTTTCCATATCTGAAACCACTCACTCCGTACTATAAATCGGACACACACTTTGATACTTAACTCGTCATGAAGTCGTTTTCAAGACACACGAGAGACCGATTTCGCACGAATCACTGATTCCATCATTGAGTAGGACAAGGAAGCTGAACAAGCTTCCAAATAAGTTCTGGTGGAGTTTATTGATTAACGTGGTGTCATTAAAGTCATGTCCTGTCACACGGAAAACTTGGTGAAACGTAGGGTCAATCATTAGTGAATGGTAATAGATGTTATTTATTATAGAAACTGTCATACAGAAATAATAGATAGTTATGATAGATATGTCACAACGCATTACGTAACATCTGACAGGTGGGTTGTTAGAGATTTTCTCCATAGATTACAATAATTATTTCGTTGGCTCCTCCTCCGAAACAGGTCCAACATTTTATTGTAAACTTCGCCAAAGTTGATCATTCAACCTCCGAATTTTTACTGCCAAGTTCCATTAGATCCCTCAATCTAAGAATCTTCTGTTTTTCTTTTCTTTTTGGACCACGGAATCGACACTAAGGGGTTTTCGCGGGAAAAACTATAAACCGGCCGTCAGCCGGACGGCGGGAATGAAATCAGTGAATACGCAATCAAAGCCTTTTCAATAAGGCCGTCCCTCAACTTTTTGGTTCTCGTGGTTTACGACGAGTTATTTATTTTTATTGTTCTTTCGAAAAAATAGAACCAAAATAAAATAAAAAATAAAAGGGCAGAAGTCGGAAAAAAAAGAAACCCGTGGGCAGTTATTTTCTTCGCCGCGGTCTCATAAACCATGTTAACTAATCCGGCTAACATTTTAAGCGGAATGACGCTCTCCATCATTTCGTTAACTTGCGAACGGGTGGGCGTCGTCTTGTGGTCTCTTTTTACTCTCTTTATAGTTGGGAAGTGGTTCTTGGTTTGCCGATATGTGCAGAAAGAACGCGTTTAGCTAAGCGTTGATCGACAGGGGTGTTTTACGTGAGAATGGGGTGTATAAGTGTGGTAAAAAAACAAGTTTTTCTTGTGGAATCTCAGGAGCATGAAATACTAGTTTTTATCCGGTTTAAACGAATTTTATTCCTCTAAAGAAAACAGGAGATGGGTGAGAATGATCATCGTTTGCATATTTGGTGCTTGAACTTAAACTTCAAATAGTAGTTCGAAGGATCGCCACCATGTACACTAGTGTCGAACCTACGGATTTAGGCGTCCAAAGTTGGCTCAGCTGAACTGGATTCTATTACAAATGGCGGAGTAGATATTAGGGGGTATTATAAGTAGCAAGAAAAGGACAGTATGGCAACTTTTGCCCTTCGAGCCCTTCAAAAGTCCTTTTTCTGATTGCCTTCTATAAAACCTCACACTCAGCCCGCCCCAAGAAGGGGGTCCTTTATTCGAATCCCAATTTTCAGCCCTTTTGAAGGACTACTATATTAGTAAACCAGAGCGTACAGGTAAAATACATATTGTAGAGTTTACTATATAGAACCTACGGACTTTTAGAAATACGTATACAGGTTTATCCCTCTTATAACGTCATAAGTCTCAAGCGCCAAGTCAAAACTCCGAACTTCTTTAAGTTCCTGACAGGACTCATTCCTCGTCAAGATGGCGTCATTAGTATTTTTGGGACTAAATCTTGCAATTAAAAAAATAATAATAATACCAATAATAAATAAATAAAAATAAAATTGAAACCGCCGCACCCGAGTTCTGAAGTCTGATACCTTGACCACTAAGCTACGATCGTCTGAATAACAATATTAGCAGCGCATCATCTCTTCTTCAGATCATGACGTAATGTCAGGTTTTTTCGAAGTTCTAGCCCTTATAAAAAACGAAAGGATCAACCTACAGCGTTGCAGATGGTTTTAATCGATTCTTTAGGATTATATTTATCAATTACAAGCAACAAATTATCACTGTTACCTTGACAGTTTTCGAGATCTCAATTTTGAATATTTTAGCCCTTAATTAAAAATTGATGCCGAGCCTCCAGGACCATCTAGCCCCCAAATGTGATTTTCAACACAAGTTTCATATTTTCAACTGAAATAGTCTTAAAGCTTTACTAGGATCCGTTAAGAACAAAATCAATGCAGGATAAAAGTGGGGATTATAAACTAAAATGTTCTTGTGGCTACGAATATTGCGGTCAAACTGGTAGGAAATTCAGGGAAAGAATAGACGAGCATCAGGAGGATTTCAGGGAAAATAAGGGTAAGTCTACATTTGCGAAACAACTTACGGAATCCAATCATAGTTACGATTTTGATTTGACAGATAGACAGTTTGTAAAATTTCTTCATTATTGTCCAAAGGGAGGTATATTGAATGTACTCGATAAATTCGAAATGATCAAAAGTGACAGATCTGGTAAATTTTTGAATGAGGATATATCTCAATTTATTTCGCCCCTGATAAGTCCATTTCTATAAAGCTAGGAAGTACCCTTCACACTGTTGGAACCACATTGAGTGATGTCCCCCCTTTCACTTCATCTGATTAGCTATAACCTCCCTTCACTTTGTTTCCACTTACAATTGGTTGTACCTCCCGCCCCTTTCCTTTCACTTGACCAATGGGATTCAATCTCCCTTCACCTGTGACTATAAAAGCTGTGTCCTTTCTAACCGTCGAAATCGATTTAACATTGTAGCTCTTCATTTTTTATGGAAATAGACAACGTTTTTTTCCACTATATTCCGGTTTGGAAGAGAGCTTGTCGCAAATACCATAACTCGGTGATGACGAGGCTTGAGGATTCTTCATTCTCACCCTCGGCACATTCTACCCTGAGCAATTTATTTATCCTTCCACTCTTCCTTTATTTCAACCCAATCTATTTCTTTTCTTTTTATTTTGTAAGACATAAAACTGGGCTGATTTATTCCGTTCACCCGTGACTCCTCGGGACGCCAAGGCCGCGTACAGGCGCGCCGCCCCGTCTGCGCTGCCCCCTCGATCTCTCGCGAACAATAGCGCTATAAAGAGTCATTTAAGACAAACAAGCGACCCCTGATTGGAGCCACAATCAACTCGCTGAGAGGAAAACAGAGCGGAGAAAAAGGTGATGACGCTCGAAATAAATTAACACCTTACAAGCTGAGGCAAAAGAAAAAGGAACGATAGAGGCATTGGAAAGACAAAGTCAGTAATATGCGCTATAAGATTTCCGGTAAGGGTTTGAGAAACAGAGTTGATGTGACAGTTTATCTCTGCCGACATTTATGACCGTGTAGAGATCGATTGAGGTGATTGAGTGCGTAGGTTGGACTAGTGTGTAAAAACACTAGTTGGTCCGCTAACCAGTTTTCACACGAAGTTTGAAAAACTAGTGGTCTTGTATAATGAAATTGTCTTCGACTTGTGGAATAGCAACCATTGACTTCTCAAGAGGTAGCACACAAAGTTGGTGTAAAAGTATACCAATAACTCTGGGACTCATGGCCAATATTAACTGGTGATATATATATATATATATATATATATATATATATATATATATATATATATATATATATATATATATATATATATATATAAAATATATATTTAAATATATACATATATATATATATATATATACAGGGTGCCCCGCGTAAGATGGTCAGAACTTCAGGGGTCGATTTTAGAACTCATTTCTGATTGAAAGTTCCTCCGAGAATTTTTTTGTTTTAATACGCGTAGTTTTCGAATAATTAAATATTTACGATTTTTTTCGTGTTTTCGACCTTTTGGCCGAAGGAAATCTTAATCCCACTCAACTGAGGCTCAACCCCATAATATCAAGTAACATACTACACTTATTGGACAACAACAAACTCACTTAAGATTACCTACCTACCTAATCTTGTCCCTAAGGCGTTTAAAAACGGCTTCTAAGCGTTGGATGTGCTCTTGCAGGCTAGTACTGAATACTATTATGTCGTCGAGGTAGACACAACAGTACTCGTTAGCAATTCCGCGTAATATGGTGTCAATAGCACGTTGGAAAGTCGAGGGTGCATTACGCAATCCGAATGGGACTCTAGTCCATTCTAGATGGCGTGTGGGCGTGCTGAACGCTGTTTTCTCAATACTGTTCGGATCCATCTCAATCTGGTGAAATGAGGATTTCAAATCGATCGTACTAAAGTATTGGCACCTCCCTAATTTGTCTAGTAATTCTGAGACTTGGGGAAGAGGGTATTTGTCCTCTATCGTTTTTTGGTTAAGCTTCCTGTAATCGACAACAACTCGAAATTTTTGTTTACCGCTATTGTCTGCCTTTTTTGGGACAATCCAAATGGGGGCGTTCCAAGGGCTTTCAGAGTTTCTAACGATGCCTTGTTGAAGTAATTCCTCCATTTGTTTGTCTAGTTCCTCTCTGTATATTTCGGGGAACCTATAGTTTTTCGCGTATACCGGTACATTGTCTGTCGTCCTAATCACATGTTTTACGTTGTTTGTGAAGGTCAGGTAAGTGCCGTCTTGATGAAAGATATCCGCGTATTTTATTACTAACTGGGAGATAGCTGTTTTTTCTTCCTCGTTCATATGGTCCATCCTGAGTTGTCCTAGATCGAATTTGAATTTGGGACAGTCGAAATTGTTGAAGTTTTGACTCGGATTTTTGTGATTCGTGTGATGGTGTTAATTCGTTCGGGGTAATCTGTTCAACTGTTACAGGGAATGTTTGTACGAGTCTCGTGGGTTTTTCTTCTGAATTTAGGACGTGAACATGGGCTTCGAAGTTGTCTACTCGTACTAAGCATTGTGGTATTTCTATGGGACCTATCTTTTGGTAAGGGACGATAGCGTCACCTTCTTTAACATTGTTTATTTTCAATTTGATTTGTTTGGACGCACCTACTGTCAATGTTATGGATTTCGTTGGTTTTGAGGTTTAAAAATTGGAGGGGTATGTCAACCTTTGGTGTTCTTAGGACGTTTTCATGCAGCATTATTCCGGCTCGCAGTAGTCTAAGATTGTCTAAGCCCAAGAGGAGGTCAAATCTGCTGTGGAAATCGAAGATGTTAAATTTTAAATTTAGACCTTTGGTTTGGAAGAGTTCGCCACATGGGACCATTGCGTTAGTTTTTGCCTTAGAAATTCCGTGTACGGTTTTTACAAGGAAAGTACTTTGGGAAATTTTGTCGGGGAAAAATTTGTTGGCTATTTCGGGGTTTATAAAACTTGCAGAAGCACCAGTATCGATTAGAATTTTTAGGTTTAGTTTAGGCATAGTTATGTACGTTAGTTCGTCAGTCGGTTTAGAGTATAGTGACATTAGGTCGTATGTGGGGGTTCGAGGCTGGTGTGGTCTAAAAAATCTGTGATTTCGTCTATGTTATGTTCATAGATCGGGTCGATGTCCTGGGTCTGTTCATCTTGTAAGATTTGCCAAGTTTCGTGGTCCCGATTTTGTTCCTCAGAGTCGGGAATTTGGGGTTCGTCATTTTCGAGGTTATGGAAATTTGGGTTGGATGTTCTCCAAGACATAGGCGTCCATTTTTGAGATTGGGGTTTCGCCGTTGGGGTTCTATGGGAATTAGTTTGAGATGTTTTGGGTTGTTGATTTGAGTGTTATGATTGTTGGTTGTTGAAAACACTATCGATCCGGAGACTGCGCCAAAAATAGAATACTCACGTTGTTAGAGTTTTTAAAAACTGATTTATTGGAATATAACACAATACGGACTTGATACGGACTTGGTGTTAGAAATAAACAAGATGAAGATGGCTCGGACGGCGGAACAAGACTGAAGGTTGGAGCCGCCTACGGGCTGTATATATAGGATAGTAATGCTGATCAGCAGTTTGCTGTTACAATACGCCTAGTGTCGCCTAGTGTGTACGTAACTTATATATATATATATATATATATATATATATATATAGATATACATACATACAGGGTGCCCCGCGTAAGGTGGTCAGAACTTCAGGGGTCGATTTTAGAACTCATTTCTGATCGAATGTTCCTCCGAGAATTTTTTTTAATACGCGTAGTTTTCGAATAATTTAATATTTAAGATTTTTGTTCGTGTTTTCGACCTTTTGCTTGAAGGTAATAATCCCCTGAAGTGAGGCTCAACCCCATAATATCAAGTAACATACAACACTTATTGGACAACAACCAACTCACTTAAGATTACCTACCTACCTAATCTGTGATTTGAGTGTTATGATTGTTAGTTGTTGACTGGTTTTATTATATTGTTGTAATGTCATGCGGAGACTCTTCTTCATTGGTTTTAGGACCTGACGAAGAAAAAATATTTTTCGAAAGCTCGGCGATTGAGGCGTTTTATTAGTTTTGACCCCATTCCCGAATGTTGACATTCATCACTCATGTGGGTCGATCTTGACATCATTTGAAGTCCTGACCACCTTATGCGGGTCACCCTGTACATATATAATATACATGGTGTATACACCAAATTTGGGTAAAAATCAAGGGGTCGATTCTAAAAATTAACCTGGAACTGGTATTGTACTAATGCTATCATGTCAAAATCTTCGTGGTAACGAGGCACCGTTTTGTATCTAGATATCAGAAATACTGGGATATATATATCCCTAGAGGGATCTGGGAGATATCCCTACAGCCGGTCGGTTGGTCGATCAGAGCGCCTGTCTCCAACAAGCCCACACAAGACAGGAGTCGTGATAAGACAATTACATAACTCAAAGCATTCTTCGCTTCCACTGATTACACTCGCAGGAAGGATGGGTTTCCTTGCTGTACCAAAGCCCAATAACTCGTCGTTAGACGGAGATAAAAGGGAGATGTTTTTTTCATGACTACAACTAGTAGGTTGGCGCAATCTGGGGGCACTCCTGCTCCAATTAGGTGATCCGTTGGATGGTAATTCGGAACCGTCAAGTTGCCATTCGTGATCCGCTCCCAATCTATTTACCCGGCGAGGGCCCTCAACTCGTTTTGATGATTCCAGAATAGTTTAAGATCATCTTAATCAGGCGTCAAGGTTTTCTTTTCAAAACCGACTGAATCCTCAGAGTAAAGGGGCCTACCAGTGGCGTAGCTGAGACATTTTTCACGGATGGGCAACAGTCGAGGATTTTTTTTATTTTATAGTTTTAGTATTAATTTCTAGTGCTTGTCGCTGAGAGAATGCGAAGACTGTTAATAAACTGTCAAACGTTCATATAAGTAGGTACCTAGGTGCTCAATGGCTTTTTGTAATGATCTGAAATCACGGACGCTTTCATATACATAAACCTTCCTATGGATTATTTAAGCATAATACTACTTAGAAAAAAGTATTATCCAAATAACTAATCAGAACGTTAAAAACTACGATAAATACGAATAGGTACCTACCGATCAACTGAAGAGCTCTAGGTTTATTACACTATTTACTAGACTTACTGCATGCAAATTCATATACCTATGTGGACTTTCTCTCTTACAGGTTTAATCCTCAGTTGTTACTTCCGCGCGAAAATAACTTTTTCTGGACAATATCACACAATCGTATTATATAAGTAGGTACCTAACTACGCGAAATGAAATACAGGGCATGAAACCGAGATCAAGAAACATAACAAAATGTAAACAAACTCAAACCAGCAATATGCTAGAGCTATATGCTGAAGCTATGTAGCTTCAGAGGAACGTACAACAGGGGTTCAGAACATAAGTGTATAAGTATTGAGGATATGAAATAATTAATTTTGGGCCATTTCATTCGAGACAATCTTCAAAGGGGGGGGGGATGCTGACACTCGCGACCTCTGTACCTACCTCGCGCAGTAAAGTCATTAATTTGAAATCATGTCCGAAAACGCACAAGTAACTTGTTTGTTAAAAATATTTACAATCCACAGTTTTCCGTTGTTTACTATAACGGAGCGTTGAAAAACATCTACTCACTCATTTCCGGTACTCGACTCATATGCCGCGAGTCCAGAGTTCAGTTTGAAAATAGTTATCCTAGCGTGAGGGCGTTCTCTACAGATTTTTCCCAAATACAACGTACGTACATTCCTTTTTTTCATTGCTTTATTTGTACGTGGATTGATTAGGAAATTGCCATTTCTGTTTAGGAAAGAAAGTAATCTATTATTAATATTCGATTGATCAGCTATTTCATTTACTAACCGAAAAAAAAAAAAAAACTTCTGCCAAGTTGGGTCATCACACATTGTAACATGGACGTATAGAATTAGTTGAAGAACAAAGTACAAGCCGAAATGATAGAATGTAAAATATAACAGTGTCAAATACATGTGTATAAACATGCTGCAATGCACTATGGGGCTATAATTAATGTTTGCATGCGCGGAAATTGACTAGATTGTCCCAAACAATATTTGAAAATTTCAGAAAAATCTACCATTATTCTCGGTGTTTTGCCTGTGTCAATCGATATTAGTTTTGCGCATGCGCAATGGTTATTACTCCACCAATCTTGATACAAATATTTCAATTGAAAAAAAAAAAATCACGTGAAGAAAACCTCCCTGCCTCGATAAACCCAATAACTCAAATACAATACAAAAAAAAAAAAAAAAAAAAAAAAAAAAAAAAAAAAAAAAAAAAAAATTATACGGCATTCTTCTAGAACGCAAATACCCAACTACCTACCGAGTTTGAACGACATCCGACCAACAGAGAAATTCAAGTTTGCATGCGTACCTACTACTGTTGATCCGACGGTATTGAAAAAAAAAAAAAAAAAAAAATATCATTCTTTTAGTTACCGAGTTTGAACGACATGCGTATTCAAGTTTGCGCATGCGTACCTACTACTGTTGATCCGACAGTATTGAAAATTATACCGTCTCGGAGCTAACCAGCACGATCCTGGAGAACCCATCGAATGCCATCGAAATCGAACTAAAACTAGGCATAGTTTAGGCATGAAAAGGATTTACCACAGACAGACAGGCAGACAGACGGACACGGAACCAAAATTGATCAGCAAGCTCTGGAATGCAAAAAGCAAGTGGACATTTTGATTTTTAAGGACAAAAAGTTTTTCGACCCCAATCATGAAGATAAAGCTTCCCTACCTTCGGTAGTGAGAAAGCAAAAGATGATTAGGGACGTCTAGAGATGGTTAGGGAACCACCATGGGTTAGGCCATCCCTAACCATCTCTAGACGTCCCTAATCATCTTTTTCCAGTGTTTAACAAGTCCAAACACACATTTGCCGGCCCAGAAACTACAGACCTAACCTTCCTCGATACAGGCACGAGTGGAGAAATGTGCATTGAGTGAAAATTGAGTTGGTAGGGGAATCGAAGGATAACGAACGTGGCCGGCCAACTTCGGGTCCATTCGGTTTCCTCTCAATAAGGTCCAACAATTTGTCTGTACCTATGCAAAAGATTTTAACCAGAAAGGCTGATTATATCTCACGAACAAATTGTCCAAAATATGCAAAAGTTATTATGACGGCATCATGAAACAGGAGTTGTTGAAGAACTCGTTAGATAGATGTATCTTTCAAGATTGACTTTTTGTAAGACATATGCTCACATCTTTCGGAGAATGATGGATTATTTGGATGAAACGAGTTATCCCCTATTTTAGAGGTGGGTCTAAGTTATGACGGTGTTTTTGGAAATAATTTATGACACAAATCCACTACAATGCTTGATACAGAATAGTTTCTATATAAAATGTAAAGAGTTTAAACGTTCTTTGTTAGTATATGGATGACACATCATGGTTTTTCACTTCCGTCAGAACATAATCAATGTTGCAGGATATCATAAAAATGGCAACTTGGCTTCGGTAGTGAGGAAGCAAAAGGCAATGGAATGTCCCCAGATACGAATGTTTCTTACATACACGCCTTTCCCCCACTGTTATGATATTGATATGTTAGACACGGAGGAATCAGTCGAAACCTTTAAAGTCGGAGAGTTAGCACTAAGCAGTTCGACACTTGTTTTCTTTTTTCAAACGACTTCAGTCGGCTCGAGCTATTTCAAACGCGTCAAGGGTAGTTTTTCACCCGGTTGGCCCTTACCCAGATACGTGCTCTCACCTCTACGGCTCATTCGTCTAGGCGCCCCACTGAGCGAGAATACGTATTTACGAACTCCTGCTCGATCTTCTATCGCCGGTAATTACACTGAAATCGAGAGCAGGCCTTATCAGGACGCGATTAGTACGTTGTCCCACAATCGTGACATTTCACGGGAATCGCATTCTCTTTCATTTCGCCTCTTCTCTTCCCATCTTCGACAAACACGGTGGCTTTAGCAATCTGTTCTTCAGCTTTGCACCGACTTATCAGCACATATCCAATTTATTTTCATGATACCAGGAAATGGGATTCATCATAACAATTTAGATGAAGCTCCATTTATGGCGGCTGCATCGAGATATTTTAACATGGACATGTTTTTGGGCTGGGAGTCATTCTAAAATTTGCAACCAAAAAAAAAAAAAAATGCAACGCTACAAATGATAAAAAAATTCGGTAACCGTTTGGCAACAATAATGAAGCAGCACTCTTCGGTTTTTTTCTTTTTTTGATTTTCACGTACAACCAATGCGTTACCAGCGAAGTGTAACTCCCTTAGTTTTCATTGCAGGAAAATCGTGCGTCACTTTTTGGAATACTCTCATTTTATCTTAACATCTCATGATCCCTAAGTCATCGTAGTGTTAAAGTTATAAACTAATATTGCTAAGTAACCATGATGAACTAATAATGTGAAAAGGAGGCACCAGGCACATGGTAGGTATACTATTGAGAAGTAGGTACTTGAAAGCAGTAGGTATTAGACAATGCATAGACCTCTGATCAGCTGATGGGCTCCTAAAGCTGATGATTTCTATTGTATTTAATGTCTGAAGCTGAAATTATGAGACGATTGAAATGATTGGCTCATTTCTACTCAGCTGAGTGAGCTAAATTGTCTCCTGTTCATTCTAGGAAGTTGAGGTTTGATAGGGTTACTCTCTGGGACACTAAGAGACGACTGCAATTATTGGCTCTTTCCTAATCAGCTGAGTGAGCTAAATTCACTCCTGTTCGTCCTAGGAAGTTGAAAATAGATATGGAGACTCTCTGGGACAATTAGAGACGATTGAATTGACTGCGTATTTTCTTATCAGCTGACTGAGCTAATTTAATTGAAATATTTTGACGATATTTACCACCTGTCATGGGTCATTTCGCATCTGTAGCCTTTGTTTTGTCACCTGTCATAGTTCATTTCGCATTTGTCATTTGAAATATGTATTGCAAATCAAATAGACATATCCATGCCATGATTTTTTTCCGTGTTAGCGGTAATTTTGGGTCTTCTTCCTTAGATGAGGGGTGGATCTGTCCCTTTGATCCCTAGAACAGCTTTCAAAAATCTCCAAAAAATGAACGCAAATACACACAAGTTTACACATAATACCGCTCGTTTCCAGGTATGTTACCTAGACTTTCGCCGGCATGGGATTGCTTTTAGGCCCCCCAGCGGTGTCAAGGGTCGGAGCGCCAAGATCAACTATTTGATAGCATTTCCACATTATGTGTTTTTCCTGATCAAATAGCTCGCATACCTTACAAGATGAAACACCTATGCATATTACATTACAATCAAAAAGTATTTCCTATATTCAACTGCACACACAGGAAGGCATTGGGATATTCTGAATAGTGGTTTCCGTGATCCCAAGTGAAGTATACAAATACACGTATATATGTTCACGTACACGGCAAATCGCGTGTTTGTTTGCAGTAGTCCTCCGCCTTGTTTTCTAATGAGGTGAGCGAACGGGCTGTTTAATATTCATTTGGATACAATGAAAATACCAGGTGAAGGCAATTTTATGAATATAGTGGAACAAATATCAGCGGAACCTAACATGCATTTATGCGAGACTTTCCTGGGGGCTAGGAACCGGCTACAGAGCTACGGACCGGATTCAAGTTTCCTCAGTTGGACTAGGCTGGGAATCGTATTGTTTATGACTTAGGGCAGAATTCATCGACCGGAATTGAGTCTGAGTGGACGCCTAAGTGTATCGATAAGGGAATACATGCACTCAGACGTGATTAGAGGGCGACCCTGAGGGCGCACTGAGTGAGCAACCCAAAAGCCCACTCAACTAGATTCATAATCGAATAATGGCGTCAAGTTGAGTGTCACCCTCAGTTCAATGGTGCAATATCCTGAGTGACGGCAGGAGGTCACTCAAGTACGTCAACTGATAACTTTTATAATTATTTTCACTTAGGTATAGGTACTGGTAATATAGTAGAGCATACGTCATTTATTTTGATCGGAGTTTATTCAAAAACAGCGGCACATGAGAGTAGGTAGGTACCTAAACAGTAGTTAGGTACATGTTTGATGTGACCAACAGATCCCATTCGAATGTTATACAATCAACAACGAAATATTCCGACCATGTAACCAAGACATTTTCGAGGAAAAAAATATTTAAAAAAATCCAAAACTCGACTTTGGTTTCAGACAAAAAGTATAGTCAATTTGTACCATTTCAGAATTTTCCCGTTCCTTTTCCCTGAAACTAGGGAAACTTCCCCGACAGCATACTGCCAGAGCTGCCAACTTTAAGTTGAAAAAGTCCTCTGAGGGTGCCTTTAACTGCTGAGTGAACCACCACACTCAACTATGGATTCGAACCGGTGAGTGGAGGTTGACCCTCCATTTAGGTGAGTGTGAGTGAACACACATTCAGGCATTGTCTATATACGAACTAAATCACTCGCGACGAAGTTGTGGAAACCCATTTCAAAACGGGAGTTATTGAAAAAACGTTGTAGATTTCCACGAAAATCGTGGAAATATATTTTCATTTATGAATATTATGTAGAAATATATATTACCTATTTATAAATATGTATTTTTCGTGGAAATAGACAACATTTTTTCTCTAACTTCCGTATTGTCTACGTATTCCGCCCTTAATCCCATAAATTTTATACAATCATCATAATAATCATAACCTTTATTCGGCGATAACTAATAAATTACTAATAAGTTATTAAAGTTTAATAACTGAATTGGTTAAGCAATTTATTAAACACAACAAAGTGTTCGACTCAGGTTCTATTTCTTTCTAAATATTAATGAACCTTCACAATCGACCAGGAAAAACAATTTCAACACTTTCAAAATGTGTTGATATGTTTGCAGATCATAGATTTAGTATTTGTTTAAAACAGACGTTTTTCAATTCTACAAGACCAGTTTACAAAACGTGACAAAACAGTTACATGTTGGCAGGAGGTTTGCAGAATTTTATGGAGTAAAATCTTGACAATTACTGTTTTTATAAGAACGCTCAGATCTGGGAGGTAATGGACATCACTGGTACTTACATAATAAAATACAGACTATAATAACTTACATAAAATCGAGAGCAACTGGAAACAATGAAAAACGGAAACATGAAAAACTACCTATAGATGTATAATATCTGAATAAAACCATTAACTAACGGTAAAAAACATTATCAGGCGTTTGATTGATAAACTACGTACTGATTGAGGCCAATCCAAATTCGTGTATGGGGTCAAAATTTTACCCATCGGAAATAACCCAACCAAAAGCCGTTTTTGATCGCTCATAACTGTGCCATGTTTCAATCGTATCCTTCACAAATCTTATTTTCTTTTAACATTCTTTCGTGTGGTTTTCATTACGTCCAGTGGCCTTTTAAGGAGCCTCACCTCGTATATCATCTGTCTCCGTTGAATATTAAAAAGGAATTTCAAAGCGTGCCTTCCAGCTCTCAATATTTGCTAATTATTCTTGGTGAGGTTCAACCCGTCCTTCAAAGGTGTGATATGTGAGGAGCGAATGCGGAAAAAGTTACCCTATTGGTTATTTTAGACGCTTGAAAACAACAGTATTTTTTTTAAATCTATGTGTTCCATTCAAAGTCTCGTGAATTTAATAGGGCGATGATTTCAGATCTATGGAAACGACGCACAGTAGGTGAGAAACTGATTTTAGGTGGACGCAGTCATTTTATGAACTATTCTTATAGGAAATCTTGAGCTGATTCCGAATATAACCCAAGTATCTATACCTAAAATAAATCTTCGACCCAATAAATCGATTTTTGTTCATTAGAAAATTTTTGGAGACAATGAAGCTATTCCAATGGCTCAAACCATTTTCCGAGCACCATTTTCACACGATCTCGCTCAAATTCGGATGATAGTTGGGGGATGACAATTTGATCATCTTATATCAAGTTCAACATGATTTTATCATTAATAGCTACTGCGCATGCGCCAATACGATATCCTTGTAACAAGCTTATTTTCCACAATTTTCATCCGATCTGGATGAAATTTACAGGGGATGTGCGGGCTAGGGGTTAAACGGGCCCCTAATGCGCATGCGCCTATGTGAAATCCTTGTAATGACCTTAGTTTCCAATGTTTTCATTCGATTTCGATGAAATTGTTTTGTTAGTGTGTAGGTACACAAACGTAAATTACATTGAGTACATAATTTTTACGTTTCTTTATTGATCAGTTATGACATTTCACGCTACTTCTTGATTTATTTTTTTTTCGCTATGTGATTTTTCGAGATCATTTAAATTTTTTTCCAATGATCTTCACATTCATGATAGGTATACGAGGAAGCTATGGGCCACACCCTACTTGGCAGACGTTTTGATATGTGAGGAAAGCTTCAAGTCAGTGTGAATATTTGAGAGATGGTCGTTATTCCAGATGGAGAATAGGTTCCGATGTGAAGAATGGGATGTTCAGAGTTCGGAAACCTTTATAGGACATTTTTCAAGATCCTTCTTAACACCAGATATTAGTGACCCACGCCTAACCATTCCAAACAAAATGAAGATGTAAACCGCCCGTCATTTTTAGTGGGGTGATCTCTCGGATTTTTTTTGCTCCTTTGGACGCCAAAACACCTCTTGCTGACGTATTATTACAGCAGGGACGACCTTGGGAGATCACCGCGGCCCTCAAGAAATCCGTCATTTCAGATTCAATCAGAGTATGCAAATTGCCGAGATATCCAAAGACGGCGTTTTACAGGGTTGAGCATTGCGTCGGGTATTACTTGTAATTGAGTGGAAATGCGGTGAGGGAGCGAGGAGGAGGGAGAATCTCGTGTTCTTCTCAAATGGATTGACTCATTTCGAAGACTGAAGACTGTAATTTAGGTGTCATGTCCCATAATTCCCCACAGCGGAGGTTTTGGATTCTTTTGTTTGAATCGCGTCAGAGGGTTCAAGGATTGTTTGATGTTGGAGTTATTATCGAGGATGAAGATGTCTAATAACAGTCCTCTGCCAACATCTCATAGGCGACGGAATTTTCCAACGTCCTGCGGACGAAAGATTTTTACGACATCCTGCGACTTTGATTATGTTCTGACGGAAGTGAAAAACCATAAAGTGTCATCCATATACTGACAAAGAACGTTTCAACTCTTTACATTTTATGTAGAATCTATTCTGTATCAAGCATTGTAGAGGATTTGTATTATAAATTATTTCCAAAAACACCGTGATAACTTAGACCCACCTCGAAAATATGGGGTAACTCGGGAGTTTCATCCAAATAATCCTTCATTCCCCGAAAGATGTAAGCCTATGTCTTACAAAAAGTCAACCTTGAAAGATACATCTGTCTAAGGAGTTCTTCAACTCCTATTTCATGATGCCGTCATAATGACTTAAGCATATTTTGGAAAATTTGTTCGTGAGATATAATTAGTCTTTCTGGTTAAAATTTTTTCACTGACAGGTACGGTTATGTTTGAATGTCAGCGAGACTTTCATCACGGATGCCACTGAAGGCTACTAATCACGGACAACATCGGACACGGCACGTCACGGATACGTGTGAATTGAACATTTCACTCAGTCCCTCTTTATCCTTTAGGAAGGGTTTTCATATATGTGCAGTGATGGTCCAAGAATGAAAGAGCGATTTTGCATCTTTATATAAGTTGTGGTGTGAAACTTCGACATTGATTTTGACTCGTGGTTTGGATCTTAGACTTGTTTCTTTTAGAATGCAAAATCCTTCTTCTTCCACTCATACCTTCTTGACGTGACAGTCGAGATAGTCAACGATCTATGTTTCCATATTAATAACAAGAATACCTGGCAAGAAATATCTTGATTTTATGAAGAAATGTTTCAAAAATCCGGATTTAACGGCGATAGATTAAGCTGCTTAGTTATTGCTCATACTTACTGCTTATCACTAATTGATTGTAGGTGTGTACCAACTGTATCTTTGCTTACTAGAATAGTGCCTTCTTTAGGTTTTTTGGATAGATAAACTTGAGAATCAAGTACCTCTTTACATTAGTTATGGATTTCTGCCTTGTCCTTCGTAGGTTTGATATGTTGAGGGTAGAGAATTTTACATAGGCTTCTCAAATTATGTGGTTTATTCATAGGCTGAGCGCTTTCGCCGTCATTTGGCCTCTTCAGAGCTTATTATTGATTGGTTCATGTTTGAATATAAGTTTTTTGGGGGCCTCCTTCAACATCACAGTCTTAACCAGTTATATTTGGAGATGCTGCTTGCGTCAATTATGTTAAAATCGAAAGGGATGTGAAAATTTGTGTGGAGAGACACACATTGTCTGCTAGTTGAACCTGTTCTGTACTTCTAAATTTGGTGGTATTTACTAGGTCCAATTTGTTGTTAAATTGAGAAATATTCAAATTTTTTTGGAGATGTGCACAATCTGAACTGATAAAACTTTAATTACTTCAAGTACCTCTTTACCGGTAGAAGGAACCAGAAGAGCGAGGTACCCTGAACATAAGAGAAGTGCAGATTCTCCGTCAGCTGTAGCTCCCCAACACCTGGTCGGATACGAATAAGGCGTTTCTGCGACCGGTCGCGGCCCCTTGAGATCCGGGAGCGTGAAGGATTTCGTAAGTCTTGAGGGATGAGCGGCCTTGACTCTAAGTGCCCCTTGGCTCGTCTCGAATCCTCAACGAGAGCTTTTTAATTTGACGAAGAAAACAATTAGAACTCGTTCATCTTCGACCGAGTGAGTGATCGCTCATCCCAACAGAAGATCCCACCAACTGGTCCTTCAACTGGGTGCCAGTTTCAGCCACTCATAACGGATCCCATCTTCATTCCTATTTTCGATAGTAGTTTTCCGCAAAAATATAGTCAATATGGTGGTAGAAAACGTCTGGCAAGTACTTGGTTGGACTAGCATCATTCTGATTTTAATAGGAATGATGCTACTAACTATTGTCACGACTGGTGGCTAAGTTATACTAAAAGATTCATAATTTATACACATTATTCAATGTTTCGCCTGCCCAACAGTAAAACTATTGATCCAACGGAGGTGAAACTCACAAAACCTTTAGGAGCCAACCCGCTTAATACCAATAAATTTCATCAAACTTGGCAACTCGCCACAGCCTTCATCTAAACTACTTCAATACCATTCCGATTTGGAACACTTAGGGCTATTATAATGTGAGCGTATCATGATAGTAAGATGAGTGCAGGCGCACAAGCTCCTCAATGATCCAGGGAAGAAGAAACTCTTACATGGCAAATTTCATGAATGATTTCTGCAATTATCATAACATTTGATAGAATGGTTTCGAGATGGTTTGCCTTAAAGCAACAAAGGCATTAAATTTCAAATTTTCGTATGCGTAATAGCTATTGCTTATTCAATGGCTATGAAATTTACAGGCGATCTTCTCGAGATGATTCTCAAACTACCCCTCAGGTTTAACAATGGTTTCCAAACGCTGTACAGTAGCTATATAGCTACTAAAGCTGCACAGCTAATGTTGGAGTTTTTCAGTTTTACCCACGAAAGTGGCAATTTTCAAAAACATTTCCACATTAACTTCAAACATTGGAAAAAAAGGAACACTCGGAGATATTTTGTCGCAAAGGTCAGAATTGGATCCGTATGTGACAACACATAACTAAAAGGTAAATAAACAATGTAAATATGGCAATAATAATAAAATGTTGAAATTACGATTGATCAGGGCTATGAAACATCATCTTATTGGGATTAGATTTTCTTCAACTACGCATCTCATAACTTTTATTGTTAATTAAATTTACAACTCGAATTCTAGGATTTAATTCATATGATAGTGTAAGCAATAGAGGGTAATTCTTCGGAATAGTGGCCTCAGTACGAACCTTACACATGTTAGAACCTATAGCTAAAAAGAAGAAAGTTTAGGGTCGGAAAGTGATAGATGTTATGAATTTGAGATGCGAGTTAACACCATTAACGGAAAAGGTCCAATGTAGATTAGTTTATGTGTGTAGTTTGGTGGTCTGGATGCTCGCAAGCTCGCATCTAAAAAATGCATAGCATCAAGTAACTAGTCAATCCCTTAGTAAAAAATTCAGATTAGTTAGACATATAGATTAGAATAATAGGGAGGCGGAACGATAACAGCGGGAGAGGAAGCTAAATGTTCAACTCTTCTGATTTTCTACAAATGGATTGACTGATGTATAAATATCACTTTCCTACCCTAAACTTTCTTCTTTTAACGAATTTTCGTAAAAAATGAAGTTATTGCAATAGCTCAAAAATTTCAAAATCAACTTTCTTCATTGAAATCCGCTTTGAGGCATTCTGAAACGAATCCTAGAGCTCATCGCTTTTCATATGTATATATACAAGCAGTGTACGTGTAATTTCTGACGATAACTCTCTTAAGGATTGAGATAAAAAATTCCATTCTTGAGCCAAAAAATCAAGATTTTCAAATGAAAGGATGAGTTTGTTGGCCGGCACGTTTTGAGCACATTAAATTGGTCAACTTTCAAAAAAATGTGCTTAAAAAAAAAAAAAAAAAAAAAACAAAGTTTAAAAATCTGTTAATTTTATATTTTGTACCAGAATTGCTGTCAAAATAAGGTTATTAACAACCAGAACATTTTTAAAAAAACTGATGCACAACATTATGCTGAAGAACGTACTTAATTGCCACTAATATTTGCTAAAAACATCGATGAAGGAAGGTGAAAATACAAAATGTTTTTTGGATCGCAGAATATTATTTAGAACGAGTTAGTCTGCTATGATTGTGGTAGGTAACGATTTATTTGCACTCGAAGTGCCCAAATTCAATAACAATGTAACATAATGTAATGTAACATAGGTAATTATAATAGGTAGATACGATGGCTTGAGACAATTCGCTCATACGGTCATACTGCATGACTGGAACTTTTTAGCGAATTCTCGCAAAAAATGAAGCTGTTGCAATGGCTCCAAAATTTTGAAAAATTCCATCATTGAAATCCGTTTTGAAGCATTCTGAAACGATTCCTGAAGTTTGCGCTTCTTCCAGACGGCAACTCTCCTTAGGATTAAGATAAAAATTCCGTTTTTGAGCCAAAAAATCAAGCTTTCCAAACAAAAGGATGAGTTCGTTGGTCAACACTTTTTGAGCACAATAAATTGGTCACTTTAAAAAAAAAGTACTTAAAAAATCACTAAAAATTGTTAAATTTACATTTTTCGGCATAACTCTAGCCAAAAATTCACAGCAACGAACTAGAACATCATAAAATTTACGCATAAAACTATCCAGAAATATGTACTCAAATTTCATTAATATTTGTTGAGAAATCTATAAAAACTCAATAGAAAAAGCTAAAGTAAATTTCCAACTCTTCCTTGAATTGTAGAGTATTAATTATAACACGTTTTGCTGCCCTAAAATTGGTAGTGAATTAGGTATTTCTTTGGACCAAAATTGCTCTAATTTCAAAACAGTGAAATAAATTTCAAAATAATATAACAACAATACAACAATACGATAATTTACGAGTGTTAGCTCATACGGTCATGCTGCATGACTGGAACTAATTCATCTGTTTTAAATTATAGGAATACTGGTTTTGACATGTGTGTTGCTATGGAAAAGTTTGTAGTTGAGCCCACTATAGTACCGAACTCCGTACCGTATCTGGTGCACACGTGAGTTTTTGTTTTGCAATTAGATTGATACTTTTTTCTGATACAGAATTAGTACCGCTCACCATGGCAAGAGAAATTATTTTCTCGTATATGCAGGATACTAGGAGAAAAATCGTGGATGCCAACCTTCGAAAACCGTATCTGATCTGACAAGAGAAAATACATGAAGGGTCACTGGAAAGAACGATCAGAGTAAATTTTTGGTCCGAAATGAGTGGTGCTATTTTGCAGGTCTTAGAGAAACGAATGTATCGCTTCGGGGAAGAATAATAAAGGTTAGCGTCAAAATACAAAGGGAAAGATTTCAAGTGTCATGAAACAACGATCAGAGTCCATGCGTTGACGGCTAAAAAAGGTTCAGAGACCTAAAATAGGTACCCCACTTTTTGATCAGTGCTCATCCATTCAAAGTCAGTTTTTCCCATTCTCCTCACATTCCGTAAAACATTTTGATTTTGGTTTCTTCATTAAAATTTAAATCTTCAATGAAATGATTATTTGGAGTCGAGAACTAGTATTTACCCTAAACCCAAAATGTTGCACTTGAAAGTTTAAAATTTGAATTTTGCAGATTTGTGAAGAAGTGACTCTGATCGTTATTCCTCGCAACCCTTCACATTCGTATAATCAAAATAGTGGGAGGAAAAATCGTATCTGCCACTAATTCCGAAATCGTATCAGACGCCACGAGTCCTAAAATAGTAAGAATTTAATTCTTATCTGGACTTTCAAGAGTGTCGCAATTAGTATGTACTTGAATACTAATGAAATAATGGTATCTGACGCCCAGATGCGGGGTTTTGCTCGAGAAAAGGTCAGTTACGGGATTTTCATTAGTAAACCGAACCAAAACGTAGTTAATGCGATAATTGTAAGCCGTTTTTAAGGCGTTTCCCGTTGAGATCCGATTTCAAGACTAGCAAAATCAAAAGAAACCACCCCACAACACGGGGGGGGGACCAATAACTCAATATGGCCAAAAATTCAGATACGGGATCTATTCTTAATACGGCAGAATACTGCTAAGAAGCAGTGTCTTAAAACTCAGGTATCTCATTAAAAATATATGTGAAATAATAAAAACAAGGCTGTAATCGGCCAAATAGAGCCCGTGTACAAAAGAACGGACTTTTTCGATCTAGTTGAAGGCTAGTAAAGCTAGAAAGCAGAGGCGGACTTCGGATAGCAGATTCAGCTTCTACACGACTTGAAACGTAAAATAACCAAGTTTGAGCGGTGTTCAAATAAACCTACCCGCTAAGTACATCAACATAATTAGTAAGTAATGGGGCAGTTGAAAAAAAAATATATATATATATCATTTACTTCAACAGTTTCCGAGTAATTTTGAGATGACCAGTAGTGTTGCCATTTGCAGGAAGATTACGGTCTTTGCTCAAGAAAAGGTAAGTAACGGGATTTTCATTAGTAAATCGAACCAAAACTTAGTTAAAGCGATAATTGTAAGCCGTTTTGAGGCATTTCCCGTTGAAATTCGACTTCGAGACTAGCAAAATCGAAAGAAACCACCTCCCTAGGATAAAGATGTGTAATGATCTGCGGCTGCTATGAAGTCGATGAGCCCTGCCGTATTTCAGAGGGAAATAAAAGATAGGCTGATTACCTTGGCACCGTACAGTACAAATGAAGTTTCTTGTGGAAGCTAGCTGGTGTTCTCCAGTGAAGTGTTGAGAAATATTGACAATTTATTACCTGTTTTTATGCAATTTTTGCTTGTATTTTTTCTCCTGTTGACGTTTGTTAGATACCTTTTGCTATATGGTGACAATAAAGTATACCAATGTATGACGATCTCGACCACTTCCAATTAAACTATGTTTTGGGGGTTTTCAAGGGTTGGTCCGAATTGAGATGACTCCTTTACGCCAACGTTTCAAACAATTTATTGTTCATCCTCAGGGCTTAGGGAATTGAGTGTAGAAACACTATCTCATATCACTCATTAGTTGGGCATGAAGCTACCCAGAAATACAGTTGAGACATTGCTTGAATGCAGACATTTTTTTAGTGATGAAAATGCAAAGTGAAGTGACAAAAATACTTGTTTTACTAATCTAAAAAAAAATCAACTGTATTTCTGGGTAGCTTCATGCCCAACTAATGTGTGATCTGAGATAGTGCTTCTACACTTAATTCCCTAAGCCCTGAGGATGAACAATAAATTGTTTGAAACGTTGGCGTAAAGGAGTCATCTCAATTCGGACCAACTCTCGAAAACCCCCAAAACATACAATAAAGTATTCCTATTCTATTCTATTCTCCCCCAACGGGGGGTGCCATTAACTCAACATGGCCAAAAATGCTGATACGGGATCTATCCTTAGAACGGCAGTATACTGAAGAACTACGGAATAGATTCCACTAATTCAAAAATGTCTTACCGACAAAATTGTGGAAATCGCCAAACTACCCCTGAAATCCAAATTACACACTTCAACGTCGATTAATTGATGGAATCAGCCGTGACTTACCTGAAGGCTCGCGTATCAAATGGTATCCATACACCGTGAACAACACGGAAAAAAAACAAATCGACAGACGTGCGATCGCGGATGGAGTCGGAGAGAACGAAGAGCGCGGGAACGTGAGCACTGGAGGTTTGGGCACGAACTCGAACAGCGGACTGCATGAGACTGAAGACGAGCGGGCGTCCGTCCCGTCCCCACCCTTTATGCCGTCTTCGGATCTCAGGAGGCCTCTGACTGCACTTTCTTTCGGTTTTTCGGCGGGCTTCTCGGAAATCGGCTTCGGGTGTCTTCTGGGCGAGGAGGTTTTTTCGGTTCATTCTTAAAATCATTGGACTTGTGAATGTCAGTCGATCAAATTTTGGGCAGTCTGGGTTTTTTTTCAGAGTTGGGGAAGCAGCGATGTGAAGGTTCAGAAAGGGGAGACTTCTTCCTGACGAAGTGGTGTGGAGGATCCTCGAAATGTGTTTAGTTTGAGCGTAGGCTTCTCAGAAATCGGCTCGTGTGTCTTCTTGCGAGGAGGTTTTTTCGGTTCAATCTTAAAATCATTGGACTTGTGAATGACGGTGGATCAAATTTTGGGCAGTCTGGTTTTTTTTTTTTTTTTTCAGAGTTGGGCGATGTGAGGGTCCAGAAAGGGGGAGACTTCGTGACGGAGTGGTGTGGAGGATCCTCGGAATGTGTTTAGTTTAAGCTTTTTAGAATACGCATACAATAAAAGATTTGTAGACTTTGCAATGTGGAATGCACCAGGAAACGCGAGATAGAAAAGCAAAACCCACCTTCCAGAAAAAATTATTTTTTTACCAAACCAACTCAATCATGTGATCATGATAGCTTGCTCATCCATTCAATCCCATGTGATTATTGCCAATCCCAATCTGCTCCTTAAACCAACTGGAGCACCTTAAGCCAACTGGATGCAAACAGATGGTCACTAAACGTTATCGTTATCAAGCACTGTTGGCATTACATACCTATATTTTTCGGTCTTCGGATCTCAGGAGGCCTGCTGCACTTTCTTTCGGTTTTTTGGGTGGTCTTCTCGGAAATCGGCTCGGGTGCCTTCTTGCGAGGAGGTTTTTTCGGTTCATTCTTAAAATCATTGGCCTTGTGAATGTCAATCGATCAAATTTTGGGCAGTCTGGGTTTTTTTTTCAGAGTTGGGGAAGCAGCGATGTGAAGGTTCAGAAAGGGGAGACTTCTTCCTGACGAAATGGTGTGGATGATCCTTGGAATGTGTTCAGTTTGAGCGATTTTGAATCCGCCTTAATTCAAGGATTTATAGACTTTAGAATGTGGAACGCACCAGGAAACGCGAGATAGAAAAGCAAAACCCACCTTCCTGAAAAGCTTATTTTTCTTACCAAACCAACTGGAGAGGTCAACACAATCATGTGAAACTCCTTAAACCAACTGGAGCACGTTAAGCCAACTCGACGCAAACATATGATCTCTAAACTTATCGTTATTAAGCATTCATAAAAGTTGGCATCACATACCTATATTTTTTACCGTCTTCGGATCTTAGTAGGCCTGCCACACTTTCTTTCGGTTTTTGGCAGGCTTCTCGGAAATCGGCTCGGGTGTCTTCTGGGCGAGGAGGTTTTTTCGGTTCATTCTTAAAATCATTGGACTTGTGAATGTCAGTCGATCAAATTTTGGGCAGTCTGGGTTTTTTTTCAGAGTTGGGCGATGTGAGGGTCCAGAAAGGGGGAGACTTCGTGACGGAGTGGTGTGGAGGATCCTCGGAATGTGTTTAGTTTAAGCTTTTTAGAATACGCATACAATAAAAGATTTGTAGACTTTGCAATGTGGAACGCACCAGGAAACGCGAGATAGAAAAGCAAAACCCACCTTCCAAAAAAACTTATTTTTTTTTACCAAACCAATGTGATCATGATAGCTTGCTCATCCACTCAATCCCATGTTATTATTGCAAATCCCAATCTGCTCCTTAAATCAACTGGAGCACCTTAAGCCAACTGGATGCAAACAGATGGTCACTAAACGTTATCGTTATCAAGCACTCATGAAAGTTGGCATTACATACCTATATTTTTTCGGTCTTCGGATCTTAGGAGGCCTGCTGCACTTTCTTTCGTTTTTTGGCGGGATTCTCGGAAATCGGCTCGGGTGTCTTCTGGCGAGGAGGTTTTTTCGGTGCATTCTTAAAATCATTGGACTTGTGAATGTCAGTCGATCAAATTTTGGGCAGGCTGGGGGGTTTTTTTTTCAGAGTTGGGGAAGCAGCGATGTGAGGGTCTAGAAAGGGGGAGACTTTGTGACGGACTGGTGTGGAGGATCCTCGGAATGTGTTTAGTTTGAGCTTTTTATAATTCGCATAAATTAAAAGATTTCTAGATCTTACAATATGGAATGCAGCAACAAATGCGTGAGAGAAGACTGAAATCCACCTACCTGAAAAAAGTTTGTTGAGTCAGTCCCACGGAAATACTAGAGTTGGGCATCTCGGCGGGTGTGCTCCATGGTATCACCACCACTGTCCTTAGGGGCTCACACATCAACTGATGTACATTTTATAGGGGCACATCCTTTCATCCCACTCTTCCTCTTCTTCCTTTTACGACTTCCCTCATCCCAAGACCTGGTATCGTGTAAACCTGGGTGTCCACTCCACTTCTTTTATACATTTATTTTTCCAAGGGTGTGCCCTTTCCGCGGTTCGGGGGATTTTTATTTTTTTAAATAATGTGTGTGTGTGTGTGTGTGTGATCTATGCCATGAAAAGTGAGAAATTTGAGTACTACCAGTCGCCAGAAAATGCATTTGCTTAAAAGAATTTGTGCTCTGCTATTATCTAAAACCAAGATTGTCCTCCTATCCTAGGAGACCAGCAGCATTTTCTTTCGGTTTTTGGCAGGCTTCTCGGAAATCGGCTTCGGGTGTCTTCTTGCGAGGAGGTTTTTTCGGTTCATTCTTGAAATCATACGATTTGTGAATGTCAGTCGATCAAATTTTGGGCAGTCTGGATTTATTTTGCAGAGTTGGGGAAGCAGCGATGTGAGGGTTCAGAAAGGAGGAGACTTCGTGACGGAGTGGTGTGGGGTGTCCCTAAACGGTTGACCAGCGTTGACCAGCGTTTACCGCCGTTGACCATGGTGTTCCCCTACTCCGATTAACATCAAATTTTACCCAAAGTCAGGAAAGGGCAAAAAGAAAAATCTGACGAAGTTTCAGCCACCCACACCCCTGCGAGATATAAGGGTAAAACTGCTTTGACCAGCGTTGACCACGGTGTTCCCCTACTCCGATTAACATCAAATTTTACGCAGGAAAGGGCAAAAAGAACGATCTGACAATGTTTCAACCCCCCACCACCACACCCCTGCGAGAAATAAGGGCAAAAGTGCTCTGACCAGCGTTGACCGCCGTTGACCACGGTGTTCCCCTACTCCGATTAACATCAAATTCTACGCAAAGTCAGGAAAGGGCAAAAAAAAAAAAAAAAAGATCTGACGAAGTTTCACCCCCCCCCCCCCCACCCTCACCCCAGTACGAGCTATAAGAGTAAAACTGACCAGATTTCACCCCCGTTGACCATGAAGTTCCCCTACTCCGATTCAAATCAAATTTGAATCGAAGACGGAAAATAGCAAAACAAACAATATATCAACTTTTCAACTCTCTACCCCCACTCCCCAACGAGCAATACACGTTAAACTATTTTGACCACATTTGACCCCCGTTGACCACGGTGTTCACGTACTCCGATCCCGTTCAAATTTTGATCAAAGAAGAAAAAGAGCAAAACGAACAACCTGTCTAAATCTCAACCCTCCATCACCATCCCCCTACGAGCAATGAGCGTATAACTGACCACATTTGACCCCGTTGACCACGGTGTTCTCGTACTCCGATTCCGTTCAAATTTTGATCAAAGACGAAAAATAGTAATCCGAAAAACCTGTCAAATTCTCAACCCTTTATCCCAACTACGTTACGAGCAATAACCGTAAAACTGCTTTGACCAGGTTAGACCTCATGTTGACTACAGTGTTCTCCTTCTCCGATTCGTTTAAAATTTTAAAAAGGTCAGAAAAGGGTAAGATGAACAATCAGTCAAAGTTTCAATCCCCAACCATTCCTTCCAATGAGCAATGAGCGGAAAACTGGTTAGATACAGAAACATTTCACTTCCTTAGATGGAAATCGGCAAATATTCTTCCATAAACCTGATATTATTAGCTTCACTTTTTTGTAATGAATACTTCCACTTCAGAATAGAAATATCATACTATTGAACGAAATTAAAAGAAGAATTCTGCTATATATTGCTCAAGTGAAAGTGTAGGTAACTGGTAGGTAGGTAGTAGGTAGGTACCTACCAGTTGCCTACCTACTACATACCTACGTACTACTTACCTACCTTTATACAACATACTAGGACATCACTACTTAAACCCACATACCCAATACATCCTACCTACATACGAGTACAACATACTTTTCCACCAACCTTCTCAAGGGTGCCTGCGGTTCAAGACGCTAATTTACTTTTGAAGGACAATTAATAGCAGATAGAATCGCATGTACCTAAAAAACTGTCTGACCACGGTGTTCCCCTACTCCGATTCTCATCACATTTTACCCAAAGTCAGAGAAGGAAAAAGCGAACAATCTGACGAACTTTCAATCCCCCACCCCCACCCCAGTACGAGCTCTGAGCGTAAAACTGACCAGATTTCACCCCCGTTGACCACGATGTTCCCCGACTCCGATTCACTTCATAATTGAATCGAAGACGCAAAATAGCAAAACAAACAATCTATCAAATTTTCAATTCTCTACCCCCACTCCCCGACGAGCAATGAGCGTTGAACTATTTCTACCACATTTGACCACCGTTGACCACGGTGTTCTCTTACTCCAATTCCATTCAAATTTTATCAAAAACGAAAAATAGCAAACCAAACGATTTGTCAAAATTTCAACCCTCCACTACCACCCTCCTACGAGCAATAAGCGTAAAACTGATCACATTTGACCCCCGTGGACCACGGTGTTCTCATACTCCGATTCCGTTAAAATTTTGATCAAAGACGAAAAAGAGCAAAACGAACAATCTGTCAAAATCTCAACCCTCCACCTCCATCCTCTACTAAAAATGAGCGTAAAACTGACCACATTCGACCCCCGTTGACCACGGTGTTCTCCTACTCCGATTCACATCAAATTTGACCCAAAGTCAGAAAAGAAAGGAACGAACTGACAAAGTTTCAATCCCCCACCCCCACCAGTAATAAAAAATGCATAATATTGGTTCAACCCAGTTGGAAATGCACTTATATACCAGGAAACGTGAACCACCCCCCGTCGTACCTAAGTACTATCTAAACCTCAAATGTTGATCACGTGGGTAGTGGATAAAGTCCCATCTCTATTTTCATCATTACAAGTAATAATTAATCTTGTTTACATTTCTTTGAAACGTATGGATTGTTGTCATGCTGCGTTATAAAAACTGTTCTCGTTTCTACGTCGAGTTGGTTCGGTGGTTCGTTTCCTCAATTATTCGTTGATTTTCAAACAGCGCCAACATGTCTAGTGAAGTCGACGATTGCATTAAAAAGCTGAGCATGCAAAAAGGGGTCAAAGGTGTCATCGTCACGAATGGGGAAGGCGTTCCCATCAAATCGACCATGGATCACACGAAAACCATTCTGTACACTGCGTTGGTAACCCAGGTTAGAAAGTGATTTCTGAAGTTATTTACCATTACTGAGTAAAGGCAGTAGGTGGATATGTAGGCAGTTATCTTGAAATATCTGAAGCGAGTCACCTTGTAAGCTCTTTTAAATTTTGCTCTCGGGTATGATGTGTATCAACTGGAGCAATTTAATTAGCTGAGTCAATAATGAAGCTCTAGATTCAGCTCAGTTAGCTCATTGAGCTTTCAGACATGTAAAAACGAATTTCTAGGATCTGTTGGATCTGAAATACATATATTATTACATACACGTTTATATATATTATATATATTTGCACTTCATACAATACATTACAACAATAGTTTAATTCAAAAATAGACAATAACTGTAACAATAATATTCTTTTCAAATTAGGTATGTATATGAAAAAATACATTGCGCCACGAAGATTCTAGTTCATATGGAACTCTTGTTTCCCCGTGGAGTCAACCCATATATCCACTTTAGCAAGCGGACCATATAATCATCGCTTTAGTTCGATAACATAATAATGTATCATTAATTCATAGGTATCAATTACGAAATAATAATAATATTATTCACTAAAAACACCAATATAACAAAACCAAGAATGAAAGCAAAGGTACACTGAAACAACGAAGACGTCTTGATAACACGTTTAAATGAATTCAAGTTGGGAAAATCTTCTAGCTTAATATTAGTATAATAAAAAAACGAATAGCAGTGACATAAGAACTTCTTTTATAAATTTCAAAATTAATTCTGGGCAGTCTGATATTTGATCCTAAACCCATTCTGGTTTTTGAATGAAAACCCGAATGCTCATGATCAACTTTTCTCTTATATACATGAACACATGAACAGTACAAAAGAATTTGGTCAACTTTTAGTACATCAAATTCTTTGTACACATTAAACGCTGAGTACCTTCGATGTTTATTTAGCATAATTTTAATACTAGAATTCTGTGCAACTCGCAATCCTCCCAAGAAAGTACTAAATGTTCCTCCCCAGACCAAAGTACCATATTTCAGTACAGAGTACACAAGTCCATAGTACACAGTTTTCAAATGTCTAATATTGAGGAAACTCCTGAGCATTTTGGAGACATAATTCATCTTACGTATCTTACGAACCAATGATCTGATTTGTTCCTTAAATTGTAATTTGTTGTCAAAAACAATTCCCAGGTATTTACAGGTGTCTGAGAACTTTATAGATAAACAATTACGCTGATCAGAAAGATCACATACATATTCATGACACTTGAATTCAGGAATATTCTGCCTACATTTATGAGATAGGTAAGTTAAAACTCAGTATTTTTGTTCTGCTCAAATTCAACTGCAAAAAATTCAAATCCAACCAACCTCGTTCCACAAGAAATTCCGAACCGCTCATCCGAATTAGCTCATCATACTGTTTACTCCTAAACAAAACTAATTTCTTCTTCTTCGAACTAAATAAGAATAGTCGAATGATGATGGCATGGAAGCCGAAACTTTTAGCTCCGTGAAAACAAACTAAAATTAGACATGAATATAACTCAATAGTGTCGAGAAAGCAAAAGGTGATGGGATTCGTCAAAATCCTACCGAAACAATATTTGCATACAATGTTTCTTTATGAATGTAACACTAGGATAATGATGACCTACTCTGTATACCAGCGAACTTCTGTATTGCGCCAGAAGAGCTATATTATAATTTTGAAATAATAAACCGTTGTGTAATAACTTTCTGCCTTTTCTCTTTTATTACTGGCTGTCGAGCAAAAGTAAATCATGATTGTTAGCAAATTTTCTTTGAAAAATTAAGCTATCGCAATGATAGCTTATTGGGGTGCGTACCTCGTATCGTATCTGGGTGTGTACATGGGGTCGTAATATACCAATGATTTTAAGATGGATATTTTCCAGAATCGTTCGCATGCAAATCCGTTTTATAGAAAATATAGAAAATACAGAGCGAAAATTCAGTGCAACAGGCCTTCAACTGTTGTTACAAGTGTAACTAAATTCGGTTATTTTGGAAATTCAGCTGTGCGACAAAGGGCGGAGCGCCGTTAAAGATTTGGACCCCAGCAACGACCTGACGTTCCTGAGGCTCCACTCCCGCATGCAGGAGATCATGATCGCCGTCGACTTCTCGTACCTCCTCATCGTCGTGCAGGGCGTCGTCGAGGAGGAGGGCGGCGCCGCGAAGAAGGCCAAAGGGAGCGACGAGGAGGGAGAAGGCGAAGAGGAGAAAGAGGAAGAACAGGAGGAGAAGGTGGAAGAAGTGGAAGACATCGACGACTACGTCCTGGAGCTGAGCTCGAGCGCGTCCGGCGAAGCTGATGAAGGCAAAGGGGCCGAGAAAGAGGAGTCTGAAGACGAAGACTAACGAAAACCAGCTAATTAATAGCTAATTAAAACAGCTAATTAATATTCAATAAGTGAAACTCTTGAGTTTTGATTTTTGCCGTAGCAGAGATTATTGAATGACCGTAACTCTAATTTGAGGCGATCAGTATCACCAAAGCTCAATACCGTTAAGTAAGGTTAGTTAAGGACGATTTTGACATATTCCATTAGCTGGAGTACCGTATGTACACATTTTGGCAGAGTTATATTTTTTTGCTGATCAAGTCTTGCTGAGCAGTTTAAGTTGTGGATCCAAGTTGTATTCTTATAACAACGGCCGTAGGAATTTTCAAAAAACGTACCAATCTGATCCCTGGAAGTGGGATCAGTTTAGTACAAGCACTTTTTTCGCACCAAAAAACGACTCTTGTGTCAAAGAAACCCCCTTGATAGTATTTTTCAAGCTTCCCTATTGGCAGTTTGTTCTATTTTTCTTATACGAAGAAGAATTGAAAAAACATTTTCGCCAGATTTATACGATCGAGCCGCCGTATCAGTCGGACGTGTTATCCTAGCTCTGCATTCTTCGTTAAAGTTGATCGGTTTACGCGAGTCCTTTACGCATGATTTTTGGGAAGGTGAAACATTCAATACCTAACTTCCCGTCTCTTGAATAGCCTTACTATCCGTGGTCGAGTTTGCTCATTTTTCGGCTTTGGAAATTTCGGGTTTTTACTCGATCGGGACCTCGTGGTGCGCTCGTTTCGGGGAGCCGTAGCCCCCTCCAGTCAGCTGTCCCCCGGTGATTGGCGGGCCCCCTCTCCATCCGTCAAGGTCAGTTTTCCCCACCTAATTAGTAGGATAGAATCAAAATATTCGCCGACTTGGTTCTCAGTGCCGTTCCGGTTGGGACGCATTACTTTTGAGAGTGGATAGTGCGCCCATTATGCCTGCCACTGAGCTTTCGATCTCCACGTAATTAAGATAATGTCACAGTCTTCCCTCGACGAATTTTTTTCTCCAGGCATAAATAGAAAATCATTTACTAAAAGGAAACAACGTTTGAGTGATTCAGACTCTGATACCCCTTCAAAGAAACATAATTTTGAATCAGCAAAATCATATAAGATGTTGAGTGAACAGGATAAGGTGGATTTAATTAACAGGTTTAGCGACGTAATGGATGGGAAGATTAAAGAACTTAAAAAAGATATCCCAACAAAAGAGGATATGACTGCGATAAATCAAACTATCGCCAGTATCTCGCAGGAAAATGTAAAATTGAAAGAGGAGGTATGTGTCTTGAGGAAGGAGTTATCAGCTGTGAAGGAAAAGATGAAACAAATTGATTACCGGCATCGGGGAGACAATCTAATTTTTACGGGACTCAAGCACGATAAGGATTCAAACCTTCATGAAATTATCACATCTTTCCTCAGAGAAACGTTGGGCATTCCTGATGACCCAATGATTGGTGATATTGTACGGTTAGGTGGAGCTATGCCGGATGGGCCACTTAAGGTTAAATTCCTAAAAGGATCTTTTATATCAAGAATCTTCGGCAGGACGAGGCGATTGAGGGGCACTGGCTTTGGCATTGATCGTGATTATCCCGATGATGTCAGGGCAGTGAGAAGGAAACTCTTTATGATTCGAAAAGAGGTAATGAAAGCCAACGGAGCTCTGAGGGTTATTATCAGATCAGAAACCATGATTATTGGAAATGAAAAGTTTTCATGGTCCGACTCGGTTGGGATCACTCATGAGGGAGAAAATGGGATTTCCAAACTAAATGATATTGTGGGAGTCGATATGTCTCAAAAACTTCCTTCGCTTGCGTCAGCTGTGGGCTCATCAGCGACTCCACCCCCGCCCCCGGGAGGTTCCTGAGATGAAGTTGCCTGCCGGCTGGATTCGAAGTCACACTGCACCTACTTTTCCGATAAATCTTTTGAGTTACCTGATTCTAATATATATAGTAATTTCTAAGTTTACAATGTTTGTGGTTTGAAGAATAAATCTTTATATAGGCACTTTTTTGATTATGTAAGGAGTTTTGATCTTTTGTTTGCTAGAAACTCACCTCTTAGCCGTAGATTGTGATAGATTCTCCAAATATTTTCCGGATTATAGTTTGAAGTGGGTTCATGGTGTTAAAAAAGCTAACCGTGGAAGAGCGGCTGGGGGTATGTTGCTGGGAATAAATAATTCTAAGCTAATGACTGAAACTTTTCATTTTGAGATGGGAGCCAACAGGCCATACTTAGTGGGTATGTGTGGAGGAAGTAGAATTAATATCATACCAGTATATCTTAATTGCAATGCGTGGGAGGAGGACTTCAACGAGCTGTACGAGTTCTTGAGAGACGTAAACCATGAAGATCAAGAATTTATAATCATAGGAGATACTAATGCTAGAACGGCTGCAAAGCAATCATTACCAGCGGAGCTACAGATCGATGGTGTGAGGTTCATGGAAGTCAGAAATTCAAAGGACAGTAAATCCAACGGTAGGGGTGAAAGTTTTTTACAGTTATGTGAGGATTTCAGTTTAATAATTATCAATGGAAGATGTGCAGGTGATCCTGAGGGTGAGTGGACGTACGTTGGACCGCATGGTACATCAGTTATAGACCTATGTTGCATAAGCCGTGGTGCTCGGCCAATAGTAGAGTCCTTTTCGATTGGATGTCAAGTTTTTTCGGACCATATGCCTTTGGAGGTGAAGCTTTTCTGCCGCTCTACGCAGTTGGATAATGTTTTGCCACTCTTGCCAAAACAAGCGTGGAGGGATTCTGGGAAGGAGGCCTATGCAAGACATCTTAGCTTGCTGTCTGTGGAGCCGCTATTGGACGCACTGCCATTGCAGGATTCTATGTCCCTATTGACTGAGCGTATCATTCGGGCAGCTAAGGTTTCGGGGATGAACGTACCAAGTCGGCCTGAAGGAAAAGAACCATGGTGGAATTGGAGGTGTGTCAGAGAGAGAGAAAAATCCTTCGCCCTATTGAATCTATTTAGGATCTCAGACTCCCAAATATCCAGGAATGCCTACCTTGAACAGAACTCTAGATATAAGAAGGTCTGTGAGGAAAATAGAAAGGAGTACTATGGGGGATTGGCTGATAAGTTTGCGAATGTACAAGATGGTTCAGAGTTCTGGAGCTTGGTTCGGTCACTGAGGCCTAGCCTTCAACGTAGAATTGGGAGCATCCCTATGTCTAGCTGGGTGCAGCACTTCAAAGCACAGTGGAGTCACGCTGCTGGGGCGAACACTTCATATGAGTATAGGGGACCTTTGGCGGCAAACGAGATCATGGATCAGCCTTTCACAATGGGTGAGCTAAAGATAGCATTGGCAAAGACTAAGGAGAATAAGGCACCCGGCCCTGATCGAGTAGGTTACGAGTTTTACAAGAATGCCCCCGACTCCTTTCTGGCTGACCTGCTTGCTCTTTTTAACCGAGCCTATGATCAGAGAGTAGTTCCGGCGTGCTTTGGACAATCAATTATCTATCCCTTATTCAAAAAGGGTGATTTGAATGCTACTTGTGATTACCGTGGTCTCTCATTCATAAATTGTAGCGCTAAACTGTATTGCGCCCTGCTCCTTTCGAGATTAGAGAACCACTTTGATTTGCAAGGGATACTAAATGAGAGCCAATGTGGTTTTCGCAAGGGATATTGCACGATGGATGCTGTTTTCACTCTAACAGGTTTGGTTCATCTCAGACTCAATGCCGGCCCAAGGCATATGTTGTATGCCTTCTTTGTTGATTTCAAAGCAGCTTTTGACAGCGTTCAGCATGGTCTTCTCTTCCAGAAGCTTGTTGCCGCGGGAGTTGGGCAGCGGTTCATAGGCGCACTGATGGCTATGTACTCTGATGGCTGTGGGATGGTTTGGGGAAAGGATGGCATTTCTGAGCCGTTTCCCATAGAATGTGGAGTGAGACAGGGTTGCCTACTTAGTCCGCAGCTTTTTGCATTATACATTAATGATCTCGTCGAATCCCTGCCCTGTGGAGTTCGAGTTGGAGGCACTACTATCAGAACATTGATGTATGCTGATGACATCGTGATCTTGGCCGAATCACCAAATGATCTTCGAAGAAATATTTATGGACTTCAGGAGTATACTGCTAGGTGGGGCTTAACAGTTAACCTAACCAAATCCCAAATCATGGTGTTCCGACGTGGGGGCAGATCAGTACAGGAGACCGATTTGCATTCAATGGGGCTCCAATTAGTGTTGTGTCTTCATATAGGTACCTGGGTGTCACCCTCACGACAAGGCTTTCATTTGGTGCTCACTTTGCTGAGAGAGCATCCGCTGCAAAACTTGCCATCAACAGCGTCTACAGAAACCTTTTCTGCGGCCATTCCTGCCTCGGCTAAATATAAAATCTTTAATGCGGTGATGAGAGCAGTCCTATGTTATGGTGCCCAGGCCGTTGGCTACATTATTTCTAACACCCTTGAGCAGGTGCTTAGGTACTTTGTGAAATTGGTTTTCGGCTTGCCAAGAAACGCCCCCAACTATTTTGTATATTTGGAGTCAGGAGCTCAGCCAATATTCGCATACACACTCTCACTCAGCTGCCGTTACATAATTAAAGCCCTAAAAATGCCGAAGAACAGGTACCCGGGTGTTGTTGCAAGGGAGGTCATAAAGGCTGGGGTTTCTTGGTGTAGAGCAATCTCTGAGCTCGCGTTGCAGCACGGATGTCCGTTGCACGGAAATCTGGAGGAAGTAGAGAAGTGGGAGGAGCAGCTGGACCCCTTGGTGGAGGCAGTTGGACGGAAATGGTCAGAAGATATGCTATCTGCCGCCCAGAATTCTAGGAATCCACTATATCCCTTATTAAGCTTGGATGTTCGACCAGCAAATTTACTGACTGAGGAGGATCACCCTTTTTGGGTACGTCGCTGGGTCCTAAAATTGAGGGGCGCAATGCTGGCATTGAACTGCGGACCCTATATCAGGTCAGACAGCCCACGAACGACCTGCTCCATGTGCAACTCAGGTGCTGATGAGGATATCCTCCATTTCTTTGGAGCCTGCTCTGCAATGGGAGAATTTCGAATGCGCTATCTTGGAGAACGTGTTCTGGGCTTGGACAGAATGGTTTCCCTGCTGAATGACAGGAGGTATTGGCTGGGGGTGGCTGAATTTGCGTTCCATAGCTGGCGATATAGAAAATATCTAGTAGCGGAGTTTAATTGGTAGAACCCTTCTAAAGATTGAAATCATAGTCATTTCTGTAAATTAATTTTTGTTAAATACAATATAATACTTTCGTAACGATAATGAACAATATATAAATTGTAATGTTGAATCAATTAGATACCTAACAATGCAGGTAAAGTGTCACGACTCACGTCACTCCGGCAGGCGGTCATCAAGACCATTGCCGTAACATGTTTTTTGTTTGTTAAATCTTTTATTCCATAACCAGCCTTATTTATTTGTATTATGTTAAAAAATTTTGAGATGTATGCATAGCTGTACTAATAAACATGATTTCTTCTTCTTCTTCTTCTTCTTCTTATACGAAGAAGGATTGAAAAAACATTTTCGCCAGATTTATTGTGGAAAAATTCTAGAAAATTATCCTATTAAAATAACAAAACCTTTTTATTACTCAATATTAAAATACTTACAGCCTTGTTTTAATCAGTAGGTAGGTAAGGTTCCACTTTGACAATCACATTTTCAGGTCCTGAGACAACTGCTAACTTTAATAAAAGAACAGTACTTAGTAAAAAAAAAAAAAAAAAAAACTAAATTGCTATAAAAACTCTTATCACATAATATCATGGGATTAATTTATCCCAAATAAATTCTGCTTTGGTTAAGAAAACGTGTTTTGTACTAATTTCACCCGACGTACGAAAGTGACCCCAATTGAAGGTAGTTCCAAAATTTCGGAATTAGGTTTTATCGAATTTTTGTAGAAAAATAAGCTACGCAATGGCTCCAAAAATTTTAAAATACAAATTTTCGAAAAATTTCATGATTGAAAACCGTTTTGAGTTATTCTGAAACGAACCCTAGAGTTTAACGCTTTTTCATATACATTTGTGTGCGCGCGCGATTTGTGTGAGTGTGTGTGTGTGTGTGTTGTATTAATTTATAGCTTTAGGTGCAGAACATAAACGTAAGTTCATTTTACTGAGTAATAATACTTGCTGGTGAGACAATGTCATGCTATGTATCAGTTTCGCTAATGAAAACTAACAGAATTACTGAATTCATCATCTTGTTCCACCGTAGGCTACTGGAATGTGATCAGACTGATGTAGTTTCACGTCTCAGCGCCTGAACGGATGGTGGATACTAAAACCTGCATTGCAGACGTGAGTGTAGGGAGCATCGCCCCCGTTTCCATCCGGAGTTTCGTTCCAGCGGTAACTAAAGAGGTGAAGGCTGAGTAATCGTAATTCAACCGAACGATTAAGGCGGAAGCAAGAGGTCAAAACAGTATCATTATCCCGGTTATAATGCTCTCAGATAAGAGTTAAGCGGATATAAGAATACCAGATGCAGAACTTTGAACGATTTTTCTCTAAAGTTGCAATTTTTTAGTAATTTCTTCTGGATATTTTAATGATACACGATTCCTATCAGTAAAATAGTAGGTTTCATGGAAATTTGACTCGAATATACGGGAAACTATGAAAAATGGGGGTATGAACTACGACCTTGACGTGAGAAACTTTGGTCATATTCAGTGAATCATGTATCTCATTTGAAATGTATATCTTTAAAAATTGAATTATGTATGTTTGTTTGTATGTCCTTTATGTGCGAAAAAGAATTATGAAAAGATTTTGATGCTGTTTTTGAAATTTAATAGGGAGCCCCTCTGGGACATGGAGGAACGAATAAAATGATGGGCTCTTTTCTGATCAGCTGAGTTAGCTAAATTCTTCCCTTTTCACGCCAGGGATGTGAAATTTTACAGGAAGCCTCTCTAGGACAAGAGACGAATGCAATGACGAGTATTTCTGTCCTATTCACCCCGGGAATTTGAAATTTGATAGGTGGCCTCTCTAGGACATCAAGAATCGAATAAAATAATGGGCTCTTTCCTGATCAGCTGAGTGAGCTAAATTCTCTCATTTTCTTTCTGTAGAAAATAAGCTTGTTACAAGGATTTGCGGACACACGACAGACACACACACTCACAGACACACACACACAGACAGAAACGGAACCAAAGTTGTTCAGAATGGTCTAAAACGTAAAATGCGAGTGGAAATTTTGATTTTGGAGACCGGAAATTGTTTTTCTCCCGAAAGTGAAAACAATGCCTCCGCTACCTTCAGGTAGACTCGGAAGCAATAAAACAAAATTTCGACGTTTGTCCACCTAGTTTGGCTGAAGTTTCCACTGTGCCAATAAGTTACCTACCACTATTTTAAGACTATTTTTATTTTTAAAACCCACTTTGTAACCCCTGGGTGATAGAATTACACTTACTTCTTCAGAAATTATCCCATAATAAGGTACACTTATCCATTGTTTCTCTTCCAAAGTTACATCTTCCCTAGCCAAATTGGAGACTTTGTCCCTACTCTTTTTCCTCAAAACCTTATCCCATATATGGTATCAACGAGATCTCCCTCGTATCCATACTTGCTGCTATGTTTTTAATAATCGGATTTTCTTTTGATAAATTTTGTTCACTCGTTAGAAGAGATAGTGCACGGTTAATCATCCTATGGAAGGCCACATGCTTATGAACTAGAGGGTGATTTGATGTACATGGACAGTTATATCGGGTTATAATATAATTAAGTTAAAATCGCCTTTCGATTTTGACATAGATATGTGTTTTTGCTAGGGGTCAAGGAATTTTTCGCGACACTTTTTTTTCGCGACCGACACTTTTTTTCCCGACCGGCACATTTTCTATTGATTTTCACGTACAACCAAGGCCTTGCTAGGGAAGAGTAACTCCCATAGTTTTCATAGTAATCTTGTGAAAAGAAGGCACTACATGGTTGGTATACAATTGATTAGTAGGTACTTACTGGTAAGCAGGTACTAGACATATCCATGATCTTTTGTTTTTCCCATCCAGGGAGAAATTAAAATGCTTGATTTACACTTTACTTTTAAAACAAGCTTTACCTAACATAATATTTGCAAATGTCCTATGATTAAACTCAACCCCATTTCATTATGCAGATGACAGCCAGTGAACGTATGCGAAGATATCGCAATAATAAGAAAGACAAACTCAAACTGCTACCAAAGACAGATGTCAAAATCGAAAAAAGGGTATTGTTTGACATGGATATGTCTGTTGGCTGGGGGTCAAGGAATTGTTAGCGACACTTTTTCCTAATCCACCTACGATACTAAAATTTAAGATGGAGCTTTGTTGTGACACATAGAAAACAGTTAAGAGGTACGAAAAGCGTACTATTCTGCTGAGGAGCCTATGATTGTAATTGCATTTCTAATTGACCTACGGTGATAAAATTTGAAATGGAGCGCTTCTGTAACACGTAGGATACAATTGGGAATTTTAGCTTTTCCTCCGCTAGATGGTCTAAAATGAGGATAGCCGCCGAGGAAACCGCAATTTTGGATAGCGCGGGTACCATCTGTTTGCTGCGAATCCTCACGAGCAACTGATCGTCACAAATGCTCAAGCAGTGTGAACAGAGGGCTCGTTAGTGTTCGTACTCGTTGAAAACTGGCGAGCAACGATCACGAATGCTCAATGCTCGATGCTCGGCGATGTTCAGGAAGTGTAAACGGGCTTAAGACAAAAACCAATTGCTTAAACAGAGAGGACAAAATATAAGAAACTAATGTTTAGCATTTGGCATCCATAACTCATTATTTACTCATTATTGGAAAAAATATATAGAAACTAATGTTCAACATTTGGCTTCCATTACTCATTATAATGAGTACATAATGGATACCAAATGTTAAACATTAGTTTCTATATATTTTTTCCAATAATGATTAAATAATGAGTAATGGATGCCAAATGTTGTTTTGGGCAATAAGTTAGTAACTTCTGTTATGGCATACCATATCTTATTTTATGGTACACCGATGTTTTTTGATAAATAAGTTAACTTTAAAGAAATTTATTATTGGATAAGTGATGAAACGCCGCCAGCACACTCTAGTGGATTATTGGAGAAGGTAGAACAGCAGTTTTTGAATGTGCACCACCCTGATGCCCTTAGGTGTGACATCTTACATACCTAACACAGGTCAGATTTATCCAACACACTCTAGTGGATGTTTGGAGAAGATAGATCAGCTGTTTCTGTGTGTCGTTCTGTCCTTTAAACTCATCTTTCTTATGAGACGCTCAACGCTTCACCTCGATCCAAAAATCAAAGTTTTGGTTCCATTGCTATAATTTTATTTTCTACGGAATTCACTTAAACAAGATGAATTTGTCTTTTAAATTTTTATTTTGAACTGATGGGTTGGGATCAGTTAGCCAAAACCAACACATGACGGAATTGGCCTTGTCCATATTTATCGAATTGGTAACTTGACGACTGAAGCGTGGAGGAAGTTAACGTGCGAACGGTACATTGAGAGTTTCTTTCTTGTTATGATCCCAACCACCTGAAAATTTAATCATGTAAAATTTGAACCAGCACGGATTCATTGAAATAAGTACGTTAAGTTTTGCTATATTCTTATATACATCTATTGATCGTTCTATGAACTGAAGTTTGTACTTACAGTCCTAATATAATTCTACGGTGAGTAATTTGATTCATAATTACACCATACGAGTAAAAGTTTGAAAACTAGTAAGTTAAAAGAATAACAAGAAATATCTGATACAGTCGCAATACGACCAATAGGCAACTTTTGCTTGCCCCTGCAAATTATTACTCAATGGTTCATTATTGGTGTTTTAGGTAGCCCTTCTGTGCACATCATTGTTAGTAGACAAGTGACGAACATTTTTTCTGTTAGTCTGCATCAAAAATGTAGTCCAAATCAATGCATTTGTAGAAATTCAATGGATTTTTAGAATATCAAGAACTCCTAGTGGGTATTCGATATGAATATTGATAATAAATTATAATATGGTTTAGTTTATTGACCACTAGGTGATAATTAGCACAGTTTTAGGATCTTGAGAGTCGGTCAGGATAATAAAATTCAGGTCTTCAAAACTAACGTTTCGATGTATTTATACATCATCATCAGGGCTACAACAAGATGAGATTCAAAAAGTCTATTAATTGAACAGCTGTTGTTTGACATGTTACATTATGACAAATAGAAAAACGCTGCAAATTATTTCACAAAGGTTTATTATTTTTTCAATTGAGTTTGATCGTAGTTTTAGTTGGCTTGCGTACGTCATAAGGCCCGTCCAGACTCCTCGGCGTGTCCTATTTCGAGTCGCCACAACCTATACTTCTATAATTATATACGCATGTTTATATTTCTCGATTTGAACTCCTATCTATTCAAATAGTTATTGCCTTAATAATATCATTATCTAAGTACGTACGAAAAGTCGAGAGGATATGTTATTAAATATGCGTAGGAAAAGCATTGGTATTAACACACAAATATGATCTAGAAAAAAACATATTCATGCCTCGAAGGAACGCCGTACCCACCTCATGGTGCCACGGTGTATTATATGGGTATAACACGTAAAAGTAATAAATATATCCATTCTCCTACACCCCTATGCTACGCCCCTGGTCACCCCAGACGCCACAAGGTGCCGCGGCGCAAGCGCCTCCTCTCACTCCACCACCCACCGTGACCTCCTGCCAAGCGTGCGTGCGTGCGTAAGTCTAACACTCAAAGCCTCGAAAAAGACACTTTTTCCCCCCGTTTTTGGCCCATAGCATCTATGCGAGTAAAGCGATTGGGATGGTTAAACGTTAGGACTAACTAGACCCCAAATGGAGTCTATGTGCGAAAGAACAGGTTTTTTAAGTCAATTCTTAGGCCTTTTATGGCCCGGACGGCGGACGGCGAACGGCGGACGGACATTTCAAATTTGGATTCTACGCACCTTGAAACGTAAAGTAACAAAGTTTGAGGGGGGGTTATAAAAATTTTTTGCTACACGATCACATAGGCTTATTATTGGAAATAATAAACCAAAATTAATAATAAATATACATATACATAAGTATTACATACCTTGGAGAATTTAGGCAGGTTTCTACAAAGTCATTTCGTAGTTCACAGCACATTTAGTACGTACATTCATGTCATGTACATACATTGACTAGTGATACATCACTAGTCAATGTATGTACATGATATGAATGTACACACTACATGTGCTGTAAACTACGAAATGACTTTGTAGAAACCTGCCTAAATTCTCCAAGGTATGTAAGACTATGTATGTATATGTATATTATTATTAATTTTTCTATTAGTCATAATGTAACATGTCAATCAACAGCTGTTCAATTAATAGACTTTTGGAATCTCACCTTGTTGTAGTCCTGATGATGATGTATAAATACATCGAAAAATTTGGCTTTTGAAGACCTGCATTTTATTACCATCCTAAAACTGTGCTGATAATAAACTATCCAATAGGTAATAATTATAGATGATATTCGAATGAAATGAAATTAAAAACTATCCACATGAGTAGTCAATTACTCTGGTGTACCTTATAACTTGTATCGACGACGATTATGTGCCTGCAACCGAGGCAGGAAACTAGACGGTAAATACTGTCAAACGATGTTCCCTGAAACAATCGAAATGTATTTAGCCAACTGATTTTCAAACATTCATTTGTGTACAAAATAAAATAATTATATCGTTCAAGTAGGGGAAAATGGGGTAATATCGCCTCCTTAAGCATATTCGTCCATCACAGCCCGGGTTTGCACTTATCACCACGTTTTGACTGGTTATGTAGCAACTTTATATTAGTAAACAACAATTTACGAAACCCTTGTAAATTGCAGTATTACCCCAGCTAGCTGGGGAAATTCCGCCATGGGGTTGGGTAATATCGCCATATTAAAACAAGGGGAAAATGAACAGTCTCATCAGAACATAGGAATAACGTTTTATTGAATTTCAGAAACTCTTCCTGGGTAGCTTCTCACCTTATTGGGAACTTAGTTGACATGAAAAAGTTCCATTTCAAGTTTCATGATCGTATAAGCGAATTTTCGTATGTTAAATTGTTTTGAAATGTGAGCTTTTCGAGTGCAAAGAAATTGTTTACTATTAATTTTATGGCAAAAAACGTATTATAAATAAAAATCTACTATTCAACAAAAGGTTCTGGACTTTTAAGCTTTTTTGCAGGACGTCCCTCTGAAGCAATGTCTTATAGAGGGAAGGCTATTGGAATTGATCTAGGGGGGTGGGGGAGAAAACAAGCACGAGGAAAAAAATAACCTCATACAAATCCGTTTCAGACCATTCTAAGACCGGATCTGAGAAAAAACGCTGCAACTTATTACACAGAGGCTTATTATTTCTGTGTTAGGTAGCCGTTGTACGCAGATGATTGGTTTACAATTAGTAAACCTCGTATGAAATATATGATCAAAACATGGCGCATCGTGGCTCCCAAAAGAGTTGACACCCTTCCAGTTCCAAGACCCCGTAACAGTAAATGTAAAAAAAAAAAAAAAAAAAATCGATAGGTATGGAAAGAATCCAGGTTCAGAGGCAAAGAAACTTGGGTTGCTTAGGACAGATTGCAATATCTCCTAATATTTAGTCCTGGTGGATCGTAGGCTCTCAAAACGTTGCTATGAGCTTTTTCGGACTGGTGAAGCAACCGCTTGTTGTCCTTGGGTCCCATTTTCTTTAAAACTTTTATCCCGAAACAATCATAGCATGCCTGCTCTCTGGTAGGTCTTCGTTGGAACTGACCACGGATGCCCGATGATTGTTAACTCTCAGGTTCAGTTGTGTTTCTCCCTTAAGTCCGAAAAAGCTCTTAGCAACATTTTGAGAGCCTACGATCCACCAGGACTAAATATTAGGAGATAATGCAATCTGTCCTAAGCAACTCAAGATTCTTTGCCAACGTTGTAATTCTGTAAATTAACTCTTCAAAAAATTTAATTTTCTCTTGTACTAGCCGCTCCGGCTCGCAACGCTCGCCTCCACGTCCAGCCGGGGGGCAAGCCCCCCGGACCCCCCATTAAGTTGCTCGCTTCGCTCGCAACGTGTGGCATGTAGGGAATATTGCTCGCTTCGCTCGCAAAGTCTGGCATGTAGGGTATGTTGCTCGCTTCGCTCGCAAAGTCTGGCATGTAGAAAATGTTGCTCGCTTCGCTCGCAAAGTATGGCATTTAGGGGATGTTGCTCGGTTCGCTTGCAAACGGTAGATCCCTAAGGGTAGGTTTAACGTGTGTAGGGGATGTTGCTCGCTTCGCTCGCAAACGGTAGATCTCTAAGGGTAGGTTTAACTTCTGTAGGGGATGCTGCTCGCTTCGCTCGCTTGAGGAAGTTATACTGCCCACCCAACTTGGCAGATGTTTTTTTCAGTTGGGAATTCTTACAAACAAATTAAATCTTATAAAACCACGTGGAACCACGAAAAGTTTATTCGGGGATGTTGCTCGCTTCGCTCGCAAGGTATTGCTGCATATTCCGACATGTGAATAGCTAAAACTACCTACGAATTTGCACCGCTTGGGATTTGGAACCCCAAAGGGTGTTAGGGCATCATTAGCGATCGTGTAACTGCTCGCTCGCAACGTGTGGCATGTAGGGAATATTGCTCGCTTCGCTCGCAAAGTCTGGCATGTAGGATATGTTGCTCGCTTCGCTCGCAAAGTCTGGCATGTAGAAAATGTTGCTCGCTTCGCTCGCAAAGTATGGCATTTAGAGGATGTTGCTCGGTTCGCTCGCAAACGGTAGATCTCTAAGGGTAGGTTTAACTTCTGTAGGGGATGCTGCTCGCTTCGCTCGCAAACGGTAGATCTCTAAGGGTAGGCTTAACTTCTGTAGGGGATGCTGCTCGCTTCGCTCGCTTGAGGAAGTTATACTGCCCACCCAACTTGGCAGACGTTTTTTTCAGTTGGGAATTATTACAAACAAATTAAATCTTATAAAACTACGTGGAACCACGAAAAGTTTATTCGGACCCCCCATTAAGTTGCTCGCTTCGCTCGCAACGTGTGGCATGTAGGGGATATTGCTCGCTTCGCTCGCAAAGTCTGGCATGTAGGATATGTTGCTCGCTTCGCTCGCAAAGTCTGGCATGTAGAAAATGTTGCTCGCTTCGCTCGCAAAGTATGGCGTTTAGGGGATGTTGCTCGGTTCGCTCGCAAACGGTAGATCTCTAAGGGTAGGTTTAACTTCTGTAGGGGATGCTGCTCGCTTCGCTCGCAAACGGTAGATCTCTAAGGGTAGGTTTAACTTCTGTAGGGGATGCTGCTCGCTTCGCTCGCTTGAGGAAGTTATACTGCCCACCCAACTTGGCAGACGTTTTTTTCAGTTGGGAATTATTACAAACAAATTAAATCTTATAAAACTACGTGGAACCACGAAAAGTTTATTCGGGGATGTTGCTCGCTTCGCTCGCAAGGTATACCTGTATATGTGTAGGACAAAGTCCGTATTTATTATTTGAAAAGGCTCTCGCTTCGCTCGCAAGGTAAGTACCTATGTAGACATACCTGCTGGCCTCGCAACGTTGTGACATCGAACCCTTCACGTCAATTCTTGAGCCTTCTCTCGTCCACGGCAGAATCATTTTAATCGCTTTGCTCGCTTCTGCTCGCAATTTGACCGAGTTCTCGTCACTTTTTTTGATATCCGATTTCGGATTCAGATTCGGCGGACCCAAAGCTGTATTTCGCCCGCGAAAACCGTTCCGAAAAACCTACCTTTATGGGGTATATTTTAATCGGAAAAAACCAAGTTTTTCGGCGGACTTTTCGAGAAAACGGGTCCGTACTCTCGCATTTTTTTGACGCATTTCCCGATACTTTTTTCGCGATCCGATCGCGCCGTCGTCTCCCTCGTAGGAAAACCTACGAAACCCGTATTTTTCCGGAATTGTCAACGGCCGTTTAGAGGGGTAGGGGAAGCGGGGAAGTCCAAAAAGCGCACATTAATTATTACTTCGACCCCCCTCCCGCCCTACGGCCCATGGTTCGGGTGGGATTAGAAAATTTTAAATTCGCTCGCTCCCCCTTTCGGAAAATCCCAAGAAGATCCCCCCACTCGTAGACTCCCCCCACTCAGCCGTTTGGCCGTGCATAGACACGACAAACAAACAAACAAACAGACGGAGTTTCATTCTTATTAATAACTAGCCGCTCCGGCTCGCTACGCTCGCCTCCACGTCCAGCCGGGGGGCAAGCCCCCCGGACCCCCCATTAAATTGCTCGCTTCGCTCGCAAAATGTGGCTGTATACATGCGATGTATTACAATTGAAACATGTAGGGGATGTTGCTCGCTTCGCTCGCAAATGGTAGATCCCTAAGGGTAGGTTTTACTTCTGTAGGGGATGCTGCTCGCTTCGCTGGCAAAGTCTGGCATGTAGGATATGTTGCTCGCTTCGCTCGCAAAGTCTGGCATGTAGAAAATGTTGCTCGCTTCGCTCGCAAAGTATGGCATTTAGGGGATGTTGCTCGGTTCGCTCGCAAACGGTAGATCTCTAAGGGTAGGTTTAACTTCTGTAGGGGATGCTGCTCGCTTCGCTCGCAAACGGTAGATCTCTAAGGGTAGGTTTAACTTCTGTAGGGGATGCTGCTCGCTTGAGGAAGTTATACTGCCCACCCAACTTGGCAGACGTTTTTTTCAGTTGGGAATTATTACAAACAAATTAAATCTTATAAAACCACGTGGAACCACGAAAAGTTTATTCGGGGATGTTGCTCGCTTCGCTCGCAAGGTATACCTGTATATGTGTAGGACAAAGTCCGTATTTATTATTTGAAATGGCTCTCGCTTCGCTCGCAAGGTATCTATGTAGGCATACCTGCTCGCCTCGCAATGTTGTGACATCGAACCCTTCACGTCAATTCTTGAGCCTTCTCTCGTCCACGGCAGAATCATTTTAATCGCTTTGCTCGCTTCTGCTCGCAATTTGACCGAGTTCTCGTCACTTTTTTCGATATCCGATTTCGGATTCAGATTCGGCGGACCCAAAGCTGTATTTCGCTCGCGAAAACCGTTCCGAAAAACGTACCTTTACGGGGTATATTTTAATCGGAAAAAACCAAGTTTTTCGGCGGACTTTTCGAGAAAACGGGTCCGTACTCTCGCATTTTTTTGACGCATTTCCCGATACTTTTTTCGCGATCCGATCGCGCCGTCGTCTTCCTCGTTCAAAAACCTACGAAACCGGTATTTTTCCGGAATTGTCGACGGCCGTTTAGAGGGGTAGAGGATGCGGGGAAGTCCAAAAAGCGCACATTCATTCTTTCTTCGACCCCCCTCCCGCCCTACGGCCCATGGTTCGGCTGGGATTAGAAAATTTTAAATTTGCTCGCTCCCCCTTTCGGAAAATCCCAAGAAGATCCCCCCACTCGTAGATCCGGCCCACTCAGCCGTTTGGCCGTGCATAGACACGACAAACAAACAAACAAACAGACAGACGGAGTTTCATTCTTATAAATAACTAGCCGCTCCGGCTCGCTACGCTCGCCTCCACGTCCAGCCGGGGGGCAAGCCCCCCGGACCCCCCATTAAGTTGCTCGCTTCGCTCGCAACGTGTGGCATGTAGGGAATATTGCTCGCTTCGCTCGCAAAGTCTGGCATGTAGGATATGTTGCTCGCTTCGCTCGCAAAGTCTGGCATGTAGAAAATGTTGCTCGCTTCGCTCGCAAAGTATGGCATTTAGGGGATGTTGCTCGGTTCGCTCGCAAACGGTAGATCTCTAAGGGTAGGTTTAACTTCTGTAGGGGATGCTGCTCGCTTCGCTCGCAAACGGTAGATCTCTAAGGGTAGGTTTAACTTCTGTAGGGGATGCTGCTCGCTTCGCTCGCTTGAGGAAGTTATACTGCCCACCCAACTTGGCAGACGTTTTTTTCAGTTGGGAATTATTACAAACAAATTAAATCTTATAAAACTACGTGGAACCACGAAAAGTTTATTCGGGGATGTTGCTCGCTTCGCTCGCAAGGTATACCTGTATATGTGTAGGACAAAGTCCGTATTTATTATTTGAAATGGCTCTCGCTTCGCTCGCAAGGTAGGTACCTATGTAGGCATACCTGCTCGCCTCGCAACGTTGTGATATCGAACCCTTCACGTCAATTCTTGAGCCTTCTCTCGTCCACGGCAGAATCATTTTAATCGCTTTGCTCGCTTCTCCTCGCGATTTGACCAACTTAACATGACTTTTTTCGATATCCGATTTCGGATTCAGATTCGGCGGACCCAAAGCTGTATTTCGCCCGCGAAAACCGTTCCCAAAAACGTACCTTTATGGGGTATATTTTAATCGGAAAAAACCAAGTTTTTCGGCGGACTTTTCGAGAAAACGGGTCCGTACTCTCGCATTTTTTTGACGCATTTCCCGATACTTTTTTCGCGATCCGATCGCGCCGTCGTCTTCCTCGTAGGAAAACCTACGAAACCCGTATTTTTCCGGAATTGTCAACGGCCGTTTAGAGGGGTAGGGGAAGCGGGGAAGTCCAAAAAGCGCACATTAATTCTTACTTCGACCCCCCTCCCGCCCTACGGCCCATGGTTCGGGTGGGATTAGAAAATTTTAAATTCGCTCGCTCCCCCTATCGGAAAATCCCAAGAAGATCCCCCCACTCGTAGATCCGGCCCACTCAGCCGTTTGGCCGTGCATAGACACGACAAACAAACAAACAAACAGACGGAGTTTCATTCTTATTAATAAAATAGAGATAGAGATAGAGATAGAGATTTTGAAAAAGGCATCCAAGCTGAAATATTAATACTAGTCTGTGTAGTGTATTTCTGTGTTTCCTTCTTTTTGTTTCATATATATATATATATATATATATATATATATATATATATATATATATATATATATAGATAGGTAGATAGATAGATAGATAGAAAAAAGGAACATAATCATCCAGAAAAAACACCAACACTAAAAGTAATCAACTATCTTCCTTTTAAATGATGATAGACTATCACCTATAAATTGAAAAATATTAATGGCATTGTATAACAAAAATCTCAATACTTTAATACATGCATTTCTTCTATAGAAATCTGTATTAATCCTAGGGGAGAGTATACGAGAGATATTGAAATTGCGAGTGGAATCAGAAACAGAAATATGTTCATTTCTTACACCAGTGCAGTATACGTGAACACAAGACTGAAGCAAGAACATTTGAGAAACGTTTTTTACTTTCTAATGTCAGACTTACTTATTTGCACTTCCCCAAAGAACAATACCATTCTTAAGATTAGGAAAGAAATTTGCCTCAGAGGTTCCGAAGCTAATCTGAGTCCCTCCATACTTACTTTGTATTGGAGTTCCAGAACTCCAAAAAGAAGCTTTGGGATTATATTTATCATTAAAAAACAAAAAATGGAGAAATTGATCTAAATTTAATAAACCATAAGTACACATTATTCGCAGACAGATAGTTAGGGCCAGATATAGGGCCACGCAGCATTTGAATCTTTCAAGGGTCTCGGAAGACATCCTAAATCTCTGTTAAACTCAAAAATACCAACGAAATGAGCGTTTAGCCGTGGCCGAAAAAATCTTTGGTGTCTTCAACGCTGCATGCTTTTTCTTGTCTGTTTTCTTTAGCAGAAGATGATCCCCACAAATGAAACACCGAAAAATTGTCAACTCTCAATGCTGGAAAATAACAGGTTTACAGATGAATGGGCTTAGGTTAAAAAGTCGGCCATTTTTTACAACTGTAAAACAGTGACTTGTTCAAAAATATGGGGAAACACTTGTAACTTTTCCAAATTTGCCTGTACACTTGTTAATTTTCTCAGTGCATTACAAGTCTACACTTGTACCTTTATGAAACGCTTGCTCACTCATTTTTTACAACTAGTACATACAATTGGCTTGTAACTTGTTACTAGCTGCTTTATGAAATAGGCCGCTGGTCTTATGGGCAACAAAGGAGGAGCAAATCGGTAAGGTCCTTGTTCACGTGCTGCGCTCTACTTCGAGATTCCCATGTGCGGAGCCCTATTTACTGGAAGGCTGTTAACGCAACGAAGGAAGTGCAACGTTACAATGTTTTCTGAATTGCACGTGGGTACCTCAAAGATCACTTAGTAACTTTCACTCGCGTATTCTCGCAATCGCTCCCCAAAACCCATTTCACTAAGTATTTGACAGCCCAATAGCGTCTCGCAGAAATTATTTCAGTTCAGAAGAAACATCACGCGAGTGACAACCAGCTAATCGGTGTCTTGGGTGACATATTCCATCGCCGTGAATTTATGTCAGATTTAATAATTTTCATATGTATATTGGAGAGTACCTCTATTATTGTTTTCGGAAAGTATAAAAAAGTGTTCGTAGTCGACCACTGATGTCAAGGCCACACAGGGAGATGGACGAAACACCGAAACGCGTGAATTACCAACGGGTAAGTTGATTTTCTGTAGTAAGTCGCTGATATTAAATGAGATCAAAGTTCCAATACGGCGTTCCCCTTGTCCCCTTGTTAAAAAACTATTAAAACTCCAATCTGTAGCAAGAACAGAGCGCTATTTTGTCAACATTGAGCAGAAATTGCGTGCTGGAGATTGAAACTAAATAAAACAATACTTCAATAAACAGACGCCACAAGAACGAGATTCAAGCGTGGGAATTTGATTTCAGAGGGTATTTTTGAATTAACATTTATTGAAAAAACTCGGCCCCTCGGCATTGTTTACTATATCCATTTATAACATAAATAAATATAAAACTACCACATGAATAGAAATAACAAGTACGAAAGAAATGCGTGATAAATCGAGAGCTTTCCAATGAGTGGAGAACGATTTTTATCCGGTGAAAGCTAAAGAAGTTTAATTTCCCCAGCAACGGCTTGGCTGTACGTGAAAATCAAAAGGAATTCCATGTTAAAATTTCGTGACACATCCGCGTAACTTTTTTCGCTAGTTAGTCCAAGTTTCGTGACACACCCGCGTAACGTCTTCGGGCAGTTAGCTCAAGAATAAAGCATGTTCCATGCTAAAATTGATCATTACTATTGATTAGTACAGGTTATATCATCAATTGCGTCGATATCAATCACGTCTAGGAGCTAAACCGCACAATCCATAAACATTTCATAAAAATCGGTCCATTAGTCGCGGAGTTTTGTCGGTGTCGATCAATTTTAATTCCGCGCTTGCGCAATAGTTATTACTCCACCAATCGCGATATAATTCATAGGGAATTTTCCTGGAACGTATACCCATCTATTCCCGAGTTTGAACAAAATCGGACCAAAAGATGATAAGAAATTGACGTTATAATAAATTAACGTTTGCGCATGCGCACAGACTACTATTTGTGACAGCAATGAATGTTATAGGGGACGGCCTAAAAGCTATCCCGCATAGTCCCTGAAAATTTCATCAACATTGTTCCATTGAACTCGGATTTTAGCCTGTGTCAATCAATATTAGTTTTGCACACGCGCAATTACTATTACTCTATCCATTGCGGAATGATTTATAGGGCATTGTTCAAAAACATATCCCTACCCAATATTACCTACCTTCAATTCACGTTTGCGCATGTGCACTAGATACTGTTGATTTGACGACATTGAAAATTATAGTGAACCGTCTAGGTCCAAATTTAAATTTGACCTAAAAATTTATCTGAACAAGCAGTACTACGAACATGAAGTTGTGTCAATTTTGAATCTATTAGAATAATATTAATTCACTTTTTCTCAAATTGTAGTATTCTTCTGTATATTTTAGTTAATTGAATTTTCCTGCTCTATTTTTCTTTTCTTACAGTTATATCTTTACATTTATAGTTCTACTTCCTTAACTTACTTTTCATGCTAAGATTTTTTTTCTATTCGAAGATGATTTTTTTTTAAATATTATTTTTGTATCGATAGTATATAATACTATATTTATCTTAATTATCTATCGTAAAATATATGTGGCTTAAATTGCAAATAAAGGCTTCATAAATAAATAAAAAATATATTGGATGCTTATGATCATTCAGGCTTAAATACTAGGCGTTAAGGCAGTTCAAACTCTTACTCAGAAGGTTTTCAAGGTATATAAAATGACAGGTCCAGGAAAAGAACGATTTTAGTGAATTTTTTCGCGTTTTGAGCCTGGAATTAGGTCACTGGCCATCCTTTCAGATCCCTGAAGCCAATGGGAAAGAACTAGTTTAGTGATTTGAAAAACGGAGTTCAAACATACAGACACTGGGGAACAATGTTCGAAGTCACTCACGGGAGATAGGTGACGCATATGATGATGGGGAACAATGATCATGGTCATGAACTTATAAAAGTATTATTTTAATTATGTTTTCTATTAATAAACAATTTTACAACTCTAATTACGTTCAATACACTATCCCAAAGCAGAAAAACCCATTTTTTTCCTTCACTTTTTAACTCTAAAATGAATTGTGAAAATTTCAAAAGCATTTTTCTCTAAATTTGTATTGGATGAATAAAATTGTTCTTTCTCTCTACCCGTGAAATGTTAAGCGGTGGATCAATATTCACATTCCAAGGCCTAATGGGGATCTTTCATGTGTTGGAATTTCACATTCAGACCTCAAATTCGGATTCAGCGCACTTGAAAACCACCACTGTACAATCCCTAAAATTTCATTAGAATCGGATTGAAACTTGGTATAGTTTTTGGCGTGACAAGGATTTACCACAAACAGACAAACATCAAACAGTCAAACAGACAGTCAGACAGACACGGAAACAAAATTGATAAGCATGCTATGAAACGCCAAAAGCAAGTGGAAATTTTGATTTAGGGGGACACAATTTATTCGGCATTTATCACGAACACACAAATCTTCCCTACTTTCGGTAGTCAGGAAGCAAAACACGAATAAATTCAAAATAAAAGAAGATTAGGTAAAGATGCTGGAGGAACAAAATTAATTCAAGTGGGAAATTTAAACAAGACTAAAACAAGACTCAGAAATGCTGGAAGATTATGAATCATAATCAGGTTAAGTCACGTTCGGTTCCTCTGTCGTTTCTTCATAGGCAGTTTCCAGGATGTTAACAGTGTCTTTTGGGATGTGTAGTATTTTACGCGGAGATAAAGTGCGAGTTGAAGATATTAAAGGGTCAGAAGAAATAAGCAAATAGTTGAAAATATTCGTGTCAGTATCTATTCAAAAAGTATTCCGCAAATTTTATTGGAAGCCATTTCTCATTTTTTACCTTAAATGAAACCAATTTTGATCGCGAACTCCCATTCCATATTTTTATTGTTTTAATTCGATTGAAAAGTGTAATAATCGCTAACGACTCTGTCGATCGTCCTCTCTTTAACGACCAATTTTACTGGACAATATCTAAGATAGTTAAAAAAGTTTATCTTGAAGTGTTGGTTGAGGATAGAAACAAAAAATTAATGAGCACAGCTCCATTCTAGATATTAATATTTCATTGTTATGGCTTTGCCCATTGCTAAAGTCAACAGGAAATAACTGAATTTGACGTATCTCAATTTGGGTCGAATGCGAGCAACTTTTTCTTTCGCAATGTTTGCCAGATAGTTTTTCAACTTACACGTAAAAAATCTTGATTCAATCGCGTTTGAGTCGAATCTAACGGTGTCGTAAAAACAAAGCATGTCGTTGAAAAATAGAGCTCAAATCAACACGCAAAATAAAAGAAAAAAATTGTAAGAATTTTTGGGCGCAGTAGGTGGATATTTATGTACTTTGACATTGCCACTTGGAATGATAAAAAGACTTACCGAACTGGGATGGACCTGCTGATGATCTTAAATCAGTCATTAGACACACTACTTTAAAACACAAATACGGTGAATAGAATAGAAACGAGAAGAATTCACCCACCGTCATCCCCCCCCTAAATTGAGACAATAGCGAAAATACAGATTTAATTGATCCTAGGAAATAAAAACGCTGCAAATTATTTCACGAAGGTTTATTATTTTTTCAATTGAGTATGATCGTAGTTTTAGTTGGCTTGCGTACGTCATAAGGCCCGTCCAGACTCCTTGGCGTGTTCTATTTCGAGTTGCCACAACCTATACTTCTATAATTATATACCCATGTTTATATTTCTCGATTTGAGCTCTTATCTATTCAAATAATTATTGCCTTAATAATATCATTATCTAAGTACGTACGAAAAGTCGAGAGGGTATTTTATTAAATATGCGTAGGCAAAGCATTGGTATTAACACACTAATATGACCTAGAAAAAAACATATATTCATGCCTCGGAGGAACATGAAATTCGAAAGCAGTACAAGTGTAGGAAGTTTTCCACGCCACCCTGGAGGTACTCCCTAAGTCTCGTTACCTCACATCCGGAGGTTCACCACCCTATTACGCCTATACTATCATATCACTCATATTTTTCCATCAACATTCATTTGAAAGTAGTGCATTTTGAGATGAGTGAATTTCGTCCTAACATGAGAACAATAATTATTAGGTCGTGCAGTTGTGGTAGTGCCAGGTGTGCGCGCGTACGTCAGTCTAACACTCAAAGACTCGAAAAAGACACTTTTTCACCTATTTTTGGCTCATAGCACCCATGGGTGTGGAGCGATCGAGCTGGCGAGAAGTTAAGACCAACTAGACCCCAAGTGGAGTCTACGTGCGAAAGAACGGATTTTTTAAGTCAATTCTAAGGTTTTTATGGCTCGGACGGTGAACGGCGAACGCGGACGGCGGACGGACATTTCAAATTTGGATTCTACGCACCTTGAAACGTAAAATGACAAAGTTTGAGGGGGGGGTTATAAAAATTTTTTGTTATACGATCTCATAGGCTCATTATTAAAAATAATAAACCAAAACACTAATTTCTAGAAAGTGCAAAGATTTGTCGTTGAGCATATGGTCAAATGGTAAATCTCTCTCTCTCTCTCTCTCTCTCCCTCTCACTCTATCCCTGGTAGGTAATATTATTCTCTATTCCAGAGTTATTTTGATAAAATATAGCCAATGATGATTTCACATAAGATGGTAGAAAAACAGGGCTCACCTTATTCACGAAAATCGGAGTCGCATCCATATAGGGCTCGAGGTCGAGGACTCTGTCACCCGGTGTTTCTTCTATCATCTGTGAATCAAGAAAAATTCAGACGGATCGCAGCTCTAAGTTGACGATATTACAGTTCTATAGCTCTTTCAACCCGGAATGACGAGATACTCCAATCTCTAACTCTAACAGGGAATTATTATTTTCTGAAAAATCAAAAAAACTACAGAACATAGTAACGACTAACTTGTTACAAAACCTGAACATGATTTGTAATTTACAACAAGTTATTTGGAGTGTTTTAAACACAACTTCTGTAGTTAAAGTTTTAGCAAAGCAACAGTTTGACACAATACCATGCCAACAAAATACGAAAATTTGTTCCTTTAATAATACTGCATGCTTCAACCCTCTTGCATATTTTCCGATGGATGGTTTTGCCTGACTCACTTTACTATACTTCAGATTACTGCAATTTTATTATTATTATAATTATAAAAATTACTTAACGTGGTATATGACCTCACTTGGCTGAGTGTAGTCGACAGGAATGAGAAGGAATCACTATTGAGGTAAATAATCCATTTAATACCGATTACCTTGTAGCTATTGATCGACAAAGGCAAGAAGGTCATTCAATTATTCATTGTACTTCATTGCACATCCTCAATGTCTGTGGTAAATGAAAAGCTGATTTATCTGGCAGTTGAGGCCAGTTTTAACGTATGCATGCAGTTCATGGAGCCTTACATGCGACACAAATTTTTCAAAGTTGCAAGTTATGCCAAATAAGTTCTTAAGTGTGCATGACGACCCTTAGAGTAATGCGAATACCCCAGCTTCATCGAGCTGCCGGAGTTGAGCCTTTGAAGGATTTTATCCTGAGGATTAAAGTAGGCATTTTTCCATGGAGCACATCCAGTGCAAACAAACTCATAGCGGCATTCTGCCGAAATGATGGAGGCAGGGCGAGACACAGAATGCTCGTCCACAATATAAAATGACAGTCGCGCCTCATTGTTAGTGGCTTGAATCAAGTTTAGGTTTTTTCGTTCTGTATTTTGTGACAATGGGTTACCAATTGTGAAGAATTGTGTCCAATCCAGTGTCCAAGCAGATGGATGTTGTGAATCCAGTGTCCAAGCAGAGTTCTGCTACCATTGTAGCAATCTCCAGAAAAATATTACCTAATAACCTCAAAAACTAGGAGAACAAGTAGGTAGGAAAATAAAAAAAGATAAAAAAGGGAGAAATAAATGTTCTTGTTTTAAAAGGCAATAGGTAAATTCGCAGTGGAAATGAATAAAGGAAAAATCAGAACCTCTGAGAAAAAAGGAAATTAACCTAAAATGGAAAAGAAAATGCACAATGCTGAAAAAGAAAATTAAATTATGCTCAAACCTGGGTGTTGACACTGGGTACCCAATTCTTTACAATTGGTCACCCATTGTCACATGGTAGCAGAGCGTGGTTCCGATCGACAGACCTTTGGGTTATGGGCCCAGCACGCTTCCACTGCGCGTTTGCCTTTTCAAACAAGTACAGTTTATTTTTCCCTTATTTATCTATTTTTATTTTTCTAATCACTTATTTCCCTTACTATTAAGGTTATTAGGTAATATTTTTCTGGAGATTGCTCCAGTGGTAGCAGAACTCTGCTTGGACACTGGGTACCCAATTCTTCACAATCGGTCACCCATTGTCACAATTTTTCCTAAGGTCTACCTGTAAGTAATGTAATTAATTTAGCAAAAATAATGATTTAGCCCGTAGGTGAAGTGTTAAATGCAGTGGAACTACTGCTTCCGATTGTATTAGTAGTTAACTGTATTTGCATGCCAATAAATTATTTATCCTATTCATCTCACTTTGATGTTCTGTTGACTGGGGTATTCTTTAGACAGTATGGTTGCTTCGTCTGTATCTAAAGTCGCTCCTGCGAACATCCCTTTCTTAATCAAGATGATCAGTAGATTTCGCGATATTGATCCTTCTAAAACTCCCGACGATGTCTAAAAAAATGAAGAAGCACAATGAAGGTTATGCAGCACGAATGTGCACATTCGTGCACGAAAAACACATATTTCTATTTTATATGGATTTAGTGAATATCAATCAGGCAATGGACAATATCAATCTATCAATAAAAATATTCTATTTGTAACAAGGTATGTAATAGTAATTTACCAGGTATGTAGTATGTAGTTTGCAGGTTAGATGAGATGTTATATTAATGTTTTTTGTTCAAGACGGATGAATGCCAATTTAAAATTTCTCTTGCGAGATTTAGCATCTAACATTCTCTACCATCAAACAAGTGATGTAGGTACCAACTAAATCAAAAGGTAGTTTAGATTAAAAACAAACTCATTTTGCTATACTCAGTAATCACTATTGGGTAACACTGCATGATAACGATCTTAATTACGAAAAACCCTTTTTCGGATCATCGTCTCCAAATCATTTGTTGAGGTGAAGGAACCTGTTGACTCAAACCTGGTGATTCCGCATCCTCAGGTGTTTAGGTTGTGTGCGTTGACACCAGACGGGATCAGCCAGACCGCATTATTTTATATTTAGAATCACTCAACTGATTCCAGCTGATTGTATCATTATTTAGGATTTACAGGGGAAACAAAATGGTGTTTTAATGATACGAGTGTTAAAGTGGGGAAAGCTGAGACTAGATGTCGAAAGTTGTTTCGCGTTCATACTGTGGTGAGCGGGGTGTGGGTCCTCTTGGATTTTCCCAGAACCCCATCACCCATAACGCGTATCTTGTAAAGCCAGTCCCCTTTTATTTTTTTCACTTGTTGGTAGTTCCTGTGTTTGTTCAATATGATAGTCGTAGAACGGTTCAATGTTAGCATGATTCGATGGTGATGTATAAAGTTATAAAGTGCTTACACGCGGGTCAGCTACCTACTCGAGAGACCAATATTGGAAACGATATTGACTTACAGTGAGTGCAACTAATTTTAATGCATTATATTATATTAAAATATATTAATTCAATATAGTATGATTTCTCATAGTGTGCTTGAGCTCCGGTTCGAATAACGTTCAAAGCTAGTAAATTAATCATCCAAAGTACTCTACTCCACCATTATTGCTCATTGATATCGGGTGATTCTCAGTAGAAGGGCAATTTTCAGTTTCCAGTTTTCACAGAAAAGCGAGGGCTCAAAACTTATTATCATTTAATAATGATTAACAGGACGTTTCCATTTGTTTTCGTTACGTCACGAGCGTCACGTCTATCAGGGATCTAGGTACCCCCCCAGAGGTGCAATGGGGGCCTAAATCCTCGATAAAAAGGTAGAGGAGGTAAACAGTATCCCGTCAGAGAGATACCACTCCTACTAATAGCTTTTATTGAGCCATGTTCGGAGGTTTTCCAGGGATCTGGAAAGCCCATCCAACGCCAAACCCAGCTTCTCAAAAACACGAGACAAGGCAGCGACGCCCGTTGTTTCACCAACGGGACGACGACCGCGCTATCTCTGAAGCCCTGACGGGACCTCGATGACGGTCACTCTGTTACACGTCACAGTGGGGTTTTCTATCGATTTTCACGTACAACCAATGCGTTACTAAAGAAGTGTAACTCCGTTAGTTTTCATAGCAGGAAAATCATTAGCCACTTTTTGGAATGCTCTCATTTTATCGCAGCATCTCATAATCCCTAATCCTCTGTAGTTTCAAGGAAAGCTGATTTATTACGCTCAGTTATAAACGAATATGGCTAAGTAACCATAATGAACTAATAATGTGTAAAATTAATCATTATTAAATGATCTGACTGTAGAACCGTAGGTCCACTGTCCGTTTTTTTTTTCAAGTATATATTAGTTCTTCAGATGAAAACTGTTATTGTTGAATAGGTTTTGGAGGTCAATTTTAATTTTCAATCCTAAATTGTGAACTTTAAATTTGATACATCCACGGTACTGAAAATGCTGCCATGAAACTGACTCAATAAGGTTCAAATCTACAAAATTTGCTTAGAAAGTAGATTTTATTCGAAAGCTTTGTATGAAGGAATGCATCAGTTAATCATTATTGTGTTCATCAGTCTCATATGTTGCATTGAGCAGCGTACCATTCCGCCTTCTTTCCCTCTTCCAGTGCTCTGCTTAACGTTTCCGCTCTTTAATACAGCCTTAAATTTATTTGCAGGCTCCATTTTGTATTCCTGGAAAACACAACTGTCACCAGTAAAAAACCCCACTTTTATCCTGAACATTAATTTTGTCTTTAACGGAACCTAGTTATGCTCTAAGACTATTCCTTATTTTAAAACCCACTTTGTACCCCTCGATAATAGAATCTTGCCGATTTTGTCAGAAATTTTCCCATAATAACGAATACTTATCCATTGTTTTTCTTCTGAAGTTACATCTTCCCTAACCAGATTGGAAACTTTACTCTTCTCCTAAGAACCTTATCCCATATGGTATCAACGAGATCTCCTCCGTAGCCATTACTAGCCGCTATGCTTTTGATAATGGATTTTCCTTTTGTTAAATCAATGTTTAGGAGCTCAAATTAAAATGTTCTTCCAGCTACGAATATTGCGGTCAAATTGGTAGGAAATTCAGGGAAAGAATAGAAGAGCATCAGGAGGATTCCAGGGAAAATAAGGGTAGGTCTACATTTGCAAGCAATCTTCAGGAATCCAATCATAATTACACTTTTGATTTGACAGATGCAGTTTGTAGTATTTGTTCATTTTTGTCCAAAGGGAGGTGTGCTGAAATTATCAAAAGTGACAGATCTGGTAAATGTTTAAATGAGGATGTCCCTCAAAATATTTCACCACTGATAACTCCATTTCAATAAAGCTTGGAATTATCTCTTCAAACTGTTGAAACCAGTAATTCTTCCCCTCTCTTCATTAGCTATTATCCCCCTTCACTTAATTGGTTGTACCTCCAGCATCCTTTTCCTTCTCTCGACCAATGGGATTCAATCTCTCTTCACCTGTGACTATAAAAGTTGTGTCCTTTCTAATGTGTGTTCAGTTTGTTCTTTGTTATTGATGATGGCCTAACCGTCGAAATCGATTCAACATTGTAACTCTTTATTTTTCGTGGAAATAGACACCGTTTTTTCACTAACTCCCGTTTCTATGTGGTTGCGTTAACTACAATAATACCCTTTGAGCCGTACACCGGTAAATAATACCGGGGTTCCCGCCTTCTCTACCTCTCTTCTCCCCTCTACCATGATTTGGAGTGTTCTTCTCCTCAGTACCCTCCTGGTTGTCAGCATGGAATGTATTGTGAGTACCAGTGTTTTTCTGCCCTTTGTTCATAAAGCCTAACCTTGCAGCGTAGGTATGAAATACAGGGGTGTACACTGAATGTTTCTTTCTTTCACCGGTAAAATCTACCGCAGTGTACTCTGAAAGTGGTCTGAAAGTGGTGTGCAAGTAATATTATTTTTACGTCGCAGTGGCGAATTGATTACATAAAGTTATGAAATGATTTATTATATGAAGCATTTTAATATTCGAAGCTAAAATAGGAAAAAAAAAACAACAGAAAATGAGAGCTTTAGATGAAAAATAAGACCCCGGTAAAAAATACCGGAGTGTACGGTTTACGTTGCTTGAAGGGGTGTACGGTTCAAAGGATACATATATATTTATAAACACCTACCAATATTAATGTAGATTATTGCTTACTACTATGGGGTAGCAATTGTGAGTTGTAGATTTCATCGTGTCCCTCACGGCTTCCACTGTGACTCTTTTCGAAAGAGTGACGGCGGGAGCGGACATCAAGTCTTCAGCTGTGATCTTCGAACAAAACGGTGGTGGGTCGGTGTGAACTATTCCCATCCCAGCCATACAGATTTGGTGATGATATATTGACTGAAAACAAGGTTAAGTAGGTAGACGATGACATCCGTTAGAATGCTACAAGTTTGATTCCACAAAACGAAAATCAATTATGATAAATCATTCGTAAATGAGTACCAATCCTGAAATGGTGAAAACTCCTTATCGAAAAACATTGTATGTGTGTCCAATAAATCGTCTATGCAACAAACAAAAAGGAATTTTCTAAATTTTGTTCAACATTACAAACAAATTTCATTAGTTATTGCCATTTTAGTCCGTTTTGCTAATTTCTCAGTCGAACGAGATCAAACACTGGCCGGAAACAATAAAAATCGGCCGATCAGAACTATGAACCCATCTATTACACTATAGCGCTATTGATATAAGTTTCCGTCATGCATCATGATCGTATGAGCGAATTTTCTCAAGTTATCATATTATATTATGTTAAATTGTGTGCTGATTTGAGCTTGATGAGTGCAAAGAAAATGTTAACCATTATTTGTATGGCAAAAAACGTATTCTAAAAAAATAGTAATCTGCTGTTCAAAAAGAGCTTTTGGATTTTTCGCTTTTTTTGGAAGTTTTTATCGATTGTATAGAAAATTTTAATGTAATATAAGTAAGTGTATTTTTCAGCATAATTTTGTATTTAAGTAGTGTGAAAATGAGAGTTCTATCATCAGCTGACTGATAAGAGGTCGGCCATCTTGGATATGACATCACTATGACGTCACCTGTGACGTCACATCCACAGTCTTCTAAATCTGTGTAGCCAATATTCTCGCCGTAACCCCCCCCCCCCCTCCCCCTTATAGACCTAAAAGTAACGGTCAATCAGCTTATTGGCACCCCTCCCCTCTGACGTCACCAATTGCCTAAGGCTGTGGATGTGACGTCACAGGTGATGTCATAGCGCCGTCATATCCAAGATGGCCGACCTCTTATCAGTCAGCTGATGATAGGCAGACCTCTCATTTTTCCACTACTCACTTAAATTATTTAATGTTCTATTTTATACTTGATAAACTTCATTTGAGCAATATTCTGCTATAAATAGTGAATTTAACATTTTTTAGCCGTTTTTAGCCATTCTTAGTGGTTTTTTCAGCACATTTTTTGAAATTTGACCAATTGAATGTGCTTAAAAAGTGCTGGCCAACGAACTCATCCTTTTGATTGGAAAGGTTGATTTTTTGGCGAAAGAACGGAATTTTTATCTCAATCCTAGGAGAGCTATCATTTGGAATGACACATACATTTATATGTATATATACATATAATACATATGAAAAAGCACAAACTTCAGGAATCGTTTCAGAATGCCTCAAAACGGATTTCAATGAAGAAATTTTTCGAAAATTTCGATTTAAAAAATTTCCGAGCCATTTCAACAGCTTAATTTTTTACATAAATTCACTGAAACCTGTTGGCTGGCGCTTCTGCCACTTCAATGAAAACATCACGAGCACAATTGAATGGCAACGTCTTGGCGCTTATGACACACCGATTAAGGGGGATTGTCACTTTTGGTCAGTACCAATGTTGAGGAATAACAATGATTATGTGGTATAGTGATAATTCCTTTTACCTCAGTGAAAAAGCTTGCGATCATGTACGAGGTGATAACTGAGATGAATATTGCGAATCCAAGCTTAGTATTTCCCGTGGCTTCCATCATTAGAACTCCGATCGTGAAAGGCACTCTTACAACGCCCGTCAACTGAGCACCAGCTGCCAAAAACGCGTACTTGTGGGGGTGAATCCAGTCCTGTTGAATGATAGCTTTAAGAATAAACTGATAATTATATGATACAAGGGTTTGATTTAACTCTAGAAATATAAAACCCTCAAGTTATTGATAGTTGAAAATCCATTTTTGGCCATTCAGAATGGAACTTTGGAATGATGGATGTGTCGACGTTTATTTCAACTCGTATTTTGTTCTTCAACTAATTCTATACGTCCATGTTACAATGTGGGAGGAGGCTATACTGCCCACACACTTTGGCAGGCATTTTTGGAAAGCTTTCCATGCTCGACCATTCGAAATAATTAACAAAAAGTACTCCCCCACTCCTCGAAGTCACAAGCACGGTTCTGTGCCACCCCTATGTGCTCACCCATCCGGTTATATTCTTCAAGACTTGTCCAAACATTCGCCCCCAGCTCGCCCCAATGGCTAAATTCGGTATGAAAATCCCAGCAGCGATTAGAGTCCCCATTGTCACGACGGCCAACACGAAAAATCCAACCACATACAAAGAGAGAGGCAGAACTCCCATGTCACCTGCACAAAGACAAGATTATGAAGTTGATAGTACGTTATTTGAGGAGCGAACATTCAAAACAACACATGCCCACTTAATAGGGGTTTTCAGTATTGCTGAATAACTGATCACTACTTAAGTAAGTGCAATACTTTTTTTGCTAATTTGTAAATGATAGGGGCCTGATTTTATCGAATAACTGATTCAATTCATTAAGGAATAGAAAATTAATAAAATGCTTTTAAAGTTTGGCCATATGTTGTTGTGTTTAACCAATGTTATTTTGTGTCGTTTCGGTTGATGCAAGACGTGGATTTGTGTTGTTTTGGTGATTGCATGCCGTGGATTTGTTTAGTTTTGATGAATGCATGACGTGGATTTGTGTTGTCCTGGTTAATGAATGACGTGGACTTGAGTTGTTTTGGTGAATGTATGACATAAATTTGTAGTTTTGATGATTACATGACGTGGATTTGTGTAGTTTTGATGAATGCATGACGTGGATTTGTGTTGTTGTGGTGAATGCATGATGTGGATTTGTGTTGTTTTGGTAGATGCATATTGTGGGCTATGATCATGGACAAAGACTGACAAAGACCAATGCAAGAGCCAATGGTTCATATCCCTGCAAACGACGGTGGAGGAGGCCACAAAGGTGAACAGGATGATAGTTGGTAAGGAGAGGAGAAACTGGTACGAGTATATACCAGATAGGTAGATATCGCACCCCTCTGTGTGAGAGATGTGAATACAGAGACGGACCGGATGAGGGAAAGGAGGACATGACTTACATTCTGGTGGATTGTGGTTACTGGAGAACAGTGATGGACGAGTAGTTGATGGACGGGGGAGGAAGGAAAGGCGGCAAGAGGAAGGAAAGGACGAGCCAAGATGCTGAGAGGATGGCTCGAGGATGGGGCTCGACTACTGGAATCAGTGGACAGACTGAATAGGAAGGGCTGGACTGTTGACCTGCATTTGGAGGGAAAGGACAGGAAGGCGCATATTTCTATAAGGGAGTCATCCTGCAGACAAAAAATAATAGATCAAGAGTAAGAAGAATGCATACCGTGGATTTGTGTTGTTTTGGTGATTGCATGACGTGGATTTGTGTTGTTTTGGTAAATTCATGGCGCGGATTCGTGTTGTTTCGACTTGTTAAAAAGTGAGTGGGTTCTGAGGGAGTGGACAGGAAGACAACACAACAAAAATCCACATCATGCATTCACCAAAACAACCCAAACCAACGTCATAAAATCACCAAAAAACAAAAATCCATTTCATGCAATCACCAAAACAACACATATCCTTACCATGCTTTCACCAGAACAGAGGGAGTGGAGAGGAGGACAAGGTCACATGACTGATACGATGGACGCCATTGGCCCAAATGGACTTCTGTTGTTTTGCGTTTGTCACAGCAGTCAAAGTGTGTCATTTTCTGAATCCATACTTTTCTGTTGCGTTTTTAAAAGAGATTTGTGATGTTTTGCTTACCAACTAATGCTAATGACTGTATCAACAAAGTCCAATCTCTAAAAAAAGGACATGTGCTGTTTAGAATGTTCGCTCCTAATGTGTTTTAAAATATATTAGCTGTGGTAGACATACGTGCACCTAATCGAAATTTTTTGACAGTCGCGCTTTTCAGGCGTATTTATATACTTATTACAAAAATCAACATAAAGAACTAATTTTCATGTTCTAAAAACAACTCACCGATTCCTTCTACGAACATGAAGCGTATCACATTTGGCACTGCTTGAAAGAAGAACACCGATACTGTACTGTATTTGTCCTCCGGGCAATTCAGCTGGAAAGAAACATTAGTAGGAGTTCACAAAAATCTGCATAAATTATTAAAATTACCTGCTATAAATCTATTCTCTAGAACCCTAATAACTTATCCAATGATGAACTGACGTAAATTATAACATTGGAGTATAAATTACACCAACACCATTGATGAAATAAAATAAACTTTTCCTGTGGGAAGACAATCCTTTTGCACAGGGAGTGATATACAAACTGTTCAAAGACCTAAGCCCTACAGAAAAAACACTGCAAATAATTACATAAAGGTTTATTGTTTCTGTATTAGATAGCACATCTACGAAGATCACTGTTCCGTGGAAAATTACTTATCAAACAGTCTATTGTGCATTATCAAAATATAACTTAATGGTGTCGCCTACTGGAAGAAAATAATTGAATAAACTAAAATATAAATCAACACCAAAAAATGGTATACTTTAAAATCAAAACTGCTGTGAAGCAGTAAAAATTTAGTTGACACCCCCAGCCGCCCGCGTGACAGTAAGCAACTCTACCTGGATCCACGGATGAATTTTGAATGTTCAGCTCCTTTGAGGTATATATCCCTGGACTTGATATACCCCCTTATAATAAAAAACGAACGGGTGAATGTACAGTAACCCAGATGGTCTCATTCTATTTATTCGACCACTTCGTCAAAAATTCGTAACGTAAACCAACAAATTTTGAAAGGGGGAAGGGGGGGGGGGGTTAAATTTTTGTCTTGAGCGATTGCAAAGACTCATAATTGAAAACAATAGACCAAAATGAGACCAACCCAAATATTTGAGCTCATAATCTGATTATTGTCAATCGATTGGTGAAACTCAAGCATAATTCGATTTTTCTGTCGAGATATTTACGAATTAAGAACTTACAGAAGAAAATGAAGGTGATACTAGAAGCCACACTGCATAAAGCGACAATTTTGAGTTTCTGTTACGATTTGCTATTGGGTATAAATATATAAATAAGATGAATAATACAAATACATCAAATTGCTTTAATTTACCTGTATTGTGGTAAGCAAATCGATTATTTCAGACAATCCTTTCTTGTCATCCAGACAATAATTACTCATTGATATCAACAAGATGTAGTAAAACGTAGCGGTTACTCCTGCGAGAGCACCCATCTCCAACATTTGTTGCCATTTTTTCGTCACGAACCTTAAAAGAACACCCATTGGGTTTATGTAATGTTTGCTTCATACTTGCCCGAAGTTCTTGTGATGAATATTATTCAACTCTAAACGTCCGTATTTCTGTTCTTGGTAGGTATTTATCGATACATTTTGGTTTTACGGGCAGCTCGTCACGCTGTGTCAAGCCGAATTGGGGTAACCGTAATCACAATAACGATATAGAAGAGTACAGGGGAAGAACGGGCTATCATAGTTTTTCCTAGTTCGCAGAAAAACGAATTTTAATTTAAAAAACTCAATAAAATGTACATGTTGCGTTCAAAAAATCTGAAATTTTGAAATTATAATGTCAACGTACAGGTTAAAGTAATAAAAATTCCGAAATACCACGCAAAATTGATTTTATTGGAATGTAACGGAACAAAGTGCCAAACATCACGAAAAAACATAGAAAGAACGGGCCAGCACCCTTGACAGCGATTGATTTCCTCATTTGCGGGGTAATTTCTCGGAATACCTCCCGTCTTCTTCTGTACAGAATATTTTTAAATGAATCACATCCCAGAATTTTAGCGAATATTCGTAGAAAATGAAGCTCGTGATGATAACTCTCCTTAGGATTGAGATCAAAATTCCGTTCTTGCGCCCAAAATCAAAGCTTCATTGAACAACACTTTTTGAGCACATTAAATTGGTCGAATTCAAAAAATGTGCTAAAAAATCACTAAAAATGGCCAAAAACGGCTGAAAATCGCTAAATTTATATTTTTCAGAAAAATATTGTTCAAATAAAGTTTATTAACTACTTAGTATAAAATTGAACATAATAAATTTATGTACAAAATTGTGCTGAAAAATGCAATTAAATTTCATTGAAATTTGGTTTTTAAAAAATCTATGAAAACTGCAAAAAAAAAAAAAAAAAAGATTGAAATCCAAAATCTCTTTTTGAATTGCAGATAATTATTTAGAATACGTTTTTCGCCATATAATTATTAATAGTTAACAATTTATTTGCGCTCGAAAGGCTCAAATTTCAAAACAATTTAACATTATACAATATGATAATTTACGAAAATGCATGCTGAAATTTGAGAGGGAGGCTCAAGGGAGAATACTGAAGACGCATGAGAGGTCATTGATCAGCTGAGTGAGCTCCAAAGCCATTTTGTCTTCTATTCAACGCAGGAAGCGTCTATTTCCCGCGGATCTCCTTACATGAAACTGCGCTATCATGTGACTCACTTCGTGATCCCTGATCTACTTGTTTATTGTTCTCCACAATAATAAAAAACAATTTAAGGACAGAAACACCTTTTTTTTCGTAATGTTTTGTGATTTGTCAATTTATTCCGCGGGGCCAATAAACTATTCTTTCAAGGTTCACTTTAAAATAAGCTTTAAATTATAAAATAATTATAAAATAAGTTTATATTTTAAGCTTTAAAATATAAACTTTAAATTATAGCTCTAAGGCTATAATCATGGAAATACTGTATTGTCAAAAAGTGGCGTTTAGTTTGTTCCTAACCAGCTGTTCCATTTGTACCTAGGTACCTAATTATCAACCCTAAGGTAGTCATGGGAGTTAATTAAGTGTTATTCTTTAAGGAAAAGAAACAAACTTCTTTCTTAGTTTAATGAGTTCAATTTGGCAGAGGTTGAAAGCAGTTCCAAACAATCCTCCAATGATTCCCACGGTTATGTATAAAGGGAATTCCTGAGCATAGAAACGGAAATTTTCTTCTTTCAAAACGACAAAAAACAGCAAGTGCGATTGTGTAAGATGACCTGAAATGATTTGTATTTTTGTTAAAACATACGGTCATACCACAAAACCAATGATGAGTTTCGAAATAAGCATGTCTATTGTGGCTTTGAGAAAAGTATGCGTACCTGGGTGGCTGGTGAACAAAGACAGAATGATATTTACGGTGACGGCGCAAGAAACCGAAGTCAAAAAAAATCTGAACAGCGCACTCACGCTAAAAAAAGTCGTCCCCTCTTCCAACGCCATCAAGGCACCACCTGTTAACCACAAAACATGACAATGAAACGTTTAATATTAGAATTTAGTAAGAGGGTAGGTATGTTACATCAATCCATTAGGTATACGTAAACGTTAGGGGCGAACGTAAATTGCCACCCGCCGCACAGAACAATTGACAGAAGCCACCTCTATCCAAAGTGACAACTTTTACCTTAGTGACATCTACCATAACTACCCTACTGCCACCTGTACTTGCACTTTACCTACCTTAGTTAAGGACAAGTGGAATACATTTTAATTTAGTTGAATTGGAAAGTTATACTACGTAAGTTGTAGGTAAAAACTTGCATTTTGGAGGGATTTTATGCTTGTTTATACTTCAACCTGCATAGCAGTTAGGGCGTCAAAATTAGAAATATGCAATATATGCGGGAAGGAGCAAAATTCGATTTAAAATCAGAGTAAAAAGACCCGCAAGCATTAGTTGTTATTATAGCTTCATGCGTTTAAGAAACCCATACGTCGAGGGGAAAACTGCAGTACCAGAACGCTATTTTGGTGTAAATTATCAGCACTCTTCAAAGCCTTATTATTGGGGGGGGGGGGGGGGGGGGGGGGGTCGTCAGGGGAACCGAAAGTTGGTTACGCCTTTTCCCTCCATCACTGTTCTCTTCTTTGTAAGAAGTGGCAAGTCCCAGATTCTGAATTTTGTGGTATCTAGTATTCATGTTTCCTCAGGAGGCAGAAGTAGAGAAACAATGAAATTGTTCTACGAGAAGAAGTGGCACTTGTCGCACTCAGATCCCAAGGTGAATGTGAAAGTTATCGACCGGGTGGCAGTTGATCATCGCCCCTCATTAGAGATCTAAAGCGATAGGGAGCGCTACTGCGCATGTGAGGGGAGATGAGGCACCTTATCTCCAATAAGACAGATTTATCACACCCTAAACATGAGTCGCTTTATCCCGAACCTACCTGTCTCATCTCTTCTTCCTTATCGCAAAGTAACCTTACACACAGATAACAGTGATTTTAATTTCTTGTTGGTATTGATAGGTACCTAATGAAAATTATATTAGTTTTCTTGTGTGGACAGATACGATAACGGATCGCAATCCGTAAAAAACGTATCTCCTTTAAAATAACCTCCTTTTATGGACTCAAATAATCTCCTAGGGATAATTTCCTCCTTCCATGGATTTAGTGTTACAACTAGATCCGTAAAGGACTTGACGTGACTTCAAGGTGCAGTAAATTTTTCTCGATTCGACCCTCTTTACTCATCAGATTAACATCCGGTGTGGCTCGTCTCAAATGAGGCACCTTATCCCAATTGACTTATCGTTTAGGAACTATCTATTATCTACAGCACGTTATTTACATATAAAAGTCAGCAACTGTCGTGTGTCGAAATTTTTCATTTTAGCGTGGAACAAGCTTTTAGTAAGACCTCCTAAAAGGGTTCAATCAAACCTTTACAGCTCCAGGACCCCACAATTTTACGCTTTATTGTAAATGTCGAAAAAGTTAGAAAACATTTCGGGGGGGGGGGGGGGGGGAGTAAGTTGAAAAGGAAAGAAATTAGCCACGGAGCTCCACAGCTGATCGTAGCTCCTCCAAATTGCAGGTTCCATTTCAGGTTTCAGTGTTTTGTCACTACCTACTCAGCCATACCCTGCATACCCCCCCCCCCCCCCCACCAAGAAAACTTTGATAATTGAACAAAGGATGTTTCGAGGTGTCATTTTCTTTTCTAAAATACATTCACTATTGATTTGAAGGTTGATTCTGTCAGAATGAGTACTGGGCTTCGTCGTGGACTTGGAGCGTTCTGGGATTTTCTGGTTTGTGCGTTATTTGCACGTCCAGGGTTCCTATGGAAACGTCACACACTACAAAAATCTCCATACAACCTTTCCAGGTATTTACGCAATCGGAAGGAGGCAGTGTTTACCCTACAACGCAGGTAGTAGGAACGGTTGATTGGAGAACTTTAACACCCCAAGGTGTCATTCTAGAATTTAAAAATAATTAATTAAGCTAATCCCAATTAGTATGACAATTTATTATATTTGTATCAATACAAAAATAATTAACAAATATGTTTGTACCGATTGGCGTGGAAAAAGCCCCGGTGATGCCGGCAGCAATTCCAGCCCCAACCAAATCTCTCTTCTCGACGTCCGTATGAAGGCAGTCGAATGGCCGGTATTTGGTGAACGGGATTTTCATATTGACCACAGAATGAGCGATGCACGCCCCGACGTGGACCATTGGTGCCTCCTGAAAATCAAACAACAATAAAGGCAAGATAAAAATGAAGAAGGACAAAAGAAAAAAATGGGAAGGAAGAGAGAGAGAGAGAAAGAGAGAGAGAGACTTTATTCATAAAAAAAAAAAAAAATTAAAAATAATAATAAATCCAAACTAAAATTCAGAAACTCGTAAACGAGTTCCACTATCCGCTTTACAAGCAGATACCATGTTACATGGATATGTCTTTGATTGGGGATTTCATAACGGTTGTCCTCGAGTTGTCCTCGAATGTTGTCAAGAGGATGAAAATGTTTCCTATGGAGTGGAGTAAATGATCCTATTGCTTTACGTTAAGAATATTGTAACCGGCTTATTAAAATTGTTTATAGTCCAAACAACTTAGTTTTGGAATGTAGCCAGGTACGTAAGGAGGGGGAAATTGGTAGCTTGAGATGTGAACATTTATCACAAAAATCAAGCGCTTTCCAACGAGTGGCGAACGATTTTTGTGCGATGAAAACTGCGGAAGTTCCATTCCCCTAGCAACGGCTGGGTTGTACGTGAAAAACGCTGAAATTGTGACACAAATTTTGCGTGACGGAAATTTTTGGTTGACCCCCCGAACAAAGACATATCTATGTCAAAATGTACAAAAAAGTAATAACGCTATTCTGAACATATTGCTCGTCATAGGTTAAGACCCGTGTTGACGAGACAAGAGCTGCAGCTGCTTTACACTTTAAATATAAATGAAGTCTTGCTAAGATTTCCTAATATTTAGAGAAAGAGGAAAAGACTACTTAAATGCAAAAAAAAAAAAAAACTATAAAACTAAATGAATAAAAAGAACAACATGACCTTTGAGAAATGACAATATGATCTTTTAGAACGGTTTTAAGAAACGTAACTACTTAATATAATTGAGCTTTTTCTACGCTCAACCCTATGAGCATGAGTGTAAGTTTGGCGGGGTCTTTTAACTCTTCTGCCAAAGCCTTATGAATTATGAAAAGAATATACAACGGACTTCAAGTTGTGGCAGTAAGTCGGGTACTGGGATTTACCACGTTTCCCATTTATTGAAACCTGGTTTGATAGCCATGGGGATTGTTGAAAACCGTAACTAGATGTTTGGAATAATACAAGATAGACTTGATAAATAAATGACGCAACGATAGCAATTTAGCCTCTTCAAACACCCGGCTACTTGGGTATTGTGGTGAAAACCACCCCCTCTTGTCAACAGCCCTTTTCAGGGCTACCAAAAAGAGGTAGACACAACACAAAAATATTTACAAGACGTCGAGTTATAACTCCGTCAAACAAAATATTTCACCAGAGAGAAAATACGAAATTCTCTCTCAAAAGTGAAATATTAACTAATAACATACAAGGCGACCTCCCTAGACACTTACTGGGCGAGAGAGACGCGACAAGTATCTCGAACCAAGTCGCCTTGAATGAGAAAACTCAAACAGAAAATCAAACGTCCTCTAAAACTAACAAGGACGATTCAAACAAGCCTACTCGCCAATCAGAAACACTGATTACACGAGAGACAATAGGCGAACCAACCAAGAGGCGGCAAGCAACCACCTCTGGTCCAGCAGCCACCCCGGGGACCCCGTCTGAACAACTGATGCAGAGAAAGCACCCGAGGTCCCCGTCTAAACTCAAGGTCGTCGGCTCCGCGACGGACGCTCGTAAGCACCCCGGAGGACCAGCTCAGCTATCATACTCGCAGATACTGAGAAAACAATGTGCGAGCCAATGAGATTACACAGTCGAATTAATGAAATTAAGCGGACCAATCAGGAGGCGGCAGGGGGCGGCCACCTCCCTATAAATACCCCGCTCGGAGCCTCCGAAATTCATTCTACTCTCTGCTCTCGACGACGACACCTCGAAGTACGAAGATTTCTACACGCTCTACGCTGACGAACCTTCTGCATCCCGAGTTCATCTCAAGAACGGCTTCCTACTGCTTTCTACAAGGCCTACCTTCTCTCCACACAGATCTCGCATTGGCATCTACGAGTCCAGTGATTATTCATCCTGCTCATTGCCCAACGTAGTTCATCTGTCAGGATGCCACCCGGTACATCTATCGATATTCTCTTTAGATCGTACGCCCGAGGGACGTTCCTAGCCGTGTCACCCGGGTTTCGTAGCACTAGGCTCGTCACCGACCGCTGGGGCACGCCGGTAAATTACTCTGCTCATCCGCTCTAATTTACCGTCCAAGGAAGTCTTTTTCAAGACTACAAGGTAGGACCCTGACATACGAGCAAAGGAAAGAAGCTCTGTCAAGCGAGTCCACCTTCCTAAACCCTCTATTTCTATACATAGAGGCATCGAAACGAGCTAATAACTCGGCTATTTCGATGGAACGTCGGCCGTCTTATTTCCTCATGCAAGGGGAGGCAGACGACGGCGAAGCCGGGCCTCTTAGCCCCCGTAGCGCTACCTACATGCTACCCAGCCAATCCGCCGGTCCCAGCGACGGCGCAAGGCTCGATCCTCACGACGAGATCGCCTTCTCACCTAACGTATTCACGAAGGAAACGTTAGATCAAGCCTCGCCTATACAAAAGATCGAGGATACCTTTCAGACCCGCTCTGAAGTCAATCATTATGATTCGACCAAGCTGTCCGAATACCCACGATATTCGACACAAGCCTACCCGGCCGATCCGAGTGTCAAATACACTCCAAATGTACAAAAAACGAAGGATACTTTTCAGTACCTCAACCAAGCTCAACATATTCCTCCTACAGATATAAATCTTAGGCCGGAATATTACAAAACGGCTCAGTACCAAACTGATCGAACCCAGCACCCACTATGCGAGCCCAGTGCTCCACGCGGCTGCGACACGAACTATCTCTCAGTTCATCCCGCCAAGCAAGCTGACCTTGACGGATTCGCTCACATTCCTTACAGGAATAACACGGGGACTAACCCGCATAATCAGAATATAAATGTCCCACTTGGTCTACCGACACCAAGTAAAACATATTTAAATCCACTACAGGTATCTTCAAAGCTGGCCGAACATTATCTTCAGGAGAGTTTTTTGAAGTATGGACGAACTATCTATCACGGCAGAATAGGCTCCACCCCATACAACTTCTCAATACTTAGTGTTGGTAGGCTTCAGGTTTTCACCATTAGGTTTTGGAGGGTGAGAATGAGCAGCTTCTCCTTTTAATATAGTTTTATTACCAGCTTAGCGCTTTCGCCCATAGGGCCTCGTCAGAGCTGTAAATGTAAGTACACTCCAAGTACAGGTTTGTATTATAAGGTCACCTAATTTAATGTTGTGAGGCAGATCTCAGTTGGAATACATTATTATTATTATTATAGTTCCTATGTTCGTAGTTAGTCATATTTGTTGCAGTGTTAATATAAGGATACAGCACATTCTACAGATATTTTTTCTTTCATTACATTAGTACATCTAAACATAGTACTTATAATTACCTTTTTTATGAGTTAAAATAATTATAGCTGCTAGGGGGACCCATCCTGTCGTATCGGTAATTATACCTGGTGATAAAACTATACTAAAAGGAGAAGCTGATCATTCTCACCCTCCGAAACCTAATGACTTCTCAATACTGTAGGATGGATTGGACAAGCCCGTAATTAACTCGCCTAAGTAATAAGTCAGTTAGTTAAACTCGCCGTAAAACCTGAGTTAATATTACTTTTTCAACTAAAAACCTATTTTATTATGGAAGCGAATTTTTGAAGAAAATGAAGCTATCTCAAAGGCGCCAACGGCTTCAAATTATTTAAAATATATTTAAGTCAATTATTTCGACTAAGGATTTACCTTTTAAACTAAAAATAACAAGAAGCCAAAATTCTAAAATTTGATTTTATTGCAGAATAAGTTTTGCTTGGAATTGGTTGGTTCCACAAATTAAAAAAAAAAAAAGTTTCAGTCATGCAGCATGACCGTATGAGCGAATTTTCTTAAGTTATCGTATTTATTATATTATGTTAAATTGATTGAAAATGCGACCTTTTCGAGTGCAAAGAAAATGTTAACCATTATTTTTACGGCAATAAACATGATCTAAATAGTAATCTGCTATTCAAAAAGTGCTTTTGGATTTTTCACATTTTTGGAAGTTTTTATCAATTGTGTATCGCAAATTTTAATGAAATTTAAGTTCATTTTTCCGCATAATTATGTACATAATTTTTTTAAATGTTCTATTTTATATTTGGTAAACTTTGTTTGAGCAACATTCTGCTAAAAACTATAAAAACTACAATTTTCAGCCGTTTTTAGTGATTTTTTAAGTACCTTTTTTGAAATTTGACCAATTTAATGTGCTCAAAAAGTGTTGACGAACTCATCCTTTCTTTTGAAATGCTTGATTTTTTGGCGAAAGAACCAAGTTTTTATCTCAATTCTATCGAGAGTTATCGTCTGCAATGACACATTTATATATATATATATGTTATAGTACCAAAACCGCTGATCTATCTATATTTCTGCTGAATCAGCCCACCAAGGCTATATAAGCTTGATTCCCCCACTGTTCGAGTCAGTCTGGTTGCTCCGCTCGCACGATACTTATCTCCGTTCCGTCTTCCTTAGTAAAACTTGTGTTCCGTCGGTTCCAAATAAAAAAAGTGCTTTTTAAAAACTCTTTTCTCTCGGCACCCGACGTAACTGGCGCAGTCGGTAGGACACACCGAGAATCGGTGTGTCCTACAGCGACTGCACCAGTTCCGTCGGTTCCAAATAAAGAAAGTGCTTTTTAAAAACTCTTTTCTCTCGGCACCCGACGTAACTGGTGCAGTCGCTGTAGGACACACCGATTCTCGGATTTTCTCGGACTATTCGGAAATCTCTGTTTCAACAGTTAAGGTGTGTCGAAGAACCCCGCGCTCAACAGAACCGGAGTGCACACGGATACGGCAGACTTCTACGATCTACGGGATACGGACAACGGACTCCTGAAGAAGATGTTGAGACTGTAAGTAACTTCAATTCTACAATTTTTCAACGATTCAGCTCACATCTCTTCAGTTAGGTTAAACATCGACTGGATACCGTTGTGTTGAGGTAAATACAAAAGAATATTGTATTTCCTCCTCCCCAGCGATCAAAGTAGATTTAAAAGACCGCACCCTGGTCTCTCCAATTTAAAGGCCGTACCCTGGTCATTTACAAGAATTATTCTTAAGGACCGCACCCTGGTCTCATCAATTTAAAATATTCAAAGACCGTACCCTGGTCAAATAAATAATTTTTAAAGACCGTACCCTGGTCAAATAAATAATTTTTAAAGACCGTACCCTGGTCGAATAAATAATTTTTAAAGACCGTACCCTGGTCGAATAAATAAATTAAGGACCGTACCCTGGTCAAATAAATCAATTCTAAGGACCCTACCCTGGTTCCAAATATAATTATTATAAACCGTCAGAGTACCTACTGAATACTCGTACTCTAAGAGCTTCATTAATCAACTTTAATAAAAATTCTGAAAAATTCCTAAGGTCAAGGAACCAAAACCCCTAGCCAGCTTTTGGGATTGGAGTAGTTTACGCAGACTCCACAGAAGCATGGACCTAGGCGATATCCCACTTCCACCTGGACCAGCACCTCCAGTTAACGCAGCTGCTCTACTGCAAAGAGCATTAAACCCGATTCCTGAGGAACCTCCAAGAATTCCGTTCCAACCAGATCCGATTCCGGTAGCACCTCTACCTGAACCTCAACAGCCGCCCCAGCAGCCTCCAGAATTCCGTAGGGAATATAATAGGTTAATTCCCGAATTTAACGGAGAACCTTTAATACTAGCAAAATTCCTAAAACAATGTGACAAGATATATTTAAGGTTTTATAATCATGTTGATAGAGATGATTTCCAGAACGATGTGATCCTAGGTGTGATTACGTCTAAACTAGGGTCATCAGTAGCTGAAAACATCTATGTCAACACTATAGATACATACCCAGAACTTAGGAAGGCATTAATTCAAACTTATAGCGATAAGCGTGATACTTACACTTTACTTTCAGAATTAAGCGCAATGAAACAATCCCCGCATGAAGATTGTTTCAATTTTCATGACCGTATATGTCTAATTCTTAATTCACAGGTGGCATATCTTCAACTGAATATGCGTGAGCATGCTCCTATTTTATCGGAATACATGCGAAATTACGCTCTAAGGGTATTCGTGCACGGTATTTCCGAACCGTTAGGAAGCCTACTTAGAACCAAAAATCCAACCAACTTGGGCATGGCTCTATCCATGCTAACTAATGATTTCAATTTAAAACCCAAAGATAAATCTTCCTCCTTCAGACCCACTCAACAAAGCTCGCCACCAGCACGGGCGACGAACGGTAATCAGCCAGGTGCTGCATCAGCAAACCGGATGATGCCAAGGCCGCATTCCGTGCCGCAGACCCCGACTAATTATCAATTCCAGCCGAGGTTTCCCCAACAATATGCTCCGCGCTTCACGCCAAAATATAATTCAACTCAAAACGTTCAACAGCCTACTCCCTCACAAAATCAGCCCGGTTTGAATAGAAATCCGAATCCAAAATTCCAAAATTCAGCAAAACCTAATTATCCGCAAAATCAGACGAAAAATCCAAATTTTTCCCAAAATCGATCGAGTATGAACAAAAGTGTCGTACCGATGTCCATTTCGACCAAAAACACCAATCTCAACATGATTGAGAATCCTGAGCCACCAGAAAACATTCAAGGACCATTTTTTGATAATCAGAACGCCCAATATTGTGATTCAACCCTTATGAATACGGATGTTCAATATGAATCTGATATGGATCAGATGAGTTATGAATTCGGGAATATGCTCTCGGAAAATTCCAATGGAAACACGGGTTACCAAACCGATCCTTTTTTTAGAGGAAATGAGCCTCACGAAATTATCGAACTCTTAAACTTTCCAAATCCTCAAGGTAAACTTCCGTATATAATAATGCCAAAAACAAATCTTAAAATATTAATAGATACAGGTGCAACTAGGAGTTTCATTAATCCCGAAATTGCCTATAAATATTTCCCTTCAAAAATTCAACCAGACTCAGGATTAGTAAGAACGGCGCATGGCATATCACAGTTCAACCGAAGTGCGCTAGTACCTTGTGGAGAATTATTCAATTCATATGGACTGAACCTTCCGTTCATCATGTTTAAATTTCATGACGAATTTAACATGCTTATCGGAACTGACCTCTTGCTATTCCTGGAAGCCGATGTAAAATGCAGAAAAAGAATACTTAAAACCCCCAACATAACCCTGGAATTGTTTTTCACAAACACTAACGCGAGAAATTCAGATAATATTCCGGAAGTAGGATCCTATCAAATTGACGCAAGGACCATTCAACAAGTAAAAATAAAATTGAAAAACATAGAAAATGGCGAAGCCATCATTCCTAGAACAAAGGTAGGAGACATAGAAATTCCCCAATGCCTAGCTCTAGTGAATAACTCTTATGCCCATGTTCATGTTATGAATCCGACCGAAAAACCTCTAGATTTTAGGCAAAACGAACCCATCATAGGCGAACCTGTCCTTGACAACCTTTTTCTTGAAAGCGAATCCACTGATCAACCTTCGGCTCCTAATCAGTCAAAAATTAAAACTAAACCTAGGCTAGACCTAACTAAACTACGTCTAGACCATATGAATGAGGAGGAGAAACAAGAAATTCTAAAACTACTAAAAGAATATTCTGACCTGTTCCATTCTGACGATCAACCTTTAACTTTCACTAATCACGTAAAGCACCACATACGAACTTCTGACGAGATACCGATTTACACCAAACCTTACAGATACCCGAACGTGTATGAAGACGAAGTTAAAAGACAGATTAACGACATGTTAAAACAAAAAATAATAAGACCTTCAAATTCCCCTTACAATGCTCCATTATGGGTAGTACCAAAAAAGATGGATGCATCTGGACGAGCTAAATATAGACTTGTCATTGATTATAGAAAACTAAACGAACGGACGATATCAGACAAATTCCCTCTACCAAACATCACGGACTTATTAGACAAACTTGGACGATGCCAATACTTTAGTACTCTTGACTTGGCCTCTGGATTCCATCAAATGGAATTAGATGAATCGTCAATCCCGAAAACTGCTTTCTCAACGGACACAGGACATTACGAATTTCTTAGACTCCCATTCGGTTTAAAGAACGCCCCTCCATCCTTCTCTCGCCTAATGAGCGATATTCTGAGAGGACTTCAAAATGAAATATGTTTGATTTATGTCGACGACATTTTGATTTACAGTACCAGTTTACAAGAACACGTCGAACGCCTTAGGGAAGTCTTCAAAAGGCTACGAAAATCAAACTTGAAAATTCAGCTAGATAAAACGGAATTTTTGCGTAAAGAAACGGGATTTTTAGGACACGTTGTATCCGCTGAAGGAGTTAAACCAAACCCGGATAAGGTAGAGGCAATTGCAAAATTTCCTGTTCCTAAGACAAGAAAAGAAATAAAACAGTTTCTCGGACTTTTAGGCTATTATAGAAAATTCATACCCAACTTTGCTAAAATCACTAAACCTTTCACAGCCTGCTTAAAGAAAAATTCCAAAATCAACTATGATAGTCACGAATATTTGGAATGCTTTGACCACTGTAAAAACCTATTGATGAACTCACCAATTTTACAATATCCCCAATTTGACAAGGAATTTAACGTAACTACAGACGCAAGTGACGTAGCCGTGGGAGCCGTTTTGAGCCAATATAACGATCAAAAAGCGGATTTACCGATTCATTTTGCGAGTCGAACACTATGTGATTCTGAGAGAAAACTGTCAACAATAGAAAAAGAACTTTTAGCCATCGTTTATGCCCTAAAAACATTCCGCCCATATTTATACGGACGTAAATTCACATTGTTCACCGATCACCGTCCCCTTCGATGGCTTTTCAGTTTAAAGGATTGTTCATCCAAACTATTTAGATGGCGATTAAAATTAAGCGACTATGACTTCACTATTAAATATAAACCTGGATCTGCCAATCACGTAGCCGATGCACTATCTAGAATAGAACTGAACAACAGCGATAGTCCCCAACCTAGTACGTCAAATATAGATAACATTCTAAGCGACGAGGAGGCTATGCGCGAAATAATTACAGATTTCGACAATGACCCGAATGTTCGCGAAGTCGTAGACGAAATAATGGAAACCTATAGACGATCTAGGGAAGGTATCGAAAACGCTACCAATAGAGACAATCAGTCCCTCGCCGTCAACCTAGAATCGGCAGCGCCCGAACTAGATTCCGTTGATACAATACACTCCAACGCCGAAGGCAATACAGTCCTGACCATTCCAATTAAAGAAGGTATAGTCAATCATGGACTTAACCAAATATTAATAAAACTCGTTTCGAATAATCCCAAAACTCCAAAAATTACAAAACCATTCGGAACTAAAACTCGGATAAATGTGGAATTTTCAAAAACCAATTTCAAAAATAATGTAATCGATTTTGTGAAGGAATATGTACGCCCACATATAGAATACTCCTTGTATTTCTATAATGATGATAAGGGAGAAATCTATCAAGAATTCGCATCCGTGATGATGAGCGTCTTTAGAGAGTCAACTTTAAAAATGACTAAGTACACTGATCTCGTACAGGATGTCCCTAACGAAGACGAAGTGGAAAACATAATATCTGATTATCATACCTATCGGGAAAACGAATCATAGAGGCATAACGGAAACATATGCAAAAATCAAACGCACATATTTCTGGCCGAACCAAAAAGGTACCATACAAAATTTTATCAACCGTTGCGAGACTTGTCTGGCTACAAAATACGACCGCGTGCCCATTAAACCAAAATTTAATGTAACTCCAACACCCACGCGACCTTTCGAGATAGTACACATAGATAAGTTTACCTTAGATGGTGGCAAATTCCTTACCATCCTTGATGCTTTCTCAAAGTATGCTCAAGCATATCACTTAACCAGCAATTCAAGTCTTGACGTTGTAAAAAATCTGTTGACTTACTTTACCCATCACGGTATCCCGAAAATGATAATATCCGATAATGGGGCAGAATTCGATTCGTCTCTAGTAAAAGAACTCTTGAACCTTCACAAAGTAGAAATTCATTTCATTTGTAGCCAAAATCCCAATAGTAACGGCGCAATAGAAAGGTTCCACTCAACCTTAATTGAACATATCCGACTCTTCAATAACCGATCCGAATTCTCCTGTGACTCCATGGTCACAAAAGTAAAATACGCCTTAATAGCGTATAACAATTCGATTCATTCGGTAACCGCTCTTACTCCTTTTGAAGTCGTTTATGGTCATATAGAACCAGGTAGCCCCCTCGAAGCAGATTTAGAACGAATAATGCTAAACGATTACACCTCGAAACACAAGGACCGAATAGCCAGGTTGTATTCCGAAATTCATAATCGCAGTTCCTGAACAAAGGAAAAAGCCATCAATAAAGCTAACGAAAATAGAGAGATTATTCCAGATATTCCCGAAACCATATTTGTAAAAAACAAACAATTTATGAGCAAAACAAAAAATAAATACAGTAAGGAAACTTTGGACAAATTGGATGTAGATAAGAAAACGGCAGACATCGTTCCTCGTCATCACAACACCCGAAAGAAAATTCATATTTCCAACATCAAACGACCCAGGAAGTTAGGTACTAAACAAACTCCAGAAATCTCAGAAACCTCAGATGACTCAGACATAGATTCAGATCCAGAATCCCCCCCTCACGGACCTTGGAAATCAAAACAGCATTTTGGTCCTAGGAAATAAACTATAGAATGTAATTCCGTCTTACGTCATTACAGGTTATTGCTTACAACTGCAGCCCTCTGTGCAGAGGTCAAGAACCTCAATAGAAGTGGAGGAATAATCCCGATCGACCTGGGACCTGCCAAATTAGAGGAGACAGAACATGTACTAACCCACTATTACGAACTAACTGGAATCTATACAGAAGTCGACAATTTAAATTCCAACTATTCCTCTCTCGTACGACTAACCCAAAATTCTCGCAAACTCCATGACAAACTCGACGAATATTGTTCATTCTTCAAACATGTACAAATGCTCGTTGAACAAAAAATTTCAAACATAAGACTTCACGGAGAAACCAGACAGAAACGAGGACTGATCAATGGTTTAGGAACTGTTATTAAAGCAATCACTGGAAATTTAGATAATGATGATAAAGAAAAATTCGACAACATTATTAACGATATCGATAAGCGCAATAAGAACCTTCAAACGAAGTTCTCTCAACAGTATTCCGTGGTTAATCAACTTATCACCAATTACAACAAAACCCTCCAAACCATTCAATTTAATAGCGACCAAATAAAACATAAATTTGCGGAAATAAATACTATCGTAAACTCGTTTGATGGTCAAACACTTATCTACAAAGATATAATGTATCATCTTCAAACATCCATGAATCTCATCCTCAATCTGCTTTCAGAAATCGAAACATCAATCACCTTTTGTAAACAAGGCATTTTACACCCTAGTATCATAAGTACTCACGTTCTGGAAATCGAATTACAAAAGTTGTCACTAAATCTAACTGATCTGCTGACCTATGAGTCCTTAATTCGAGTACTATGTAACATTCGTAGCAACAGAATTGTGTATTTCCTCACACTACCAGTTTACAAAAATATTGATTATCATTTGTACTATTTATACTCCACACCTTGGCATGTCAACGAAGAGTACACTACAGTAATACCTAAATTTAAATATCTATTGAAGAATGGTAATGAGATCCTTCCACTATCCGATCGTTGTATTTTTAATGAGCAATTTTATTGCAATGTGGAATTGTTATCACAAGCAAATGCTTTTTGTGAACGTAACATCCTGTCGAATGGCTCCACGAGTACTTGTCAATTTACGAAAATATCAATTGCAACAAATTACATATCTATCGTCCCCGAAACCAACCAATTATTGGTAGTTTTTCCTCAAGAGGACCAACTACAGATTAAAAGTTCAGATAAATCGGAAACACTCACCCTAAAAGGTATCCATCTCGTCAACCCCAACTCTGACTCAGTTTATTATCACGACAAATTAATGTCATCAAAACTTACCAGTACGGGGAGTCCCACTTTGTTAAGCATATCTACCCCGAAATTTGATTCCCTTAACTTCACTCACATGTCTATGCGTTTTGACGACATCAACCTCAAAAACTTAGACAACTTTCATTTAAACTTAAACCCTTTTGACAACGACCAAGATGGTCTTAATTGGTACCCCTCCATATTGCCTAGCATATGGACTATAATACTCTACGTATTAATATTGTCACTGTTCGGGTACACAATCATAAATTATAGACAGAAATGTGGGAGAGCCAAAATAACAAATCAACCTGCATAAATCCCCTTGACCTAATATTATAATTTATGTAAAATTTTTGTAATCTCTTTCTATGTAATTTTTTTTTGTGTTTTAAAAATATGTTTTATGTGTTTTATGATGTTTTATGATTCTTTATTTTATGATTTTTATAATGTTTTATGATGTTTCTTGTAAATGTTTTTATGATGTTTTTATAATGTGTTTTTATAATGTGTGTTTATAATTGTAACTCAAACTCATCGATTGTAAAATTTTTTTAAATTTTTTTTGTAAAATAATTGTAACTCAAACTCATCGATTGTAAAATTTTTTTTAACAAAACAAGGAACACGGAGCGAGTTAACTTAACGAAACCAATAAACTTGAATCCCTAACACTTCAATTTAAAACTTATGAACTTAAATTTCACTTCAACTCAACTTTAAAATTTCATTAAACTCATCATTTCCAATTTGAGAAAACTTCGCGAAAAATTTTCTCTGCAGTTTTCCACTTGGGGAGGGAGGTGTTATAGTACCAAAACCGCTGATCTATCTTTATTTCTGCTGAATCAGCCCACCGAGGCTATATAAGCTTGATTCCCCCACCGTTCGAGTCAGTCTCGTTGCTCCGCTCGTACGCTACGTATCTCCGTTCCGTTTTCCTTAGTTAAACTTGTGTTCCGTCGGTTCCAAATAAAGAAAGTGCTTTTTAAAAACTCTTTTCTCTCGGCACCCGACGTAACTTATATATATATATATATATATATATATATATATATATATATATATATATATATATATATATATAAATATATATATATATATATGTAATTCCGAAGAAGGGAGACAGTAAACGATTGCTAAAACAATAGATTTATTATTAATCAAAGGTTACAGAGTAGAGTATACACCATCCAAATTAAAGTAAATACAATATTCAACTTACCTAAAACAATAGAATTGAATAAAAGTCCTTTTCCACAGTCTTCAGAATCAAACAATGTAATATTATGTGTTCTTGAAGAATCTTTCCACAGTAGCAATTAACATCAAAAATACAATAACTTTATAAAACCAAATAAACATTTCGTATCACTACATATCACCTCTCCTGATAAACAAGATTGTTAGTTCTTTTATTCCCCGCCGCAAGCGTTAGAATGAAGGAGTAGTAGCCACCCTAAATTATGTACCTACATAATTTACACCTCCGTTCGCCGGTGACTCTTTTTCTACAGGAAAAGAGTATGGAACCAACTTAGAGCTATGGAAAAAAATTTGCTGCTCTATGTTGTGTCTTACAATCAACTTCGTATATGGATGATGAAATTCTCTTTTTTATAACAAAAGGTCCTGTCCTAACTTCATCTAATTTATTCCTATTTAATCTATTACCATTTGAAACATACACTAAATCGCCCTCTTGAAATTCGTATTCCTTCCTACTTTGATCAACTCTCTTCTTATTCCTCTCAAAACTCGCTTTGGAGTTTTCAAGTGCTTTCTGACGATCAGCATTCAGATCCGTGTCATGTTTCAATTCATCAGGAACTATGTCAGATGTTATTCCATATAAGAGATAAGCAGGCGAAAATTTTGTTGTTCCATGAGGTGTATTGTTGTATTCCCTGGTACAAATCTCAGCAACAGTAGTCCATGATAATTCATCATCAGTCTCATTGATTCGACAACGTATCCTGTTTACCAGAGTCTGATTTAACCGTTCATTCAATCCATTGGATTGTGGATTGTCTATCGCTGTATAGAGCAAATCAATGTTCTTGTTGTCTAGATATGTTCTGAAATTCTTGGAATTAAACGCACCGTATTGATCCACTAGCAAAATTTGTATGTTGTTTCCTTCTGCCACTAACTCGATCAGTTTGATGAAATCAGCAGCACCTTGACCATTAGAAGTCCGGATCCACGCATACCTAGAAAAATGGTCGACGAGTAGATGCATGTATTTCTTAGTTGATTTATTCCCAGCAAAACCACCAATTGTGTCGATGGACATGATATGGTAAGGGTATTCTGCAGGACCCAACTTCGAGAGCAACCCAATTGCTCTTCCAGTTCTAGATTTATTTCTAACACATATCTCACAAGCTCTACAAAACTGATGTATCAGTTTATCCATATTTTTAAAATAGTAAAAAGGTCTTAATTTTTCAGCTATCTGGTTGGTGCCAATATGCCCATAGAACTGGTGAACTTTTTTAATCAAGTTGAGTCCTAATTCTGCTGACACATAGATTCGCTTCCTGTTGTTCAACATCTTGAAGCTAATGTTGTCATCTTTAAACACCTTCTTCGAAGCCTCAATCTCATCCGTGATTGTTGCTTGATCATTTATTATGTCATCTAGTTGAATCATATTGATCACCTTCAAACAGTCATCTTCATCTTCAAAGCTTTCTAGAACTGGGTTCCTGGATAAAGCATCAGCTTCTATGTTGTCCTTGCCTTCCTTATAAATTACTTTGAAGTTGTACTGCGACAGATACAACATCAAGTCACCCAAAGCTTCATCTGTTCGTGATTTACACTTTAGATTGATAAGTGGTTTATGATCCGATGTCACTGTAAATGCCTTACCTATGAGATAATGTTGCCAATAAACAATTGCCTCTTTTATTGCCAGGCATTCCAGATACATTATCTCTTTCTTCATTTGACCAGGTGTCAACTTTTTGGAAAAATAAGCAACAGGATGCAAAATACCATCTGCTTGCGGTTGTTTCAAAACTGCACCCACACCTGAACGGCTTGCATCAACTTCTATAACTATATCTTTGTCATGGTCATAAATTGCTAAGACAGGTGCTGTACATAGATATCTTTTTATGTCCTGAAAGCATGATTCACATTCATCAGACCATATAAATTTTTCATTCTTTTTCAATAGATTATGTAAAGGAGCTAATCGCTCAGTACAATGATCTATGAACTTTCGGTAAAAATTTATCTTCCCTAGAAGTTGACGAACCATTTTTCTTGTCGTAGGATGGTGAAATTCTTTGATGGCAATCAAATTGTCTTTAATCGGACGAACCTTGCCGGATTCTATAATGTGGCCTAAGTATTTCACTGATTGCAATGCAAAACCACATTTCACTAGCTTTAGTTTGAGTCCTTCTTTCTTAACTGCTTCAAAGACTAAGCTCAAATGTTTTAAATGTTCCTCAAAAGATTGTGAAAAAATCAAAATATCGTCTATGTAATTAACACAAAATTTATTCAAATTGTGTTTACGCAAAATACCTGCCAAAATTCGTTGAAAGATAGCTGGTGAGTTTTTAAAACCGAATGGTAGAACCTTCCATTGCCAATGACCTTTTTGCGTTATGAATGCTGTTTTTTTCGGTCTTTTATTCGAAGGGGAATAGACCAAAAAGCGGAATTGATATCCAATGCAGTAAACCAACAGCAATCACCAACATTCACTACTAGATCGTCGATTCTCGGAAATGGCTGGGGTTCAGGCACCACTAATTTGTTAAGTTCTCGAAAATCAACACATAGTCTTGTTCTTTTCCCATCTTCCTTTTTAAATGCTAAGGTTACAGGTGCCGCAAAAGGCGAGCTCGATTCTTCAATCAAATCATTTTCTAATAACTTGTAAATTTGTGAGTCTATCTCCTCCTGGTCAGGATATGAACACCTATATGGTTTCCGTGAAATATATCTGTCCTCCTTCAGTTTAATGTGAGCTTCATTAACTCCAACTATACCCACATCAAACTTATGAGAGGCGAAACAACTTTCATATTCATTTAACAAGGTCCTAATATCTCGCTGTTTGTTCCCATCCAAATGGTCTAAATTTATATTGGAAGAATCTTTGTCATTATTCAACACCCTCAACTTAGATTTATCCTCTCTGGTTTCAATTTTCACTGGACCTTTGTCAATAGTCATTTTGTTCACTTCAATTATTTTATCCTTTGTTTTCTGTCTAATTCGTAGATTTTCATCTTGTATAAGTTTAAACTTTTTTATAGCATCTAATCCAAGTAATAGATCATAATTGAAATTACTGTTTTTAACAACAAATAGATTCAGTGTATCTTCTACTTCTCCAATTTTTAAACGTAGGCTAGCCCGGCTCTGGCAAAAATTCACACCGCTGATAGTTTTCAGAATACTTCCATCAGAATGTAATTTTGATTTCAATAAACGAACGAGCTTCTCATTAACCAGTGAACATGTCGAACCATTATCATAAACAGCAGTCACTACTGTATTTCTGTCCACCATAACGTTAATCTTGATTAATGTACACGGTGCAAATTTTTCCGGGCCATTTAGTTTTTTGAAATACTTTCATTATTCATTTCTATCCCCAAAAATTCAGTTTCAGGGACATCATTCAGTTCTGTCAAATGAACTGCATTTCTATTCTGCATCAGTTTGTTTCTACATACAGAAGTTGGGTGAAAACGATTTTTAAAACCAAGTCCCTCACATATGGTGCATGGTCTCTTATCCAGATCATTTGGTCTTTCTGTTCTTTTCTTCGCTATATCAGGTTTCTTCAGCTCCACATTTTGTTTGTCATCAGGTCTTTTTTGTACGACGTAAGAATCATTGAACTTCTTCAGTTCCCTCAAAAGATCATCTATGGTCACAATCTTATCTCTATCAAGCTTATCCTGAACATCTAGGGGTAAATTATACACTATTTGATATATTCTATACATTTCGGGCATATCCTTGTCTGCCTCCAAAAGTAAACGTTCTTTCTTAAGTACAAAATCAATTAACGAACCGAACATATATTTGTAATTAAATGCTGTGCGAATTGCAGTCCAACTCTTTTTTCCATAAACCAATAAAAATGATGTTTTCCACACCTCCCAGTCCACCAATGGGAACTTCATCAAACATGAACTGTACCATTCTTTTACGTTACCATCTAAAAACAATTTTAAGGCTTCCACTCTAGTCGGACCATCTAGTATTTTAAATCTGATACATTCTTTCTCAAAAGAGGTAATCCAATTCACAGCTTCTTGTTTCCCATTAAACTTGCTTAACAAAAATTTGTGTTCTATTTCACTTAAAGATACTTCATAAGTAGTTGAAATACGACTCTCTAATTCCCTGATACGTTTTATTAAAAATACTTCATTAGCTGTTGTTGTTTCTCCTAATGAAAGATTTACGGCACTAGCTCCATCTACGTTATATTCTTCCAGATAATGATCCCCGATTCTAAAGTTATCATCTTCATCCAAATATATATGTTTTAATTCTGGTTTAAACGCTACCGCAACTTTTCTGTAACCTCCTACTTTAGTAATTGAATTCTTACTACTTACAATCGTTTTAATTGCTAATAGTTCTTCATGCAAGTCTAAATTCTTCAGTTGATCTGGTATGACAAACCATACAATCTTGTCCACAGACAGCGCAGTTAACTCATACTTGTCATCTTCTTTCTTGACAATACAGACGTGTAGTTTCTTACTTGGAGCCATAGTTGAGTAGACTTTATTCAATTTGTAATTCCGAAGAAGGGAGACGGTAAACGATTGCTAAAACAATAGATTTATTATTAATCAAAGGTTACAGAGTAGAGTAAACACCATCAAAATTAAAGTAAATACAATATTCAACTTACCTAAAACAATAGAATTGAATAAAAGTCCTTTTCCACAGTCTTCAGAATCAAACAATGTAATATTATGTGTTCTTGAAGAATCTTTCCACAGTAGCAATTAACATCAAAAATACAATAACTTTATAAAACCAAATAAACATTTCGTATCACTACATATCACCTCTCCTGATAAACAAGATTGTTAGTTCTTTTATTCCCCGCCGCAAGCGTTAGAATGAAGGAGTAGTAGCCACCCTAAATTATGTACCTACATAATTTACATATATATATATATATATATATATATATATATATATATATTTATATATATATATATATATATATATACATATATATAAGCGTTAAAATCCAGGAAACAGCATCAAAACAGATTTCGATGAAGAAAATTTTTGAAAATTTTTATTTTAAAATTTTTGGAGCCATTGCAATAGCTTTATTTTTGTAAGAAAATTCGCTAAAAAACTAAGGATGGGTGATATTGAATATCAACGATAGCCACATAAAAACGCTGCAAATTTTTACACTATCGTTTATTTAGTTTTTTAAAGATAGCCCTTCTACGCAGATCATGGGTCTATAATTATTAAACTCCGTATGTAATATATGATCATAACATGGCGCCTCTTAGAAGGGTTCACAATTTTACAGTTCCATGTCCCCGCAATTTTACGCTTCATAGTAAAGATGCTTGAAGTAATTTACGTTAGCGCATGCCCAGAATATAACTCCATTCTGAAACGAGGTAGCATCATGTAACACTCATCTTTTTTTACTACTCAGCGTCAACCTTTGAACAGGTGGTCATTCCGGTGGAGAGGGAGGGGGGTCCTCCGTTTGGAGAACCCTCACCCTTTCACTTACACAAACAACTTGTTATAATAGATATTATAGGGTACACAAATAATGATTATTAGCATAAATATGAACAGCCTTGCAGAGATGCAGAACTTAATGCAAGGCCAAGATCGTGAACGTGAGGCATATGATTAGCAAAGATTACATCTGCGAGGGAAATAGCGACGAAGAAAGAAAGTTCAACGGCTCCCTTCTTTATTTTTGCCAAGATTATTTTATTCCGTGATGTTTTGTGGTTTTGCGGTCCGCGTCTCTCAGCCTTGAAGGCGCAACTGACTGTAAAATGCGGCGGACCACGTCCATTATACCTACTAGTTGTGAGGAACCTTCGATGTGTTTTGTTCGTGATTGGGGCAGTTATGTGGAGAGCTTGTACTTAGAGGAAAATGAAAAATGCTATTATATTGAAGAATCGAATTCATTCACGATGAAGAGTTGGGTATCCGTGGGAAAGGACACGATGATGGACGTTTCTTATTTTATAATAGGGAATTATTTCCCAATTTCGTTTTGAAACATACCGTAAGTGGCTAAAATATAGTGCCAGTTTTAGCGTTTTTAGCAGGCTGGAAAAGTACTCAGTCATGCAGCATGACTAATAGAGCGAATTTTCAAAGAAAAGTTGTGGATAACATTATATTAGACACTTAAATTCTAATCATTGAGTCCAACCATATGTCCTGAATAAAAACTGAGGGGACAGCCATGTGACTAGTTTGCGAAGAAAATTTGAGAGTACTCAGCCGAACTCAAAAATTTCGTCAATTATGGGTATTTTCACCAAAAATCTGTTTTTCTCAGTTATTTATGAATCTTATTGATCTGGGAGTGGTCGCACTCGGCTCAGCGCTAAAAAATACTTCGACTGTGACACCTCACATGTCCTATTTTTTTTTTAAAAACCGAAAATTTTGTTTATAGTCCGATCAAACTAGTTTAGGAATGTAGCAAGGCGCGTAAGGAGGGGGAAATCGGTAGCTTGAGATGTGTAAATTCTTTACATAAATCAAGAGCTTTCCAACCAGTGGCGAACGATTTCTGTGCGTTGAAAATTGCGGAAGTTACATTCCCCTACCAACGAGTTGGTTGTACATGAAAATCGACCGAAATAGAAACGTTGCATTCTTTTCGTGTTACACTGTTAAATTCTCACAGATAGACCCCCACTCCTTAAAGGCCGTATTACGCCACTGGCATTTTTCCCGCATTTTTTGGCATTTTTAATGCCTAAACGTGAAGAAGAAGAAGTCCAAGGTCAGCTTTTTCAACCATTGCGCATCCTGGCGGAGCACTTTTAAACTCATTCGAGAAAATGAGAACATGTTCTAATTTTTATTTCAACGCGAAAAATGCTAAAACGTAACCATTGGGGAGGTAACAATTCAATGGAAAAACCCCAAAAAGAGCTCTAACCTGACAGACCTAATAAAACTGCATTCCGCCAGAATGCGCTGTTTTTGCACTTATTCCTCTTCAACATTCACAGCTGACCTTGGAAAAAAGCACTTTGCCTTCTTCACGTTCGAGCATTAAAAATGCGAGAAAATGAGTGAAAAAATGCAAGTGCGATAGGTACGGCCTTTACGCATATCCATGTCAAAATATTAATCCAAGAATAGGAAAAATATATGTTTAGGTTCAGAGTTTTGAACAAATATACAGGGTGTCCCATCTAAATGGGCCAATCGGGAAATTACAGCCTTACGGTGCGAGCTATCGAAAAATTGAACTGGTTCTTTTTTATGGTATTTCAACTCAGCTTCACGATGCGGAAGTCCGATTTTTATTTTTCCATGCTTTAGGGTCTCAAATCATTGATTGAAACTTACGGTTTCCTCTTGACCCCCCCTTTTTTTATTCCTTTTTTCGATTCTAGGTTGGATTTGGAACAGAAAATGCCTCCTTGAAATTTTTTTTTTGGAGCTTCGTTTCTGAGTTATTCCACTTTTTGCGGAAGTCCGATTTCTATTTTTCTATGTTTTAGGGTCTCAAATCATTGATTGGAACATACGGTTTCCTCTTGACCCCCCTTTTTTATTGCTTTTTTTCGATTCTAGGTTGAATTTGGAACAGAAAATGCCTCAGTGAAATTTTCTTTTTGGGGCTTCGTTTCTGAATTATTCCACTTTTTGCGAAATACAGAAAATCGCCGATTCCTTTTGGACATTACCGACACTTTGTTAATATTTTTATCTTCAATTTTTGAAATGTTCACCACACTTTTGAAATCAGCATTAAACTATCTATCATCAGACCCCAGTGTCCATAATCAAAAATCACCATCAGGGCTATGACATTACACTTGAACCGCTAACGATTTAAAAAAAAGTTTTCCAAATCGTAGTTTAAAAAAAAAAAAAAAAAAAAAAAAAAAAAAAAAAAAAAAAAAAAAAAAAAAACCCTCAAACTGTTCAGTACACACAGAATCACTGTTCAGAATACAGTTTAAAAAATGTACGAGGAGACTTCCAGTCAGTTGTGTTGTGATAAATCGAAAATGCCACCTGCTCCTTCTGCAGCCTCTGCTCCTTTCCCTGCAAACTGTATTCAAGGGTCAAGAAAACAACAGCTTCTTGATACTTATTGTATGATCTTTATTATTTAATGAATCTTACATTAGTCCAGAAGACGGCGTCTCATCGGCGTCTCATACGTTCTTCTAATAAATGAGTAATAGTACTGAACAGTTTGAGGGGTTTTTTTTTTTTCAAACGACGATTTGGAAAACTTTTTTTTAAATCGTAAGCGGTTCAAGTGTAATGTCATAGCCCTGATGGTGATTGTTGATTATGGACGCTGGGTTCTGATGATAGATAGTTTAATACTGATTTCAAAAGTGTGGTGAACCTTTTCAAAAATTGAAGATAAAAATAGTAAGAAAGTTTCGGTAATGTCTAAAAGGAATTTTCTGTATTTCGCAAAAAGTGGAATAACTCAGAAACGAAGCCCCAAAAAGAAAATTTCATTGAGGCATTTTCTGTTCCAAATTCAACCTAGAATCGAATAAAGCAATAAAAAAGGGAGTTCAAGAGGAAAACGTAAGTTTCAATAAATGATTTGAGACCCTAAAACATGGAAAAATAGAAATGTTACTTCCGCAAAAAGTGGAATAACTCAGAAACGAAGCCCCAAAAAGAAAATTTCAAGGAGGCATTTTCTGTTCCAAATCCAACCTAAAATTGAAAAAAGCAATAAAAAAGGGGGGTCAAAAGGTAACCGTAAGTTTCAATCAATGATTTGAGACCCTAAACCATGGAAAAATAAAAATCGGACTTCCGCATTGTGAAGCTGAGTTGAAATACCATATAAAAGGACCAGTTCAATTTTTCGATAGCTCGCACCGTAAGGTTGTAATTTCCCGATGGGCCCGTTTAGATGGGACACCCTGTAGGGTGTTTTGTGGCAGTAGAGAAAATCACATAGTAAGAACTAGAACTTTTGCTCGTCATAAAAAAAACTATAACTATTGCTACAACGAGTATTATAATTGCTTACCATTCCGGCAGCCAGTCCAGCATTCATGCAGCATATCAAACTGAAAGTCTTCACTATCAATGTTTTGCACGTCAGGGCGCCGGGGACCTTGACTCCGTTGACATAGGCGATCACTGGGGCCAGCCCTCCACCTGCCGCCTTGGGCTGTGTACGACAAACTCATTGTATCAATCGAACAATACGCCATTAATCGATTTGAACTTACGATAGCCGTATCTCACGAGATACCAAACGTCTGGGATTTACTTCCGGTGCGTCCGCAACGTCAGACAATCTATTTGTACAGATAAGATCACCTCTAAGGGAGCAGCAGGGAATTCGTGCAAGCTAAACCACTTAATGGTATGAGGTGTCAACAGAAAGGATACGTACCAACCAACATCTAACGTTAGAACAATCAACAGTCCTTCCGAGTCCACCAAGGTAGAGGAGGCATCATTGTGCCTATTACATTTTGGGGGACTCAGTTTTTTACTCCAAAATTAAAATTTCCGTTGCATATTTTTTCTTTTTAAATCTGTTCATGCCTTTTTTGTTTTTTTTTTGTGTTTAATGACCCTTCTCTTAGGCACTTACATACCACCCAACTTACTCCCACAGTTAGGTTTTGTGGAAATAATAATACATTAGACTGCCAATGGCTCAACATCAAATACATCACTTCAAGGCCCATCTTCAAAACGCCATTGCGTCGAAACAGTCAACTTTTGCAGCAATTTTGACATTTTATTATTATTTAGTATTATTGCTATTATAGCAGCTGCTTTTTGCTGTTTAGAAACGTTTTCATAAATTCCACAATTTCAGTCTAATGTGGAACACGATTGCTAGGAAGACTCAGCGTATTCGCTAATCCTAAAATAGTTAAATATTCGCACTTAATCGTTTCGGTTTCTCTTTAATCTGGAAGATGGTTAGAACTGAAACGTCAAACAAATCCTAATGAATCGCATCATGGTCAAGTCATCAATTTCACAAGTGCAACCATGAGATCCTTGAAGTAGGTGTTTCCCAATTTTCAGGGATTGGCTGTTGTACTATATAAGATTGCACTGGGGTGAAGAAAAATTAAGCGAGGACAAGTTCAGCCTATTTTATGCCATGGTACTCCCACCTTGTTATCTCGGAAATTATGAAAATGGTGGTGGTGATAAGGTTGCCATCATGTATATGGAAATGTAAAATAAATATCATAAGTAAATATATAAATTATTATCATAAGTGAATTTTAGTATAAATAACTACGGAACATCATTGTTTTGTTCATAATCTGGCGATAACTTACTTCAATATAAACCACCAACGCTGTTCCAGCCATAGCAATAAGAAGTGTCGAAAAAAGAACTACGAAATATAGAAGGAAGCTTTCGCTAGACAGGAACCAATGATTGAAAACTGAAAAGCATCAAAAGCCATAGTTTAGCAATCCTTATTTCAAAATCATATTCGGTGTTAAGGTAACAGGTCTAAAAAATACCAGAATAACTTATATACAATTTAAATCAGATTTAATGTAACCTTTCTCTCTCTTATTTTACAATTAAATAATAAATTTCCATCCTGTCTATATTTGTTAATTATAACCAACAATTTTATTCACGAGCTTTAAAGCCAGTCTCTCACGGTTTTCTGTTCGTATTTCGTGATTTTTGCTTCATCACTACCGACGGTAGGGAAGCAACGTGTTCGTGATTGAACTCAAAAAAATTTTTGTGCTGCAAAATCAAAATTTCCACTTGCTCTTCGCATTTCAGAGCTTGCTGGTCAATTTCGGTTCCGTGTCTATCTGTCTGATGCCTGTCTGTCTGTGATAAATCGTTGTCACGCCCAAAACTTTACCAAGTTTCAGTCCGATTTCGATGAAATTTTCAGGGATTGTACGGGTTAGCTCCTAGACGGTCTCCTATAATTTTCATAGCCGTCGAATCAACAGTAGCCTGTACGCATGCGCAAACGTTAATTTATTACAACGTCGATTTCATATAATCTATTAGTCCGTTATTTATGTTCTAGGGAAATTCCCTACGATTTATATCGCGATTGGTGGACTAATGACTATAGTGCCAAAACGTACAATACTTTTATACTGCCGATTGGTAAAAAAAAAGTACTGGGAAAAATTATTAAAAATGGCTAAAAACTATTCAAACTTCTTGAATTTTACTGAATATTACTCAAATAAAGTCTATTATCTATATAGTAGAACATTCAAAAAAGTATACACAAAATTATGCTGGAAAATTTACTTCAACTGCATTATTAATATGTTCATGAAAAAATCTCTAAAACCTGCAAAAAACTGAAAATTCAGAATCTCTTTTTGTATTTCAGATAATCATTTGGAATAAGTTTTTCGCCTTAAAATTAATAATTTCTTTTTATTCCAAGTGCTTACTTACATTTTAAGACAAATCAACATAAATACAAAATCAAAATTTACGAAAATTTGCTCATAAGATCATACAGGATGACTGGGACTTTCAGCCGTTTATTTATAAGATTACCGGCTGCCGTTTTATTTGCCGACGGATACCAATTAATAACGCAACGACTTCGATGACAAAATAAGTAAAAATTTGGGAAAATCAGGCATTTTTACAACGCAAATACCTATTTAAAAAAAAAATAATAATAATAATAATAAATCAATTTAAAAAAAAATTATGTAACACATTTTAGAATCGTGATCGGTTCGCCCCAATCGCGTCGCACGCTCGCGTCTCTCGCGTTCGTTTTTCGCGTAAGGCGGCTTTCACACTGCCCGCGATTTGAGCGAAGCGAAGCGATGCGATTACGCGCGAAAAAGACAAAACGCCGCGCGAGTAAGGTTTTTAAATGGGAGGAGGCGACGGGTGTTCACACTGCGAGCGGTAGAGGGCGGTTGCGAGCGATTTCGTGCGAGTGGCCTCTCGCAATCGCAAGGAACGTTGCGATTTGAAGCGAGCGATTCGTGCGAGTAATAGATTTCGCGCTCTCCAGTTTTTTGTGCATTGTAAATTATCTTGTTTTTGAATTACTTTCTGAAACAATTCCTTAAGTTTTTCTAAAAATCATATAGGTACTTATTTAAAAAAACAGATTTCTCAAAAAAAAATAAATAAATGGGGGCGCATTTGGTTTGATTTAAAACTTAAAAACCTAGGTATCTAAAATAAATCGTTAACACAATTTTTTCTTCCCTTAACCATAGTTTTAACTGGAAGATTTCTTTGAAAATTCGCTCATTAATATTCATGCTGCATGAATGGACTTTTTGTAATTTCATACAGAGTATGGAGAAAGAATCAACTAGGGGTGTAGAAAGGGTTGAGGGCGCAATGCGCCGAGTTTTTTTTTGTTGAACTTGTTGCATTTCCGCTCTTAAAAATACATTGACTAAACTTTATAATTAAAAATTTCTTACTCACCTAATTGTGACCATAAGCTTTTCTTCTGCCGGTATGGCCATCCTGAAATTAGTGTCCTGCTTCTGCACTGCATTTGAAATCTGGGATAAAATATAGTCAAAAGTGTTTGAGCTCATCCTGAAATACCTCCAAAACCGCTCTTCATCCTCTCGCAGTTGAGGGTACAAATGGTGATATTCACCTAACGCACATCTTGGCTGATTCACTTCATGAACCCACTTTCTTTTACGCTTTCTTTTAATTTTCAACGTACTAGACTCTAATAAAAAGGAATTAACCGAGTTAAATGGGAACATCTTTCCGGGACACCAAATACTCGACTGGTCTACTCGCTCGCCTGTAATCGCTAGCAGTGTGAACACATCATCGCATCGCATCGCTTGGAAGTTCGCGCCTCCATTCGCTTCGCTTCGCATCGCATCGCATCGCGGGCAGTGTGAATTCAGCCTTAGACAAGGCCTAGAACCATAATCCATGATATAAACATATTATTTACCTTAGATATATATTCGAAAACTTACTATGAACGAGGTAATGATACTTGTAGTGAGTGCCCTTTTCAGCGCATAGAAGAATGAATGATGCAAAACACCCAGTCAGAACTCCAACTAGCATGTACAGAACATATCTCAGGGAGTCAACGAATTCCACCTGGGCCATTCCTTCTTTTACTGCGTTCGTAATAATGACTTTCGATGCGTGATTATCGAAGTCTAAGCACTGTGAAATACAGTGGTACGAAATTAGTTCAATAAATTATTAGTGATAACGTAGTAATGCTTAATTCAATTTCCTAATTACTCTAAAAAACTTGAAGAAATAAAAAACTGTGGAAATTGTTAGTACTGTTAAGTATTGTTAAGTGCTATCAAAATTTGAAAATTTTGGAATTCGAACATTTCAAAGGGGAATTTCAAAACGAGTAGATTGCCACGAATCATCAAAATCGGTCCATTATTGACCGAGAAAGGTTGAAAAACCGGATATATACCATCCGGCGCCTCCTGGAAAAGTGTTTTTCAACGAACTCATCCTTTATTTTGGAAAACTAGATCGATACTTATTGTCCATGGTTACCTACTAGCACTGAAATATTCCACATCCCCCTTCACTGACGAAGTACAACTCTTCATAACTCCAAAACCAAGGCTTAAATGGAAACCAATTACCAGAGGGTTGAATAAAGAGGGACTCTCGTGGAACCAAAGTTGCCGATTCACCTGTAGGAGGATTGCTTCAAGGGAATTGAAGACGATAATTTTCTAAGGGATGACACAAATGCTTACGTTGTAGAGGGGAGACAGTGGTTGGGCAGAAGCCCGATTAGTTGGCTACTTTAGATGAACGCTTAGAAATGTGACTGATAACGCGCACTAATTTTGAATGTCCTAATTCATTGATCACAAACATACACTTGTACGACATGTGAGCAAAAGTAGCTACATACTACAGTTTTTTCAGCAAATGTAGCTTATTACAGTGGCTCCAAAATTTCAACAGTTTTTCATATGTATATGTGAATGTCATTCCAGACTATAACGCATCTTAGGATTGAAATGAAAAATTTGTTCTTGCGCCAAAAAATCAAGCATTCCAAATGAATGGATGAGTTTGTTGGCCAGCACTTTTTGAGCCCATTAAATTGGACAAATTTCAAAAAATGTGCTGGAAAAAATCACTAAAAATTGCTAAAAACAGCTGAAAATTGCTAAATTTATTTTAGCAATGCTCGGTTTTAAGCAGAATGTGCTCAAATACATTAAATTACGTGAACTTTAAAAATTTGCAGAAAACAAAACCACTAAAAAAGGATAAAAACATTTATGTTAAGCAATGAACTAGAAAATTAACTCTCCTTAGGATTGAGATAAAAATTCCGTTCTTGCGCCAAAAAATCATGCTTTCCAAACGAAAGGATGAGTTCGTTGGCCAGCACTTTTTGAGCACATTAAATTGGTTAAATTTCAAAAAATGTACTTCAGTTGCTTCTTAGCTATCGTAGTGGGAACATTATCTCTCTCAAGTGTTCTTATCTAATCTTTCTGTCTCTTTTCTTGTAAATTTACTAGGCGACATTTTGGAGAACTAATATGACTTGAATATGTGTGAATGAAGCAGTAACCTCAATGACTTCACTTCACACAGTCAGAGCATAATACCAACGAACCAGAATGACAAGATGGTAACGTTTTCCACTCCCACTAAGATGTTGTTTACGTTTCCACTCGTCCGTGCATCTTTCCGCGTTCGGTTTGTCCGCAATTCGTTTAGTCCGTGTTTTAGTGGTATACGCAATGACGAAAAGTAAAAGAATATTCAAGAAGCTCAACCATATCGCACATTTCTCCAAGAAGTTGCGTGAAGATGATTCTGTGTCCGAAATTTGCAACTTACCATCCTGCTCAAGTCTTTCACCCGGCTTTCATCCTTTGGCTTCCTATGATCCTTCCGTTCCTGGAACTTCTTTCTCTAAAACCCCTCTTTTTCCTAGTACTTGATCCGGCGACTCAAGCTGGTTATCTTCCTCCAAGAAGGAATTAGGATTTGGATTAGGATTAGTAAGTAACAGTATTTTGGATATTATCGACTTTCCCTAGCTGTTTGAATTTGAAGAAGCAGGGGCAGCGGACTATGAGGCGGGCATCTTCTAAGATGATTTGTGAGACATTAGAATTTTGTGAATATGATATGCAATATATTATCTTGTTCAGGAATGAATCTAGTTTTATTTGAGACAAAAAAAGAAAAAAGGTTGAAAAATTTTTGTTGGGGTACCAAGTGCCCTTAATCTTTAGATTTTGATGCAATTTTCTGGTATTATGCTAGCTAGCTCCTAGTTATTTTTAACTGATCGTGTGGCAAACACCAGACTCGTGGAGCTTAATCTCTGTGTACCTTGGCCCGGTGAGGGTAACCCCCCCCCCCCCCCACCATGTACAGAAGAAGCCAGGGAGCCATCAAATAAATCATACCAACTACTGCACTCATTGACTTCTCATTAACCAGCTATCCTGCACATCATAGATCTATGGCTCATTAATGTGAATAAAAACTAAAAACGCCTTCATATAAATACTCTACCTACCCCCACTTCAGCTTACCTAAAATAGTCGTATATGGCACCAGTGATTCGGAATATGATGGGGCAAGTTATCATTAGTTTCGCGTAGCAACTATAATGTTTGCTAAGCTTAACTAAATGCTAATATTGAATTTGCTCAGCGTCAGATCTTCGTTTATTTGTAATGCTTATCTGAACTTCGTGCGCTACACGCGCTAGCTTATTTGCATTACACCAATCAATAGTTAGAACTCAGCTCAACATCAGTTGATTAATAGTTTGTATTGTATACCTATACAAACAATTCGGTCATCCGGATAGTAGAGCTCTCTCCCATGGTATCAAAGCGTTAAATAATAATATATAGTACCTACAAGTATTCAATAATTGAATTTCAATCATGAGACTTAAATAATAACCAATTAAATACGATTATTAAATCGTATTCCATCTTAGAATCCAGCTTATAACTGTCATCTTACAACAAATATTGTCATTTACTCGTAAATCTAACGCCGAATCACTTGTTCAGGGAACGGTAGTTATATGATTCCTTAAAGCGAGTGATGTTTAAAAAATGATAAACCTTTCTATAAGAATTGACATTTTTTCCTTTCTTAACTACCACAATTTTCCTAATTTAGCAATCAAAACGATTTGAGGCTACACTTACTTCTAATTTTGAGTTGATCCAGTTTGGTCCTTTTGGATTAGCTTCATGAATATGATCTGCAGCACCCTATTAGGTACATAAAATATCAACTGTTATTGGGCTTAGTACGGTTTAGTGCTATTTACATGCCAGTAAGGTTCGCTGATTTGTTAGATTAAAACGTAAGGTATCCAACTATTTCCTTTTACGCGGTACAAACTGTGTACTGGTCCCTCAATGGCGTTTGGTAATTGAGGAGCTGACATGGAAAAGCAGTCAAGTCCAAAAATCTAAAGAACATTTTTTTTCGTCGAAGTGCAAGTAAACAGTCACGCTAACGGCCTTAGGTCCTCCCGTCCTTGATAGATCGCACCCTGAATAAATGTGTGACCTTTGCATGGAGAAGAGATTATGTCCAAAAAAATCTGATAAGAGTTCAGAGGGAGTCCCTATGAAATTTGATTTTTGGACTTAACTGCTTTTCCATGTCAGTTCCTCAATTCATTACAACTGACTATTCGCAGAAGAAACCAAAGGAATAAAGAGTTTTAGGCTCAAAAATTATTTTGTGGGTGCTACCGAACTTCTTAATGTTGATTTTCAACTTTTTCTCCGAACAGCAAAAAATTACGTTTTTTCAACAAGCTGTAGCACCGATTCTGGTGGAATCGAAATTCGAAGTTAACTGGTGCTATTTTCAAAAATTGCATAGTTTACAAGGCATGAGCAAAAAAAAATTGTTCAAAATATTTGATTTTTTTGCAATTTTCGAACATTTTGCACACGTGGATCTTGGGGCATACCTCAAACTCGAATACAGCACCCCGGAAAGCACAAGGAAATGTTGAACAAAAAGCTTCTGATTATGGGATTTGGCCTCGGAAAACCCTTTCCTTACTGGACTACTGTATAAATGATACATTCTCTCAACTTCATGAATTGCTTTGGTATTTTGAAAATATACCTGCTACAACAAAACTTGTGGTTTACATTACATTGAAGTTATCTTCGGTATAAATGTATAAGGTATCTTCAGTATTTCTCAATTCCACGAGCTAGTTGTTGTTACTCCTGAATAAAGATTAGATGGTGATATCGAATCTGTTGTTCTGAATTGTAAAGCAAAAGACCATTTGTGAACTGCATTGCCGGAATTTATAGAACGAGAGATTTCACCGATGTTTCGTGGAATGCAATTTATACAGAAAGCAAGGTATTTCCAGAGGTCGGGAACCTAACTAGACAGAATCGTTATCATTCCGAATCATTAAAATTAATTTCAGTGGCTTTATAGCTTATTGAGCCATTGTTGATAGCTTCAACAAAATCTCGACAAAAATGTGTAATTAGTCGTAGAAAACTTACTTCTTTCCATTTAAGTCGAAACGCCATTATTTATAGCTCGAATTCGCTGTCAGATCTGTGGATACTGACTGGGATTCCTTGTGTGATATATTTTTGTTATTACAAAACTCCGACGCATAAAGTTTTGATAACATTAATCTAAATCATAACAGAGTTGATAATTTATCAATTACTTGGATACATGCAATTTAAAAATAGTGACGATGAGCTAATTCAATCGTCGTCAAAACGGTTGTAGTCATTGAAGGTAATTTCATGAACGGTTGGTAGGTACCCGCCTTTTGTAAATAATGAGAGAAGTTCTGTTTATCAATCTTCCACAGGTCCACTGACCCTTAGTTTTACGGCAATGTGTGTAAAAAAAGAGGATTCGGCTGCATCGAGGGCTAAAATAAATAAGTATGGCAGAAATGAAGATTTTCGAGCTAAAAGGGTCATGGCTGTGATCGTGTCATTGCTCGGGGTGTGGTGCGGGAAAAGTGCTACGGAGTTACTCGAGTTGGGCATCTCGACAGGCGTGCTTCGTGGTATCACCACCCGCGTCCTGAGGGGTTGTTACTTGAACTGGTGTCCACTTGACAGGGGCACATACTTTCATGACATTCTTCCTCCTCATCCATCTGCAACTACCCTTATCCCAAGAGACGGCATTAGGTAAACCTGGGCGTCCTCCCCACTTTATTTATTTAACTATGTATTTTCTAATTTGATGGTATGCCCCCTCCGCCTTTGAGGGGAGTTTTGTAAAAAAAAAAAAAAATTGTGTGACACAAATTTTGTCGACGCTGCCCAGGCCACAATTCTCAACCGATTTTCGAGATTATTTCTTTGTTCGATCCCAACTTTAATTTGATTGTGCAACAATTCTCGAAAATTTCGAATTCCGCGATGAAAAAGGGAAAATAGAAGGGGTAAAGTAGAAAAAACGTGTTTTTTTTTTTTTCACAAATGTTTCTTGTCGACGCCACTCAGGCCACTATTCTCAACCGATTTTCGTGATTCTTATTTGGTTCGCAATTTTAGTCTAGTTGTGCAACAAACCTTGGAAATTTCGGTTTACTGTCGTTGGCTTATTTTGTTCCATTAAGAATTCAATATAGTTTTGAAAAGTATGTCAGGAGTTTTCAATTTCATCATGGAAGGAGATGAATGGGGGGGGGGGGGGTAATATTGATAATTGAGGTGTTTTAACAATCGTCCAATTTCCGTGATTCTTTTCTGTTTCAACTGTGAATTCGGTCTAGTCTTGGATCGTATATCAAAGATTTCCTACTTCATTATGAAAGGGGGTGAATGCTGGGGGGGGGGGGGGGATAGTAATAAATCATGTTGTTTTGACTAATATCGTCAGATTTTCGGGATTCCATATTTGTTCCAATAGGAATTCGGTATAGTTTTGGAATGCATATCAGACATTCAAATTTCATTATCGAAGAGGGTGAATGGAGAGGGTAATGATAGCAATAAATCATGATGTTTTAACCATTCTCGTCAGATTTTCGTGATCATTTTTCAAATTCAATTATGAATTCGGTCTAGTTTTGGAAAATATGTCAGAAGTTTCAAATTTCATTCTGGAAGTTTTTATGATGGAAACTGGATCAACTGGATCAACCAATTTGCTGTTGGTGGAGGGAGTTAATGAGGATTGGGGGGGGGGGGGGGGGGGGGCAGGAAGTCATGATATTTTTGTTTTCTCTCTTCTTTTAACTCTCACCAAAATTATATAAAATCCATTCATAGGGACGCCCCTGTAATGCATTCATTACATACCAATAAGTTTTCCCCATCCACCCTTTTCTCCTTTCTCTTTTCTTCCCTGTTTCTTCTGATATCAGTTTCATATTTTCCTTTTCTTGTGCTCAACCTTGCACTTTTATTTATTTTTACGTTTGAGGTAGTTTTTAAGACTACAATTTTCATAAATGTTTATTTCCTAAGATTCCTAGGTACTTATTTCCATTTTAAATTCTTTTTTTCTTTTGTAGCATGCGAGGTGCGACAAAACAGTCCTATGTGCATAAATATATAAATAATTTAATTTTGGAAGATGACTTTGTCATAAAGGGTTGTTTCTTAACATCTATAAAATGCCGATAATTGAGGGGCTTTGGTGCTGTGAAGGGGCGAACCCTTTGGCGAGGCGGAATGCGTTGTGTTTAGATAATGTATTTGTACTATAGACTGGGTTTAACAAAATTGTATACCTACCATTGATCTGCGAAGAAGGGCTATCTAATGCGGAAATAATAAACCTTTGTGTATTCATTCACAGCGTTTTCTTACTTTACCTAGAACGGAAATTCTCTTTCGTTAATTTAAAAACTTGCAAATTAGTTTTCAGCAGAAAACCCACTTCTTACAAGTGGTATAAATAATTGCTATTACTCGTTGCTATTTCTCTCTAAGGTTTTCTTGGAATTACTTGTTTATTTTAGTCGTCGGTAAACAGTACATCACATTGATTGAGGAAATTCATGCGAGGAAATATTTATTAACTTATTTTCCTTAAACGAAGGAAGGTATATGCCTGTTATGTGGCATGTTTTTAAACATGGAATCAGTCATTCAAAATAAATAATTATTGCTTGACGAATTATTTTAACCATAATTTGCCCACTTCCATTTAATCTTTCCGTAAAAATTACTATTGATCATAAGTCGATTCATCAATCATCAGCTCATCATTTATCATTAAATGGCAACTTAATTCTATTCTGACGGTAAATCTTGATGAGTTTACAACAACTGTACCCCGTTGGTTTATTTTATTTAAGAAATATTTAAATTTATCTTTTCTTCGAAATATTGAATTTTTAAAGAAAAAATGAGCTATTTAGATACCTTTGATATTTTAATAGTAGGTTTGAAGGGGAGGAGACCCCCAACAATACGTTTCATACATGAAAGAACACAATCCTAGATCTCGTAGTCGTATATATAATATATAAATCTGATATTTCGAATTGTATTCTTGATCACAGAAAAGTAGGTAGAGAAAGAAAATTTTCTTTCTCTACCTACTTTTCTGTGATCAAGAACACAATTCGAAATATCAGATTTACTTACTTTTGTTCTTTTATTTGTGAAATTTCTTTTCTAAATCAATTTATATATAATTCAGTAGAACCAAACAATCAATAAGTGAATATATATATATATATATATATATATATATATATATATATATATATATATATATATATATATATATATATATATATAATACTTAGTCCGAAGAAGGGCTCCACAAGAGCATGTATGTGTTCACAATATTTTTAGAAAAAAATAACGTACGATATAAAACTAATCTTTATATATAATTCCGAACGGTCTTTGAAATTGTGAAGTACTTCGCCGTCCGATTTTAGTGTTAGACTGCTAATTCGAATCAGCACGGCCCCAAGTTTGTTGCAAAAGTGTCGCCGTTCGTCTCTATACCTGCCTTGATCGTGTTCTAGGCGGTCCTTATCAACGAGAGTTGTTTATCAGGCTGTGGTGGTAACAACAGTTGCCATCAATTCACGGTAAGTAAGAAACGTAGTGTAGTTACTAACATCTAGGAGAGTTATTTCTGAACGAAGAAATTGAAACTGAAGATCTTAGCGGACTTTACTTTATATTATATATTCCCCGATTCAACTTTTTGTTTAGTCTCATAGTGGCGAGGACCACCTCAACTGGTGATATTTATTTTATTACATCACTTACATTTTGATCGGTATGTCCTCTTTTTAATCATTTAATAACATCGCCTTAGCTCTGCACCAGGTCACATAACGCCGCAAATAGGTAGGACTTATATCGTTACTATAATGTGCTGAGTTCCTGATAGGTACTAGATTAGGGCTTTCCAAGCCCTAACAGGCCTCTAGTTTTTATATATTTCAGCATAATGATGCCTTTTTTAAAACTACAAAGAAGAATGAATTTTTTGAATTTTGACGTTGGTACGGAGATATACTTGCCAAGGAAAGAGAGTTACCAGGTTAACGCCTAATATTCAGACCTGGATAATCATACGCACACAACACATTGCTTTGCGCTCGTTCTGAATGAAGTAGCATCATTTTATTTGCATTTGGTTTCATCTTTTTTAGAACTTTGATGCCAAAACAATCGTTGAATATCTCATTATGTGCCGTGGCAAGTTGGCTCACTGGTAACTCGTCATCTCTTCTAACAACAGTTATTAAGCCGAAATGTAAAATTAGTATTGTGTCGTACGTTATTGTTTTTCTAAGAATTGAGTGAACACACACACACACACACACACACTTTTTTTTTTTTTTTTTTTTTTTTTTTTTTTTTTTTTTTTTTTTTTTTTTTTTTTTTTTTTTTTTTTTTTACAAAACTCCCCTCAAAGGCGGAGGGGGCACGCCATTAAATTAAAAATAAACAAATAAAATAAAAAGTGGGGAGGACGCCCAGGTTTACCCGACGCCGGCTCTAGGGATAAGGGAAGTTGCAGGACGAGGAGGAAGAATGGGATGAAAGGAAGTGCCCCTATAAAATGACCACCAGTTCAAGTAAGAACCCCTCAGGACGCGGGTGGTGATACCACGAAGTACTCCTGCCGAGATGCCCAACTCGAGTAACTCCGTGGCGCTTTTCCCGCACCACACCCCGCGCCATGACACGGTCGCGGCAATGACCTTGATGTTATTAGGTGCCACTCCTTTTAGCTCAGATATCGCTTGGCGCAGATCATTTCTATCATATTTACTTTTCTTAGCCCGCCAGGTCTGCTCCATGTCTACGCTGCCACTGACAACCTGGACATCCAGGATTATGGCAGACCCATCGGGCTTGATCGCAACGATATCTGGCTTCTTGCCCCGGTCACTCGGCATGTGGTATAGTCTCTCCCTTTCGACATCCCAACCGCTAGATGACAAAGCACCTGCTATCTGCTTGGCAACCGCATCGTGACGTAAAATGCGGCCACCGTGAGTACGAGGACACTGCTGCACTACATGATATAGATTCTCATTTTTACCCCGACAGGCACGGCAAAGGGTGTCAACTATCCCGCGACTACTCCTCGAACACCTCACCGAGGTGGCTAGTGTAGCCACCCGGACGGCGTGAAAATGGCGATAGTCGCGGGCCCCAATGCCCTCTGAAGCCCATTCCACCCACTGGGTAGAAATGGGGGATTCAGAGCACTGTCGGAGTTCTTTACCATCTACTGACTCATGCAGTGCAGCAGCGAACTCAGCAGATGAGCTGGGTTTTGGAGCAGTTGGTGTTGCTCGATCGCACCACAACAACTGCTGCCGGACAAAGTCCAGGTCAGCAGCAGTGCGGGCAACCTCCCAGCTCGAGCCCCTAAGGGCAAGCAGGCGCTGGCGGCGTAAAGATGGGATGCTGGCAGAAAGAGAGACAATACCGAGCCCACCGGCCTTGACCGGTGCGTGGATGTAAGCACTTGGGACACCAGGTGGAAAGCCTAGCCAAGAGCGCACAGCAGAGCGAACTTCACGATCTAACTCAAGCAGCCTCCCCGCAGTAAGCCTGCCAAAGACTAACCCATAGGTAAGCTTTGGCAGTAAGTACGTGCGAAGGAGGCGCAGCTTCTGCTGTGGCTTCAATGGAGCCTTGGTGACACGAAGACCTCCAACACGGATCGGGCAGGGATGGAAGTTTGTCCTAAGACAAAACACTCCTCATCCACTACCTTCACCTGATGCTGGCGACCAGACGGGACCAAGGAGACCGACCCACACTTAGCTGGGTTGACCACCAAACCACACCTGGCTAGCTGCTCAGCAAATGCGTTGAGGGAGATCTGCAAGCCCTCACGGGTTTCTGCGAGTAGGATGACATCATCAGCAAAAGCCAATGCACCTACTCGCACCCCAGGGGCGAGATCAAACCCTATTTCAGCTGGCAGCTTACCCAAGGCCGTATCCACGACCAGGTTGAAGAGGAGTGGCGACAGAGGATCCCCCTGGCGTACCCCGCGCCCAATAACAACATCCCCTGACATCTCACCTCGTGCCTCGAGGACCGTCACGCCTTCGTGGTACAGACAGGCAACATACTCAATTAAACGAGCAGGTGCCCCGACACCACGAAGACAATCGGTCAGGGCCAAGTGGCTAACTGTATCAAAGGCCTTAGCGACGTCCAGAGCGGCAAGATGGAGCTGCCGTTTCTTGATACGGGCCAGCGAAATGACAGTTTGGAGAACTGTTAGATTCTCCGCTGTGCCATCCGCTGGCCGAAATGCTCTCTGGACGTCACCTATGACACCAGCCACTTGGAGGCGAGATGCCAGAACCTTTTGGAAGTGGCGGAAGACCACCGACGAAATAGAAATTGGACGGTAGCCTCCAGGCCCACTTCCCCCTTTCTTTGGGATGAAAATTGTGCGGGCACGGGTCAACGCTTTCGGGGGTCTTCCGGATAGTAGCAACAGGTTGAGGATGAGCAGCTTAACATTCTTTGGAGCTTTATTCCAACGTCGGGCGGAAATACCATCGGGTCCAGCAGAAGTGGAGTTTTTGACACGGCACTTATGTGCCTCGTCATGAAGCACCGGTGTGCACATGATGCTGCGTAAGGAGTCCCTGGTGGAAGCTGGGGGTACCACTGGCTCACCAGAGTTGTGGCTGGGAGCACTCATAAGTGGCTCCCAGTAGCCCACAAACTCCTGGAGGGGGGGCATAACTTGTTCTTCCCCAGCTCCCTCCAGTACCTCCGCAGCTGCACGAGCCGGATGCTTCCTCCACAATCTCTGGACACGCTGGTATTCCCGCCTCCTCGCTTGCTTAGCTGCTCTGCGACCTCCACGAGGCACCACATTAGGGGGAACTTCCCCCTGATGCCTCGCCACGGTCGCTTCCTCAACCTGCGGGAAGATCCTCTGCACATAGGCCGCGACCTCGTCCTCCAAGCCATTTGGGCCCTCAACAGCCCGCCTCGCCAGATCCTGCAGGTAGGCACTCTCATAACCAACAATATTGCCTACCTTCTCCCCGAGCCTCAATACTTCAGTCTTCAAGTCTGAAAGAAGACCGGAGGTCACGGGGGAGGATTGCTGAATGGCGGGCTGATGTCCCGCGCCTGTCGGAGATGCGGGAGAGGCCCCACTGCTATTTGCCAGGATTGCATCCTGTACAAGCTGCTTGTAGTGGGGCCTCAGGCGAAGAGATTGAATGGCAGAAAGCGTGCGCATGGGAAAACGTGCTTGCAAGAAAACATTTATATTTCGTACCCCATTGCGCACAGCCTCTGCCTCCTCTGCTGCCATTCGCCGCAAATCCTCAGAAGCATACCTGGGCCGCTCTCGCTCTATATCTATTGCAGCGTTGGCCTGTACAGGATGCTTCTGCCAGACGTGGGCACTGAGGCCACGCTTGGAGCTGAAGGCTCTCTCACAGTGGGCACACTGGTGGGCATTTACAGGGGTCGTGGAAGAGGATGAGGGATAGGAAGACGAGGATGAAGAAGAGGGAGAGGATGGCCGACGCCCCTGCCTGGGGCGCCCCCGAGCGCCTCCCCTAGAACCCCGCGAGCCAATGGGCCCGCGGGGGTTATGAGGCTGGGCTGTGTTGTGTTCCATAACGGGGGAGACGTAATTAGAAGGGTCGGGAGACCCGTTGACACGAGTCTCCCCCCTAATCGCCATTGGGTCATTCTGCCACCCTCCAGTAACCTGGAGGGTGCCCGGGTTGCACGACGGGGACGTATGACCTTGACTTGGGTAGGGATTTGAAGGAGCTCCGAAGAGATAAAAACACCAACAGTTACCCTACCCCAGCAACCCAAACACACACACACACACACACACACACACACACACACACACACACACACACACACACACACACACACACACACACACACACACACACACACACACACACACACACACACACACACACACACACACACACACACATATATATATATATATATATATATATATATATATATATATATATATATATATATATATATATATATATATATAGTGTGTGTAATTCCAGACGATAACTCTCTTTAAAAACGGCGTAAAAAATTCATTCCAACGCAGAAATATCCATCTTGGCAAAAAACAGGTCAAGTTTGATGACCCAAAGATGCTCTAAAAAAGTCGGTTTTTTGACAAAAGGACAAGTGAGGTGTCCCTGTGGAAGTATTTTTCAGTGCTGAGTCGATTGCGATCACACCCGGACATCTGAGATTTATAATAAGTGAGAAACAGAGATTTTCAAGTGAAAAATGCCCATAATTGACCAAGTTTTCGAGTTTGCCTGCGTGTTCTAGAATTTTCTATGCGATCTCGTTTAATTCAGAACATGATTGGCCTAAATGATCAGATTTTAAGGGCCTCATTTAATGTTCTCCACAACTTTTCTTTGAAAATTCGCTCTATTAATCATGCTGCTTGACTGTATTTATTTGTAATTTATTGACCAATTACCATTCCAGATGGTATATAGAATGTAAGTATTATTTGAATTGGTCGGGATACCAACTCAATCGGCCGACCAAACTACCAACATCATTAGAACGTAAGTATTTTGTAAATCTTGTATTTCTGTATTTAGATTTTCCCTTAATTTATCCAGAATCGCCTCATATGTATGTATATGGTCACCTCGATCAACCATCTCTCATCAGGTCTCTTCAATTGATGGGTTTCAGAAAAGCATTCAACACTGTAGTAAAATTCCTGTGAATCACAGATCCATCCGACGCTCATAGGATAATCTTAGAATAATCTCGTAACTACCGACATAATTTATTAGCATTGCTATTAAATGGAAATCCAGCGTTTCGAGAAGTTATTGTTCGCTCTGAAAAGCAATAAATTATCTGGACGCCAATTTTCCTTTTTCACAGAACTTATGTTTACACGTTTCTACGTCTTGAAAGAAAATTCCCAGTTGATAATTTAAAAACTTTTCTTATAGTTTTCAGCAGAGCTGCTTACAGGCGGTGTGAAAAAATGTCTGCCAATTTGGGTGGGCAGCATAGCCTCCTCACATTATGTGTGGAATTGGTTGAAGAGCAAACTAATCGAAATTATTGAATGCGATGTAGGCCGTATCAATATGTGACGTATACATGCGAGAATGCAAAATAGAGCTATAATATCCATGTTTGCGCAGTGTATATTGTCTAAAGGTTGACCCGTGCAATAATTTAAAATTTCGCCGAAATCGGTTCAATATTCTTGAAGTGATTACCAATATTAGTTTCAAGCATGCACAATAATTAGTACTTCATCAATCTCAATAAAATGCAAAGGGCGTCATCCTGGACATATACCCAACAACCCCCCCGAGTTTGAACGAAATTGGACTGATAGATCATCAAATTTTCGTTCGCGCATGCACACAGACAACTATTAATCTAACGGAAATGAAGTTTGTCGGAGACTGTCAAGGAGTTAACCCGCACAATCAATGAATATTTCATTGAAATCGGTCCATCAATCTCGTGTCAATAAATGTTAGTTTTGCTCATGTTCAATTGTTATTTATTAATTTATTTATTAGAAGTATTTATTTAGTGTATTAGTAAATCACAAAGAAATGTCATTTTTCACATTGAAATCTTAGATCAAAAATATATATCATAATTTCAAACGAATAGTCAACGAATTTTGTGGGATGAAAAACGACGAAGTACTATTTCCCTAGCACCGATACAGTTGTAAGCAGAAATCATCAGAAAACCAACCGTAACGCTTTCTTTAACGCCTTTTTTAAACGCTTTTCTCGTTTATGTGCCAAAGTAAAGACATAAATGCGTTAAAGTACGTTTTTTATCAGTTCCACATAATGTAAAGAATCATAATAAACTTTTTCATACGAGTCTGCAACACATTGGGACATTTTATATCTTTAGTTGCAGACTCGTATGCAAGCTCTAAGAGCCACTCAGGAAATCCGAACCATGAGCATCGTCAAGTAAATGTCTTAAAGAGGCTACATACGAAATCACAGCTTCCCAGAGTGTAAAGCTTAGAAATTAGCTTTAAGAGCCACTCATCTGATCCGGACCCTGGGCATCGTCAAGTAAATGCCATAATGAGGCTACATACGAAATTACAGCTTCCTAGAGGTAAAGCATAGAACACATAGACATTTTATATCTTTAGTTGCAGACTCGTATGCAAGCTTTAAGAGACACTCAGCTGATCTGGATCCTGGGCATCGTCAAGTAAATGTCCTAAAGAGGCTAGATACGAAACTACAGCTTCCTAGAGTGTAAAGTATAGAAACTACCTATTAAAAATATTAAACACCGCTTGACAAATCAAACCGTTTTCACAATATTCGGATCACCTGCTATGAATCAAATCATCGAAACACCAGCTCAAGGAAATCATCAGAAATTAACAAGCGGTTGCAATCATGTTCACAATATCAATTATTGAGAATGATCACCTGTGTGTAAACAATTATTCAAATAACCATGCTCATAACTCAGCTTGTTGGCCACCACTTCGCAGTAGTTAAGATAATATGGTTGGATAAATCGAGAGCTTTCGAACGAATGTTCAACGAATTTTGTGGGATGAAAAACGACGAAGTACCATTTCCCTAGCAAAGACTCGGTTGTAAGCGGAAATCATCAGAAAACCAACCGTAACGCTTTTTTTTAACGCCGAAATTAATTAAGGATCACTTGTATGTAAGCGATATCACACAACCACGCTTATACTTCAGAATGTTGGGCACACACTGCGTAGTGGTTACCATAATACGGTTAGGTAAATCGAGAGTTTTCCAACGAATAGAGAACGGTTCTTGTGAGATGAAAACTACAGGTGAACTCTAGAAACCCGATAGTTTATGTGAAAAGTAATCATAAAGCGTGGTAACGGAACGGGTAACAGAAATTGTAGAATAACCCCCAGCGATAAGATGTCATGTCAGAAGGAGAAGCGAAAAATCAATATATTTAGTGAATTTAGTGGAACTTACCCACGCCAAAAGGCAACATTTGCAATAACTTAACCATGAAGATAAAGTCTGATCTATAAGCAGATGAATGGGACGTTATAAAATTTAGGTTACATGTTTCTAATTTGGAGTGTGAGAAGAATTTCAATATTGCATAGGTGTAATAAAACTAATGAAGATGTGATTATTGATACCAGTGCCTCCTTCCCAGCCGATCTTTCCAAAGTCGACTGTACAGGGACAATCACAGACTTCCTGGACGTGAAAGGACCCGAAGAGGAAATGAAGATTATTATGATTCATACTGCAAGCCATCGTTTGACCGACTTATGACATTAATAGCTGGAGAATGCGGGTAATCACGTGCGGGTGGAGGTAAAACGTGATCTATTGTTTCCCAGTCCTCCAAATCTGCGTCGGTCGGTAATTTCCGGAGTGGGAAGTGTGACGAGATATCAAAGTTAACAAAATCCGTGCCAACAACTGAATAAATGTTAACATCTCGTGAGATGCTTCACACCTGTTTCCCGATATGCATAGTGTTTTAGCGAATTTTTGTAGAAAATGAAACTATTGCAATGGCTCCAAAAATATTAAAATCAAAATTTTTGAAACATTTCTTCATTGACATCCGTTTTGGGACATTCTGAAACTAACTGTAGAGTTTAACGCTTTTGATAACTCTCCTTAGGATTGAGATGAAAATTCCGTTCTTGCTCCGAAAAAGCAAGCTTTCCAAATGAAAGGATGAGTTCGTAGGCCTACACTTTTTGAACATATTAAATTGGTCAACGTTCCAAAAATGAACGGAACGATGGATCGTTCTTATTCAGCTGAGTGAACTGAATTCTCTCCTGTTCACCCTGGGAAGTTGAAATTTAATAGGGAGACACTATGGGAGATATTACGAGACGATTGACATCATAGGTTCTCTCATGATAACGACCTATACCTCCAATATAAATGATGTTAATAATAAGAGTGCCAAAGGAAATATTAATCTCACAATGTATCTGCGTGAAGCGTTGAATATATTAATTTAGCACCTAGTTTTCCATAAGTTTTGGATTTGCTAAAGAAAAACTGAGGGAGAAAAGGACATTCATCCATGATAGGCTTTTCGGATCAACTAAAACGGATGTGTAGGAGACATCTTTCCAACACTTATGCACTCCTGAGGAACCAAAATGATGACATAGTTCGTTCCGGTTTAGATTTTAGTACCCACTTCATAAGTAGTTTAATTTAATTAATCTTTGTTTAATCAATGAAATCATTTGAATGATGAACGTCGCATATTAGTCTTTCGACCGGAAAGCTTTTAGAGTAGGTGGGAGTACATGGGTACATGAGTAAGTAGGTATCATAATTATTGGAGAGTTCCTAGAGATCCGTCGGTCTCAAAACGGCCGGCTTGCGGTAACGAGAAACATTTACCATAGGTACCTTAAAGTCACGTCAAGTCCTTAACGGATCTAGTTGCAACGCTAAAATTATCTCTAGGAGGTTGAGTCCATCGAAGAAGGTTATTTTAGACTATTACGTTTTTTCCGGATTGCGATCCGTTACCGTATCTGTACGGAAGGATGCGTCACCGTAACTCATTGCGTCAGAGTTACGGCACCGGATTGTCGATACCGCACGACGTATTGAGTTTTACGGATCTACTAGGACCTCTCTATAACCTGAATCTTCAACTTACGGCGTATTACGGCTGTCTTCCAAAGTTTGAATCTAGCCAACTATAAAAGTTATATAACATGTCAGATGACCGACTACCTAATGCACCGATGAACGAAGTAAATCGATGCCGAGTCACACGGCAGGAATACAAAGCTTCGCCTTATCTCTTCTTGCTGCGCTCAACGATGGGGATTTCACGCTTCTTATGTAGGTACCGCTGTGACGAGGAAAATAAATAACAGGCGGTAGACTGTTGATTTCATCGGAAAATATTAAATATTACGTCTGTATATCCAATATTTTCTGTTCTTAATCTGTTTGATGTTAAGAATAGTAAGATTTTCCAGGACAATATGAGACAAACGGATGTAAATAACTATTGGTTCTATACTAGCAGATCGTCATTACTGCTTCCGGTGATCAATATTATATTGCGAGTGTAAATAAGGCTCAATATCCACCAACATTGATAAGTATACCAACCAACTCCACAGTGGGTCCGGATCAGATGAGTGGCTCTTGAAGCAAATTTCTATGCTTTACACTCTAGGAAGCTGTAATTTTGTATGTAGCCTCTGTAGGACATTTACTTGACGATGCCCAGGGTCCGGATCAGCTGAGTGGCTCTTAGAGCTTGCATACGAGTCTGCAACACATGCGAGTCTGCAACCAATGACTAATGTGTTGCAGCCTCGTATACAAGCGTTTCTGATGATTTCCGCTTACAACCGAGTTTCTTTTGATTTTCACTTACAACCAAGCCGTAGCTGGGGAGATGAAACTTCTTTAGTTTTCACCGGACGAAAATCGTTCTCCACTCGTTGGAAAGCTCTCGATTTATCACGCATTCCTTTCGTACTTGTTCTTCTATCCATCTCGTAGTTTTATATTTATTTATGTTATAAATGGATATAGTAAACAATGCCGCTTGTTTTGTTGTCACTTGGTTGAAAGTTAATCTTGGTTATAGTAATTGTAGACGCGCACCATAACAGAAAATTACCTACCTACGTATTCTGTTCTAATTTCGATTGATAAAACATTTATGTCGTAGTTTTAAATTTATTTACAATTACGAATAAGCGGGAAGAAAGCATGTTCCCCTTGGGACATCTAGAAACAAATCGTGAAGTCTATAGCTTCCAGATCAGCTGACTAAGATCCGGGACTAATTTCTTTGCTATCCAACCTATAAAGCTAAAATTTGGAATGGAGGCCCCTTGGGATGTCTAAAAACGAATCATGAAGTCTAGAGCCCTCCAGAACAGATGAGAAATATCCAGAGCCAATTTCTTTGCTATTCAACCCATTAAGCTGAAATTGGCGTTTCGCAAACACGCTAAAACAGGATCCAGAGATAAAGCAACCAGCTGTGAGAGGGAAAAGCGTGTTCCACGTTCCCCCACTGTTAGCTGAGGCTCACGTTGACAGAAATGGGAGGTCCTGGGGTGGCAAGGCGCCGCCGAGTTTTATTTTATTAAATTTATTCAACAGAGTAAGTAAATGTTATATTTTTAGTGGAAATAATGTTGTGTTTGTGTTTCACAATTGTTCCACTATGTTATTATTATTTTGAATTGTTTGATTATGATATAAGTACATGCTGGCAAGTTGTATTTAAATTTTTTTTTACCAAGAAACGGTATTCTAGTCCAAATATATCTTCATACAAACTCCCTAAATCGAAGATAATAATTGTGAGGTGATGTACAGTTTAGCAATGACTAAAATGAACAAACAATTACTAGTGCCAGTAAAAGCAAATAGTTTATGCCGATTGCAAGTAGTTCCGCAGAAAACGTATTCACGAGTTTTTAAATTAGCGACCAGGATTTTCCATTCAAGGAGAACTAGAAACGTATTAACATAGCAATGGATCCGTGAAAAAGCCCGAAAATTGGCATCGAGTTAATAGTCTTTTCGAGCGAACAATAACTCTTTGAAGCGCTGGATTACCATTTGAAAGCCATATCAATAAAGTATGTCGGGAGTTACGTGATTTTCCTGCTAATCAGTTTGGTTATTTTTACCGCTACGGCGGTAGTACACGATAGGCCTACAGCGCCGCCAATGAACTCAACTTTTATTGTATCTAAACATTGCTTGGACAATTCAATTACGACATTGATCGAAATTAATCATTTTAGATTGGAACCGTCGTATGTGAAAATTATTTATGGAGCTATGGATCTGATGGCGAGGTGTTGGTTGTTCTGGTAGGCTGGAATCTCATCCTATTCGTTGAATGCCTTCATTAAGTGCATTATGAAACAAATCAACTCAAAATTGCATACAAGACTTGATTATCCTTGTAGAATTATAATGCCTAAGTCAAATATCCCTGAGGTTGCAACGTAGTTATTTTTTCACTTTTGAATTATGTGTTAGATTGATTTCGGTTTAGATTGTACACATTCCATAGAACTAAAAATTATTCTCTTCTGAAACTTTTTTAAACTGAAACATTAGACGGCATAAATGAAGAACATTGCCACAACACCGTGAGCCTACAGGATTCTTCATGTTTGGGAACTTTTTGGTTTTCCCTAATAAATATAAGTTTTGATGAAAAAAAAGCGGATACTTTTGCTCCAGCTGTTTTCAATGTCAGTTCAGAAGTAGCGATGACGGCTCATGTATGAACTCCGGTCACGTCAAGGACGCCAGGAGAAACAGCGATACTTACGTCTATCCAAGTTTCTCCGGGGGTTCGCCTAACCCCTGGAAATACGTCTCAGGACCAAAGTCTTAAAGCACAAGTAGTAGTTATTCCAGTAGTATTAGACTGATTCCAAATTGCTACCCATTATTCTTTGATAAATCATCCTAACCGCAAGAGTGATTCACTATACCTCTTGTTTCAGTCGCAGTTGTTTTCATTCGTCCAATAACCGATGTAGCAGGAAGAATAAACCATCAAGCGTGAAAATATTATTTCTTGAACATGCCAATTGGGATCGCAAATTTACGAGTACAACAATGATTTGCGGATTCAAAATTAGACAAACTCAACATTCCAGTGGATCCCGGAAATCTACATATATCCATAAAAATCAAATTATGTTTGTTTGTTTGTCCTTTATGCGCGACTACAATTTTGAACTGATTTTGATGCCGTTTTTTACAACATGCTCTTTGGTCACCATAAAGAAAGGGAGGCTGTATACAGCATTTTCAAAGTGAATTCGTCCTTTTACAAAATGAATTTGTCCTTCATAAAGTGCTCCACCAACGGGAACTGGTTTTTCCTCGGATTAACCCAGGACCGTGGGTTTTCTCGTCAAAACGACTACGGAATCCAGCTATTGGGGTGGGTAACCCACGGAACAGAGCTGATCCGCATGGTTGTCACCGCCGCCATCATAAAAAACTGTGTACCTAACCCTGATTTTCCATTTGTTTCTTCATAACACGACCTCTCCGTATTTCCGTAATTATTTATTTCCTATTTGACAAAGAAGAAACAAAAATTTGTCTTCGGAAGGCATTAGACCGTGACAATTCGTCGAAAGGTAATGTGAAGGGAAAGAGCGGACCGCTTACGTAAGTGGATGGACAAAGATTTTGACATTTTCATGTTCTAACTTTGGCACACAATGGGAAAAATCGACAGTTTTTATAGCGTTACTTACTATAATTTCTTTCCGATGATTTTGTGACTGACTAAGGGTACCTGGTGCTGAGAGTCCAGGGCCGAAATCCGCACAATAAATAACAGAGGAGAGGTGTGACAGCCCCTTCTCCAACTAGCGCATAAATGTGCTGCGTACAGGGTATATCCTTCCCGATCAAACGCTCGAGGCTATATCCCCGACCGCGGCAGCTTGTGAACGCAAGAAGAAGCGGCGTTCAACCCAACGCAGAGCAAAAGCTAGACGTGCTCGCTCGGAAATGACGGGTACTGTCACACTTCCCCTCTTAAAAACATACTTGTTTGATGGACAATTTTGTAAGGAGTGGACTGACAGTAATATGGGCTCCAATCCAGGAAAGGTCATCTGGAGAACCACAAAGCTGAATAGCTTCCTTCGTAAGGGTATTACTGAGGTAGTTTTACTGGCGGAGAACTTATGCTCCCTGATAAATAGCTGCATCGGGGATTGGGAATAAAATGTAAAAATAAAACAGGATGGATTGTTAATGAATCTTGTACAGGAATTGTCATCTGAAACATTCATTGGGATACTAACCCCCAATCAAAGATTGGAACAATCGGGAAGGATAGGTTGCTCATCTTTGGTGACTTACAACATAGTAAAAAAATACAATGTTAAAAATATAAGTAAAATGCCCTCTTTGGGGACTTTGAATAGTGGGAACAAATGCCCTGTAATATAGACATGGGAAATTTTGTCCTTGAATATGGAATTGGGAATATGGAAATGGAAATACACAGCACCTAATAATAATAATTATGTTGTGATCATATATTACATTCGAGGTTTAATAATTATAGACCAATGATCTGCGTAGAAGGGCTATGTATTACAGAATACACAGCTCACGGACTCCTTTTTTAGGGTAGGAAGATGACTTTGTCATAATAGGCTTCGTTTATCACCTATTTCTAAGAAGCAAAAAATGGGGGGGATTGCTTGTGTAAAGGGGCGAAACCTTTTGCGAGGGGCGATGTGTAGAGTTTAGATAATGTACTGCAGACTAGGTTTAATAATGATAGACCATTGATCTTCATAGAAGGGCTACCTAATACAGAAATGATAAACCTTTGTGAAATCATTTGTAACATTTTGAATTTTAAATTAATTGCAAAAGGCCTGATTTGAATGACTACTGCAACACATTCCGTTTCACACGAATATTCTATTGTTATTTCTGAAACCTGCAATGGGTTATGCTGCTGTTCGAACCACCAAGCAATAAATACGAATAATTACTCCGTATCTCTCCAGCCGGCCTCATCCCAAAGGCTCATGCGGCCGGTGTACAAAACACGTACTCCTTTAACATTAACTACCCTTTTGTGAATGAGATGTGATTCATACAGAGTTACTAAAGTCTAGACCTCATAATTCTTCGAATTTGCATAACAATGAGGCTTCGAACTAACAAGGTCCGCCGCTAGAAGCGTTAGGGGGCGAAGGACCTTCGGAACATGGTGGTTGACACTTGACATGGCTTTCCCCTAGTTAATAACTATTGAGTCGCCCCTTTACGCTCTAAGATTCGTTCCCGAACCAACAATCTCATCAGTACTGGTCAGAAACAGCTTCAGTCACGACTGCGGTCATAGGCAACAAAAGAAGAGCAAATCGGTGTGGTCCTTGATTTCGCTCCTTAACCTCGAGCTTTTCATGTTCGGAGCCTCGTCAGCTCATATGGTTATTTCTCCAGAAAGTTTTACATTGAAACACTTGTGGAGATACAACCACCACCACCATGTTGCCACTGCCCAACCCGTCTTACGGCTCCCAGGAAACTCTACGGCCAATCAACTTTGCTGAAATTTGAAATGAATATTCAATGTGATCGCTCGGTAAAAACCACTTGGTGAGCTGTTCAGATAAGCTGATGAAGGTAGAAGAAACTGGTTGGAGTGGTGTCAATACACTTGAAACATTTTAACATTTCAATTTGTCCTTGAAACCTGGGCCAGTGTTTTAAGCGCATTTTCTTTTAAAAATAATCCATTGTATTCACTCTGTCCATTTATGTATGTATGCTTGTATACATGTATGTATGTATGGAGATGTGCGCTCTTGGCTAGGCTCCACATCTTGGCCTGTTCCAAGTGCCTACATTCACGGACTGGTCAAGGCTGATAGCTTGGTATTGTCTCTATCTCAGCCAGCATCTCATCTTTATGCCGCCAGCGCCTGCTTGCCCTTAGAGACCCGAGCTGGGAGGCAGCAGTTGTAGTGGTGCGATCGAGCAACACCAACTGCTCTGAAACTTAGCTCATCTGCTGAGTTTGCTGCTACGCTGCATGAATCAGTAGATGGTAAAGAACTCTGACAGTGCTCTGAATATCCAATTTTTTATCAGTGGGTGGAATGAGCGTCAGAAGGCAGTGGGGCCCGCGACTACCGCCATTTTCACGCTGTACGGGTGGCAACTTTAGCCACCTCGGTAAGGTGTTAAAGAAGTAGTCCCGGGACAGTGGACATATTTGCCGTGCCTGTCCGAAAAAAAATGAGAATCTGTATCATGTGGTGCAGCTGTGTCGTCGTGCTCATGGTGGCCATGTAACGATGCGTTTTGTCATTAAGCAGTCGGGATGTCGAAAAAGAGAGACTACGTGTATATCACATACCGAGTGACTGGGGAAAGAAGCCGGATATCGTTGCCGTTAAGCCCTGGGTCTGCAATAATCCTGGATGTCCATGGACATGGAGAAAACCTGACGGGCTAAGATAAATATGTATACCAGAAATGACCTGCAGCAAGCGATTTCCGAGCTAAAAGGAGTGGCGACTAACAACATTGGTACGTATTGTACGAATATATGTGTATCCTCGTAAAAGCGCATTTACTCGTGAATGGCTGGACCGAATTTCACCGGATGGGTCGCAAAATGATAGTCCGTCATTCAAAATTGGTTGCGAAAATCGTCATTGTTAATCAGCAGCGTGAGCAGATTTTGAGATTCAAAAATTCCAATCTCTATGCTATTTATCCAAAGAAGCTGAAATTTGTAATGGAGCTCTGTGAGCTAGGTAGGATAGGATTTTAAATGTCTAACTATCCCAATCAGCTGAGTGAGCTCTCAACGCTCTAAATCTTTACAAATCCAAAAAACATATGTATATGTCCGTCATTCAGTAGTATTATGAATAGGTACTACCTGTTCACTTTTCTTTTTTTCTCTCTCTTGTAATTGGGTTCGTCCCGTATCTTCTAAATAAATAAATAAACTAAATCTTTGCGAATCGTAAAAAAAATCGAAAAAATATGTATATGTTCGTCATCTAGTAGTATTATGGATCAATGACGGACCCGGAATCGACCCCGTGCACGTCTCCTCTCCTTTCGGTGGTCCACTTGGCCCACGTTGTTGTCCTACTTGGAGGAGCAAACTCCCTCACACTATAAAAATCGCGTCACAAAAAGAAACTACATCTTTACAAATCCAAACAACTATGTCCGTCATTCAGTAGTATAGTGAATCAGTGACGGACCCGGAATCGACCCCGTGCACGTGTCCTCTCCCTTCGGTGGTCCACGAGGCCAACGCTGTCGTCTTTCTTGGAGGAGCAAACTCCCTCTCACTATAAAAATTGCGTCACACAAAGAAAATTAAATCTTTACAAAAAAAAAAAAAAAAAAAAAAAAAAAAAAAACGTATCTATATGTCCGTCATTTAGTAGCATTATGGATCAATGACGGACCCGGAATCGACTCCCTGCACGTGTCCTCACCCCGGTGGCCCACGTGGACGTCGCTGTCGTCCCGGCGTCGCCCGCCGAGCCTCCTGGAGGTCAGCCTCCCACCCTGGAGTCGACGAAACCGCAGATAACAGAAACAAGGCCTTTGGCTATTTAACACTTGATTGACTCCCCCAGGTCTCTCGCCAAAGAACATTATCTCCTGACCCGCCGTCCAGTCGACACCTGCCGCATTTGCCCCCCATTTGTTTCGAATTTCGCGGGCTTCTGATCGGCTTTCGATTCGCGCAACTAGAAGTCTGGTAAGCAACCAAATCTGAACCTTTTATTTAAACATTGAACTTTTTGAACATTTTATTTTTGTTCTCTTGTGCCACGTTTACCCATCATGTTACGTATTACCTATTTTATCAATACTACATTATATCATAACCGTGATGTAATAATTTGTTCCTCACAATCCATGAATGCACTGATTCATTGATAACTCTAATATTGAAACCTCTGTTAAACACACAGAATGCCAAATATTATAATTAAATATTAAATTTGAAAAATAAATTGGAGTAGTTGTATTGAGATAGAATCAAAACAGAGGTATAAATTTTAGAAAGGAAACGACAGCGACAGCTCGCCGATAAATCCACAACACCAGGAGACATTTCCATGATTTACTTTGTGTACGTTGTCACTATGTTCGCTCGCATCCTCCCGTTACCTAGACAAATTATTATAACAAAAAAAAAAAAATAATAATAATAATAATAAATAAATTTAAAAAAAAAAAATAAATAAATAAATAAATAAATAAATAAAAAACCCGATGCCAAAACCTTGATTCTTTTAGAGAATTTTCGAACAAAATGAAGCTATTGCATTGGTTCAGAAAATTTTAAAATCAAAATTTTTGAAAAATTCCTTTATTGAAATCCGTTTTGAGGCATTCTGAAACGATTCCCTTAGTTTACACTTTAGAATTTAGATAAAAATCCCGTGTTTGAGCCAAAAAATCAAGCTTTCCAAGCGAAAGGACGAGTTAGTTGGCTAGTACTAATTGAACTCATTTTATTGCTCAAATTTCAAAAACATTGCTCAAAAATCACTAAAAATGGCTAGTAACGGCCACAAATCGTTAAATTTATAATATAGCAGAATTTTAGTCAAAACAAAATTATCAAAAATTAACTAGACTAGAATATTCAAAAAATTTTGTACAACAATATGCGGAAAGCATTATTTAAATTTTAATAACTTTTGTAAAAAATCCATAAAAACTGCAAAAAAATCTGAAAATACTCGTACTATTTTTTTTTTTTAATTGCTAAATTTAATTTAGTATGAATTTTTTACCACAGTTGGTTTGTAACAATATTTTTGTACCCAAATTACTCATATTGCGATGCAATTTAACATACTATAATACGATAGGATGAATCAGGAAAATTCGCTCATACGATCATGCTGCATGACTGGAACTTTTTGTTATAGAAGTCATAATGTAATGTTATGCGATGCATTTTGTTCCTTTTTTTTTTTTTTTTTTTTTCAATTATCACCTGGGAGTCTAAAGTAAATATATTTTTCAGCTTTTCCGCTTTTCCGTTAAATTTTGTGTGTCGCAAATTGTAATTATTTCTCACCGCGGGGGGCCATACTAAAACCATGGGAATGTCAAAATGCACCTTACTGGTTCATTCACCCAGGCCTTTTCAACATTGATATTTTCGATGTTCGACATCAAATCACGTTTTCTTAATTAAAAAAGTAAAGAACATTTATGGCTTAATTTTATTATAGGTATAATTTTATTTATTGTTTAATAAATCTTTGTGATATGTTCGGGAAAAAAACGCAGCAAACTAAAACACAAAAGTTTTTAATTTCTGTATTTGATAGCTATTTTGCCCGAATTACTTGCCTACTACGAGTATATAAGTCAGGCATCACAGGATTATTGACAGTTTTAACAAACAAGAAAACTGAACTAAATTGAGTCTAATAAGCACAAGTACAGCCTGTTCTTGTGTGCCAATGTCGCTTTGCGATTCACATTCGTGTTGACGATTTTTTCTCTTTTCCAACAATTAAACTCTTTTGAAGCGCGATCAGTTTGCTATACTATGTTCCTGGTGGTCTCATTCGATTGAATGAACAGAGTTATAATAAAATCGAATGCAAAAACTACTCTTTTATTTAAAAAAATGTCAAGATCATTTTTCAACATTTCAACTCTTAAATTTCACCTTTTGGGTTAATCAACAATGATGATGATATTATAGGCATATCCCCGGCTGAAGCAGGTATGGTGTCGATGGTAATCTAACGAAAATATGTCAAAAAATGGCTTTCGCAAACTCAACCTTTGAATTTAACCCTGGAGATCATTAAGAGCGATGCCTATTTGGCAAACTTTAATTTTTGGAATTCCTTAATTTGGGTTTCATATAAGTATTATGAAACTAAGCTCACAAGAAAGCCTTTGATGCTCTAATCAATAGTACTAATCTCAAAATTTTTTGAGATATCTAAGTGAAACGTTGAGGTCGTTTATGGGATGTCTAAATTTATTTATTTTATTCATTTATTTCTTTCAATAATACGGGCAAGCCCGATAAATGAGGAGATAATACATATAGAAAATGAATAGATAGAAAATACATAGCGTAAATTCGCGTGGCGAAAAAATATAAAATTAAGTACCTATACTTGCTATTGTCTACAGATTTGAGAAAAAAATACGGGAAAATAGATCGAAGAAAAGAAAGTTTACTGTCCAAAGTTGAGGGTGGTTCCACACAAGTTTTTCACTTTCAAGCGAAATGAGGCTAATGAAATGTTGAAAAGGTCGACTTCTGGGCATTCATTTAGAAGGTAGTTGGCTTTACGTGAGAGTCTTGACAGGAGGCGGTGGTACATGTAGTTGGCCGGCGAGAAAGGTGTCCAAATAAGCTATTGGGTCGTGAGGCGAACGGGGTACCAACAAGATCACCATTTCCATTATGTAGTAAGTTTATATATGCATACGCGAATATGTATTCCTTTTTAAACTAGCCTAATTTCAACAGTTTTCAACTTATTTTGATGAAATTTTCTGGGAATATGCGGGTTAGCCTGTAAATGGCCCACTGTTAATTCCATACTTCTCAAATTATTACTCAGCTTTGCGCATGCTCAAACGTAAATTTCGTCAAGCATAATTATTTTACGTCCTAGTCCAATCCCACTCAAATTTGGTGCATAGTTGGGGGACAATGGTTTAATTATTCATGTCAATTTCAATCTGATTGCATCATTGTCAGCTCCTGCGCATGCGCAAAAGTGTACTCCAAGAACAAGGTCAAGTTTCCATCTGATTTTGATTACATTTCCTGTGAATTTGTGGGTTAGACTGTAGATTGTACCCTACCAATTTCATTTTTCTCAATTATTGCTCCATTCTGCGCATACGCTAACGTAAATTACTGCAAGCATCATTTTCCCGTATCGGTTAAACATCTTTACTGTGATGCGTAAAACTGCGGGGTCTTGGAACTTTAAAAGTGTGAACCCTTCTCGGAGGCAAGATGCGCCATGTTCTGATCATATATTACCTCCGAGGTTTAATAATTATAGAACAATGATCTGCGTCGAAGGGCTATCTATCACAGAAATAATAAACCATAATGTAATAATTTGCTGCGTTTTAGTGCTGAATCTCCAGTTTGATTGTCTTTATTTTTGTTCCTTCCAATGGGTATATTTGGGGATTTGTCTTCGAATAGCAGCAACGGCAAAGTTCTATCGTAGCATAATTCGTTGAATGGAAAAGAAGACCGTATGTGTGAAGACCCCGTGTAGATCACCTAGTACTGTAGAACGAGTGCGTATTTTTATTGAGGTTTCGGTTGGACAAAGACACCTTCCTCTTCTTTACATTCCAAAATAAATCGAAGATGAAATTATGTTCACAACTTACTGATCACAATAATTCATTCATAATAATTCAGGTTGTAATATCGCTATTCGTACATGTATTTCTCTCTCAAGTAATTAAGAAAACAAAAAAAAAGATGTGGTGGTTTCTTATTTGCCAAGCTTGATAACATGATAAACACTGTTGTGGAAATAACGTCAGAACCGGCTTTTTTAAAATAGTCGATCCATGAAGAAAATGAAGCTCCAACTCTACACTGTGGTAGTGTATTTGTAAATCGCCCTTATTTTGCTGCCTACGGACACCAATGAGGATGCTAGCGGCGCTATCTGCCAGACAGAATTAATCTGAGGGATAATTTTATCCGCCAGGTAATTCGACATTGATAAACGACTCACAATCCTTATCTAGAGAACAGCGCAATACTCGGTATAGCTATACTGCAGTTCTAGGTATATGATATATAATCTAGCTGGAAAAAATAAAATTTTCTCGTCGCAAAAGAAAGAAAACAGGTTCTGGAGGTTTTCAAAGGTGCTGAATTCAATTCTGAAACTCATTTTCCAGTATCGGCTGCAGTTTTTGAGATATGGACGTTGGAATCGTGGAAAATCGCTCAATTCCCAAATTAGTCAGAATCAGTGTTTTCGTCTCCTACGAAAAAACACATAACCTTACTAAAGGTATCACGGTACCGTCTAGGGGCCTAAATCCGCGCTACATAGAGAGAGGGGAGTGTGACAGTACCATAAATGACACAACTCGTACTAATAGCGTAATGTGCTATGTTCGGAGAAGATGGTTTTCCAGTTCTCGGATCCTCATCTATCGCCAACCACAGCATTCCAAGAACTCGAGCATGACGCGTTCAACTCGGCGCGAGAGCCACGGATAGACGCGCATTCTCTTGGATCTGACGGTAATGTCACATAGGCAAAAAGAGGCAAATGATTTTAATCTGATTCTTTTTGTTGGCATGGCACCTATGTATTACTGCTTCCAGATCAGAGTGACTCTGAGTGACTAGGACTTAATACTAATGTACAGTAAAAAAATGTGCTTATTTTCATACTAAATTTAATACCAATAGACTTAATCAATAGTTTGGCTTCCGAATCTGCCTATAGGTAGCGGAAACATTGTTTTCACTTTCAGGGGAAAACAATTTTTTTTGGTCTCCAAAATCAAAATTTCCACTCGTATTTTACGTTTTTAAACTCATTCAACTTTGGTTCCGTGTCTGTCTGTCTGTGTGTGTGTGTCTGTCGTGTGTCCGCAAATCCTTGTAACAAGCTTATTTTTCACAGTTTTAATCCGATCTGGATGAGACTTTCAGGGAAAGGATGGGCTACGGTGTAGACGGTCCCTCATAAGTTTCATAATTCCTGTCTCAATGCTTCACTATACGCATGCGCAAACGTAAATTCTACCAAGCATCATATTCTCACGCCCTGGTCGTCTGATCTCGCTAAATTGGGATAATAATTAGGGAATGACGATTTTTGCATCTCATATAAATTTCAACATGATATCATTATTAGCCACTGAGCATGCGCCAATGTGAAATCCCTGTAACAAGCTAATTTTACAAAGTTTTCATCCGATTCGGATGATATTTTCAGGGAATTATCGGGCTACGGTGTAGACGGACCCCTATCAGTTTCATCGTTGCTAAATCATTAGTCACTCTACGCATGCGCAAAAGCATTAAACCATTATGCTCCTTTTTTCACACCCTAGTCGTTCGATTTCGTTTAAATTTGGATGATAGTTGGGAGAAGATGATTTGATTACCCCACATCAATTTCTAGATGACTATATCATTAATAGCTACTGCGCCTCCGCCATTGTGAAATACTGGTATCGACCTTAATTTCCAGTTTTCGCCCGATTTTGATAAAATGGTCAGTGAATATGCGGGTTAGATTGTAGATGGTCGTACCTATTTCATTGTCCCAACTAGGTAATCAGTTCTTTGTGCGTATGCGCGAACGTAAATTATATTGAGTATCATTTTTTCGTTTCTTAATTGACCGATTATGACGTTTCACGCTACTTCTTGATTTACTCTTTTCGCTATGGAATTTTTCAAAATCATTTAAAACTTTTCAATGATCTATACATTCATGATACTTAAACAAGGAAGCTATGTGCCACACCCAACTTGACAGACGTTTTGCTTTCCTCTATTCATGTAGATCATTGTGGATGATTTCACGCGTCCCTAGCCAGATTGGCAAGTTCACTCGTCGATCTGTTGAAGTGAACTGGTTACAAGTTGTTATTAATCGTCGTTTTCCGTATCTCTCAGCATACACTGACACGTCACATTGATAACGGCCTCGAGTTCCACTAGTTAGAATGCATGTCAAGACCTGCTGAGGCCAACCTTTCAAATCGAAAATTTAATTTTGTGTAACTAGATTGGGTTTTTCAACCGCTGTGCCACGGCAACACTCTACCCTGATATATCACAGCTCTTTTTGCTTTATTTACGATCGATATTGAATTTTTTTTCGGATAATCATTCTTTAGTGCCAAAGTCAACAGTTTTTCTCTAACCAAAGAGAAATAATCATCCGAGGTGAGGCTGAAATACTATCTTAATTGTTTGGCAATATTGAATGTTATTGCTTTCTTGTAAAAACCAAGTGTTATTACAATAAAACCTAATCATTCATCATAAAATTCATTCATCATAAAACCTAATCATTCATTCATTCATTATACTTCCTTTTACGACGATGCAACTGTTTTATATAGACTATCACAGATGCTACGTGACGGTATAATTTCATTCAAACTTCCTCTTAAAAATATTCATAAAACATTTTCTATCCAATCGTAAAATAGTCATTAAACATCGAAATTAGCCCATGTCAATAAACTTGTAAGGCTCAGTTGGTATCCTATCAACACAGCGCTATAAATAAAAGAAACAATGGAATACAACTATAATTGTCAGGTAATGGATAGTTATCTACAGGTAATTGTTTAAAATGGTGGGTTGAATGATTTTCCCGTTCATTCACTATAACGGGAACAAAAGTTCTGTGCGTAAGCCAGTAACGTACTTGAAAGGCTCATGTTTTCGTATAGGGTTTTATAACTTTTTTACTTTTGAACCCTTGCAAGTAAGTACAGAGTAATTGGTGGAATAACGGAAACGTCAAAAGAGGAATTTCCATCCTCATGGATCGGTTTATTATGGTGACTTCATCAAATCAGAAAATGCATGAAAAGTCCCAAAAGTTGATCCTGTGCTAGAAGTAGGTAAGTAAATTTGATCTCACAGTCGCTAACAAAAAACAGGCTTATTGCAACTTGTTACTTATTTAGTTATTTATTTATTGGCATCAAAATAATACATATAAACTAAATTTTATACAAATAAGAATATACAAAACACTTCAGTTATTCAAATCCAAAATTATACTGAAAATTGTCGACAGGTAATTTATAGGTAAATAATAATGAAACAACTGACGCCCACCAGAAAATAAGTTCCTAAGAACTTGTGCTATCTGATGGAGTCGCAAATTCAAGCATAGTCGTCGTACATTAGGACCAAATAACAAAAACTCTCGAAAGCTTAATTATTGAAAAAAAAGCACTAAAACACTAAATTCGGAATAAATTTCCATGAAAAACAAAAATTCACCGAAAAGAAGGCTAACTAAACTTATATGTACAATTTTACCACCTTCTTAAAACTTGACAAACTATGAAAGTATGACAAATTAATATTATTACCTATTTAAAAAAAAATTTTTTTTAACACCAATATACGCACTTCTCTTGTAGAACTCTGTATGAGCTTGATACCCATTGTATTTCAACACTTTCCCATGAAGTTTGAAAATTAATAGGTACTTCACTTAAGCGAGGAGAAAGGCGAGCGCTCAGTTACCACGGCAACTGTGGCTGTCATTTTTTTATAAATCCGCTAGGTGCCGCTAGGTGAATGGTTGGTTAGCTGATCCTACATAGTTGCTGATCGATTGCAGAGAAGTTCGGGGTCAATTCTAAGAGAGGTCGCGTCTATCCGTCGCGTCTCCCTCCTCGTCTCCCTTTTCGAATCATTGAGCTGCTCTGATCGGGGTTAGATCAGGATCTGAGAACCCGATAATCAATCTTGTCCGAATATAACACGTACGTTGTTAGTAGAAGTCGTATCTCTTTTTGTCACACCCCCCTCTCTCGCTCTATGAGTGTGGTGGTGACCCCCTCAGGAGGGGTGGTCCTCTGATAGGCCTCAGGGGGATTTAAGAGGGGGGGTTGGTGGTGGCGACTTCCAGGGGGGTGGGGGGTGGGGGTGGCCAGGGGGGGGGGATTTATTCTCACCTGCTCCCTTCCCAGATTACAGGTGGTTAATACGTTCATTATTCAATTTCAACTTATGAAATTAATACATGAGTATTTAAGATATTTACAAAAACTTTTCTCCGAACTAATTAAAAGTGAAACAATAATAGTTACAATAATTTATAAGTATATAAATGAAAGACGAATTAAACATATAAAGAACCTTCTTAAATTAAATCAAAATCAAGTTCATTTATGAAATGTTCAAAATCCTTTGTATATTTTATCACCAAAATACTTAGTTCTGGAGGCCAAATGTCACCTTGAAGCACCACCCGCCGCATCAGTCGAGCTCTCTGGACTTCGAAGTTTGGGCAGTCGAGAATCAGATGGTCCCATGTCTGGCTACGTCCACAACTGCAAATATCATCATCAGCAAGTCCAAAGCGGTGGAGATAGGATCGGTGCTTACCGTGGTTTGATAATACCATTGTGGTTTTCCAATTGATCGATATTCGATTTGTCAGCCTCGACTGCACCGTAGGAAAGAACCGACTGGTTTGTCGCCCATCCACGCTCGTCCGCCACATGTCTTCCCATTCCAACGTGGTCTTTGTTTTCACGATGTCCTTGAGGTAAATAAGGGGAACTTTTTTGGAAGATTACTGGTAGGCTTGTATCTGCTTCTACTAGTTTGGCTTGCCCATCGGCTTTTCCAGCCGTCCCAATGTGGGCTCTAAGCCACTTTATACCCAACTGCCATCCACCTAGCCCCAACTCCTTCATCATTTTTCGCACATCATCCACCACTTCATAGTGATCATCAAAATCCCTCAGAATGTCCATTGATACAGCACTGTCTGTCCAAATTGTTGCTGTATTTAGACTTAGACCCAGTGCACCTCCAAAAGACCTCCGATTTACCAGGTACCATAAGCAGTAGATGTTCAGCAAAGGCAACAGCTTCAACCCCCTCTGGGTAGGAAATTTCGAGAAGGGAATTATATAATAGCACCCGAAAACCAGGACCACAGCTTGATCCCTGAGGGCAGCCCATCTCTTGAGCCACTGTACAACATTCCGAAGAGGTGGTGAGCGTAGCAGTTCGATTCCAAAAGTAGTTTGCTGCGAGGAAATGAAGGTTCTTTGGGCATCTTTTCGATCTCAATTGGTGCATAATGGCGGGCCACCATGCCGCATCAAAAGCTCCCAAGACATCGAGTGAAATCAGCAGTACTTTTCCTCCTACCTCCAAATGCTCCTGAACCACGCCACTAACATGCATCAGAGCATCCACCGTATTCCTCTAGGGCACAAACCCATATTGCCTGCCCGACAGCATTCGATTTACCCTCATATGGTGCATCATGCGAGATATCATAATCTCCTCGAGTACCTTTCCAAACTGTGATAACAAACTAATAGGTCTATATTTCGATGCATCTTGCCGATCTTCTTTACCAGGCTTAATAAGTAAAACAATACGAGAAATCTTCCAAATTTTGCAGTATAGGTTTCTTTAACAATTTCCTTTGTGAAACTATCCTGTCCTGGAGCCTTTCTACACTTAAAACTGTCAAGCACCTGCAACACCTCCATCGGACTGAAATTTTCGTCATTCTCCGTATCTAAGTCATCATGCATCTTATGGACCATTTCTTGTTGTAGTAGTGACTCAGAGTCATATCGCGCCCTTGGCGCGCACCTGTCCATAATCACTTCTAGCGTTTGCTCTAGGCCCGCTGTGTAAGACCAATCCGATTTCTCGAGAGTTTGCAGCGTCATCACTGGTCTGATTTTACCCGCTGCCATCTTATACACTACACCCCAAGGTCTCTCACCTTCCCTAATTGTACAAAATTCTCTCCATGCTGCTTCTTTTTGTTGCTCAATCTTCTCACAGTATGCTTTCTTGAGAGACAAACACAGTGACTTCCTATGAGTGCGCAGAATCTGATCTTTTGTTCGCTGGTATACTCTGCGACTTCTATTTACTGCTTTCCTCATCTTAGTTAATTCACGAGACCAATATGGGCCTGACTTACGAGTATGTAACCCAACCCTATTCCTCCTATACTTTGGAATGCTACCACAACAAGCGCGGGTGATGATGCTTTCCAGTTTTTCAATTGTCACTTCAAGATCATCACTGCTTTCTATAACCGCCGATAATCGTTCGTCTACATCACTAATGGCTTCACAATCTATCACTGGCCAACATTCCCGAAACGCCATCATTCAGAATTTTTTGAAAACCATTCCAATCAGCTGCTTTTACTTTATATTTTCGGTCACCAATATATTCCTGAGGAATGGGGCTCATATCAGGGTCCACATGAAATCGTAAGATACAATGATCTGAGGCACTCTCCTCGCTTGAGATTACCCAACTTTTGACAAACTGTAACATTTGTTGAGACACCAAGGTTAAATCAATATTACTTTTTCAGTTTTTTGAATTGAAGGTAGGTTTCCCGTCATCGGTGTTCAGAAATACCAACGATTTCTCAGCCATAAACAGCTCGAGGTCCTCCCCCCTTTTGTTTGTGAGTGTATCAAACCAACTTATTGAACGCGCATTGGTATCCACCCCAATCAATACCTTATTCTGTCCTATATTGAAAGCAGAAGACAGGGCTCTGAAATCCTCCTGTATGTCCCTCTGACAGTCAAAATATGCGCTAATTGCCAAAAAAGAAAACTGATGAGACTTATCAACGATCTCATCAACAACTAAATCTTCGTTTGAACATTGAGTGTGTAGAATTGCGTCGTATTCAGGGTTTACAACAACAATCGCAGTCCGCTTTCTATCATTACCCGTTTTGAACAATCAGAAACCTCACCATTGACACAATACGGTTCCTGCAACAGAGCAACATCAATATTCTCTCTCGTCATAAGTTCGTTTAAATTTGCCGTTGCAGCGCGGGAACGTCTCATGTTTAGCTGGAGAACTCGAATAGTTCTGTCAGGTCGATTCATGATCCATAATCTATCAGCCTCTGCAAACGTCCGATGCTGGCGAGGTAAGTTGGGCAAGCGTTATCTTTACAACTGTGGTTGACATCAGCTCGGGCACCGGCTCGCGTAGAAACCCTATCAATAAAACATAACACAATTAATACATTTAAAACCATCTTTATTTGTAGGACAGTTTTTCATTTCGTGTTGCTCTGCGCAATTAGGGCATGTCAACTCATTTGTGCATTCTCCATTTTCACGCCGCGGGTGATATCGGGAGCAATGAAAACACCTTCTGATGAATAAATAATCCCATGCCGGGCAAACATTCCAACATAATTTCACTCGTGATGCTAGGGATGTTTTTCTAAGCTATGGATCAACCTCAACAACAAGATCTCGCCAATTTTTATTGGATGGCCTAGTGAGTATTGTTTTGCAAACTATGTGTGAATTCGCCTTAAAAGCTTCTTCATTTTGTTCTCTAATCGTTAAGCATGCATCCTCCTTAGTTATTTCCGGAGGCACACCGTAAATAATCAACCGGGGAAAAAGCTTTTTACCATTTTCAACCACAACAGAACTTCCACAGTTTTTGTTCATTTCTGCCATTAGTTTATCTCGATCCTCTTTTGTGTCAGAGCGTACTATGATCCCCTCATTAGGGATGGATTTCATTCCAATTACACCTACCTTCAATTTTCTTGGATCCACTCCACTTTTAATCAGCTTCCCCGTATCATCCGAGGATTTATTTCTGTCCTTTGGTTTGACAATAACTGAATAAGTAGGTTCGAGGGGTATGCATAGGCTTCTGATCAGGATTTTTGTTTAAAACACCAGCATACGACTTAGGAGAGGAACCCACCACAGATCATCGTGGTTGCTTGCCTAAAAGGTCTCTTTTCATAGCATTGTAAACTAGTCTCAAATCACCAATAGCAGTTTTCAAATCCTCTCGCAAATCCGAGCGGAGATTACCACTTGATCTAACCACGTTGTCTATCAGGCCAATTATATTCTCGATATCCTCATCGTGGTCGGTCGCCATGTTGTACAATCCGGTACCACCGGATGATACAATTTCCCGACAAAATTTTACAACAGATTACAATAATTATCTTACCAGCTAGACGTCTGGTGATATAGTAAGGCTCGTGCACAAATCCAGGTCCGTACTTAGTGATAATTACACCAAATTACCAAATTATAGAAGGAGCGATGTTTACTGTTCGCAGTACAAAGTATATGTCTGTGTACAATGCAGTACAAAGTGTGTGTGTGTGTGTGTGTGTGCGATTCGCTTTGCACCTAATGTTTGGTATTTGGGATTGGTAACCGATTTGCGAAATATAATTTTCGGCTTTGAGTTTTGCAACGAATTCTCCATGATATTCTAGTTAGAGTAGTTTGTTAAGGAGTTCGGGGAGTTCGCTTTCAAATTTGGGCCAATATTAAGTTCACGTTCTTGTATGGGAACTGGTAAATGCACCTGTGCAGAAATTGATAGGGGGGAAGTCTATAAATACCTTGGTGTAATGATGGATTCCAAATTGCCATGGAAGGAGCACGTGAACTTCGTGCGGTCAAAACTCTCCATACTTTGGATAGTTTGTCCATACTTCAAAAAACTCTCCTAAAGATAATGATGGGCCAGCCCTGAAGGTACCCGAGTAGCCGGGTGTTTGAATAGGCTAAATTTCTATCGTTTGCGTCATTTATTTATTAAGTATATTTTATTGTATTATTACAAAAATCAATATCTAGTTTCAGTTTTCAACAATCGCCATGGCTATCAAACCAGGTTTTAATTAATGGGAAACGTGGTAAATCCGAGTATCCGACTTACTGCCACAACTAGAAGTCCGTTGTATATTCCTTTTATAGTTCATAGGGCTTTGACAGAAGAGTTAAAAGACCCTGCCAAATTACACTCCCTGCTTATAAGAAAAAGGTCATTTCATGGGTCATAGGGTTGAACGCAGAAAAAGCCAACTCAATTATATTAAGTAGTTACGTTTGTTAACACCGTCATAATGTTCATAGGTCATATTGTTCTTTTTGTTCATGTAGTTTTTTTAAAATTTAAATAGTTTTTTCTTCCCTCTCTAAATATTAGGTAATCTTAGCAAGGCTTCATTTCTATTCAAAGTGTAAGCAGTGCAGCTCTTGTCTCGTCAACACCGGTCTTAACCTATGACGAGCAATATTGTTCAGAATAGTGTTATTTCTTTTTTGTACATTGGTTTTTTGTTATGAATAAAGTCTCTCTCTCTCTCTCTCTCTCTCTCTCTCTCTCTCTCTCTCTCTCTCTCTCTCTCCCTCTCTCTCTCTCTCTCTCTCTCTCTCTCTCTCTCTCTCTCTCTCTCTCTCTCTCTCTCTCTCTCTCTCTCTCTCTCTCTCTCTCTCTCTCTCTCTCTCTCTCTCTCTCTCTCTCTCTCTCTCTCTCTCTCTCTCTCTCTCTCTCTCTCTCTCTCTCTCTCTCTCTCTCTCTCTCTCTCTCTCTCTCTCTCTCTCTCTCTCTCTCTCTCTCTCTCTCTCTCTCTCTCTCTCTCTCTCTCTCTCTCTCTCTCTCTCTCTCTCTCTCTCTCTCTCTCTCTCTCTCTCTCTCTCTCTCTCTCTCTCTCTCTCTCTCTCTCTCTCTCTCTCTCTCTCTCTCTCTCTCTCTCTCTCTCTCTCTCTCTCTCTCTCTCTCTCTCTCTCTCTCTCTCTCTCTCTCTCTCTCTCTCTCTCTCTCTCTCTCTCTCTCTCTCTCTCTCTCTCTCTCTCTCTCTCTCTCTCTCTCTCTCTCTCTCTCTCTCTCTCTCTCTCTCTCTCTCTCTCTCTCTCTCTCTCTCTCTCTCTCTCTCTCTCTCTCTCTCTCTCTCTCTCTCTCTCTCTCTCTCTCTCTCTCTCTCTCTCTCTCTCTCTCTCTCTCTCTCTCTCTCTCTCTCTCTCTCTCTCTCTCTCTCTCTCTCTCTCTCTCTCTCTCTCTCTCTCTCTCTCTCTCTCTCTCTCTCTCTCTCTCTCTCTCTCTCTCTCTCTCTCTCTCTCTCTCTCTCTCTCTCTCTCTCTCTCTCTCTCTCTCTCTCTCTCTCTCTCTCTCTCTCTCTCTCTCTCTCTCTCTCTCTCTCTCTCTCTCTCTCTCTCTCTCTCTCTCTCTCTCTCTCTCTCTCTCTCTCTCTCTCTCTCTCTCTCTCTCTCTCTCTCTCTCTCTCTCTCTCTCTCTCTCTCTCTCTCTCTCTCTCTCTCTCTCTCTCTCTCTCTCTCTCTCTCTCTCTCTCTCTCTCTCTCTCTCTCTCTCTCTCTCTCTCTGATATGTTATATTTTGCATTCAAGCATTTCGACTGATATTTCAACTAATTAAATACGTCCATGTTGCAATATGTGAGAAAGCTATACCGCCCACCCAACTTGGCCGACTTTTTTTGTAACCGTGGAATACCACACCAACTATCTGCGAATTACATATTCAAAGATCATTCGTATTCTATTATCCATTCTATCGTATTCTATTCTTATAACGTGCAAAAGTAGATGTTTCCATAGAGCAAGTATGACTAGGTAATTACAATTCTACTTACTGTTTCAACGCCGGCCGAAGCACCGAAGGCCATCTGGTGACGGACGTCGGTGAATATTATGTAGTCGGTAATTTCCAAGATTATATATGCAAACATGTTTATAAAAGGGTTTCTAAAAGGAGTAACGACTTGGGGAAATCCACAGTTATTACAGCCAAAACTGAAATAGTATCGCCAATTCCGAATCTAGTAATCCGAATCACGTTTTTCCGTTTGATCCATTAAGATCGTAAAGCATATGGTTAATCATTGAGATTACGTGATTAATCATTGGTCATTGACGAACTTATTCAATCAATGATTAAGCGATTAATAATTGAGATTAAGAGCTTTTTTTATTACCTATGGTGGATGTGGATCCATCCGCTGTAACAAAATATACAGTTTTTGACGCATTTTAGCGATTATTCCTCAAAAATGGAAGTATTGCAATGGGCTAAAAAAATTGAAAGTGAAAATCTATAGTAAAATACATAGTAAATGACAACAAGATTATATGGTAAAAATACCAACGAAGAAATTTGTTTAATACAGAATGTGTTTTAGCCTTGGCATTCCCAAATTTCCCAACCGAAAACGAAACGTTTATGTGTAACGAAAATACGTTTGCAAAAATTTCTGATAATTTCCGCTAACAATCGACTCGTTGCTAGAGAAATGGTACTTCGTCAGTTTTCATCCCACAAAATTCGTTGACCATTCGTTCGAAAGCTCTCGATTTATCCAACCATATCAAGTCAACTACTGCGAATTGCGTGGCCAGCAAGCTGAGTTATGAGCATGGTTAGATGAATAAATGTTAACACACAGGTGATATATATATATATATATATATATATATATATATATATCTGTGTGTGTGTGTGTTTATGAGGGACATTTCAGACGATAACGCTCCTTAGGATTGAAATAGAACCACCATTCATGCGCCAAAAAATCAAACATTCCGAAAGAAAGGAGATTGTTGGACAGAAAATTTTGACCCCATTAAATTGCTTAAATTGAAAAAAGGTGCTACTAAATTTCTTAAAACGGCTAATCATTTAATGTACCAAATGATCCTGACAAAATAATGTATTTAAAATTCATTTAAATAACCTAAAAAATCCTTTAAAAAATATAAATAAATGAAAAACTAAAAAAATTGATAAAACTTTGAAAAATTGTAAAAATCTAAACATTTATTTTCACAGCTGATTTTTTGTTAGTTTTGGCGTAAAAATTGTTCAAATTTCAAAACAATGCAACATAATACTATATATCGGAAAATGACAAAAATTTGCTCTTGTGATCATGTTCGACACACAAAACAAATAATAATGTTGAATGACTGTTGTATTCGCTTATTTTTCCTCGCATACTTTGGTTGTCACACACCTCTGGATTGAATTCAAGGCCATTTTTCATTAATTATTTATAGGTATTTACCAATAGGTTTTCTCTCAATAATTATAATGTACTATGTAAAATCTTGACTCCGCGATAAAACAAGTTTCCTCAATGTCAGTTTCCTTTCTAAAGAGAGAACAACTTCTTTTTTTTAATAGATGAACCACAAAGCCGTTTTCTCAATCTGAATTAGATCACCGGCAAAGGGAAAAATTCAACTTTGTTCGAAATGAAGTTTAATTAGTTAGATAAGCCAACTGAATTAATTTTGTCGAAGTGGCATTTGCAGTATTCTTAACGAGAAGACATTTTTTTTTTTCTAAAGAATTTAAGCCGTGTCTCAACCGCAAGGGTCATTAGCGGCAATCAAAAAGGGTGACAAAAGGACTGCAACGGGCACGATTCTAAGGGGAGCCATGCTGACCGTCCGTCACTAAACGGATTGCCATCACGGACTCCACTGGCAGATCGGAGGGGGAGAAATAATAATAACCCACTAAGCTAGGCATTGCCGCACTCTGCCTCAAGGGATACAGTGATGACCACTTTGCATCCCCTACAGCGGACAAAACTACCCCTTAATAAAAACTGAACTACGACTAGATGATCCTTACATATACATAATACTATTGATACATATATAATGATAAATACTTTGCATCTTAGATAAATAAAGGTATGACTAGATGCACATAAATAAATAAATATATCACTTCAGAATATCACAGTTCGTTGTAAAGCTCAGCTCAGTGGCTATCAGGTACACCAACAGGGGCTGGACCTTGTCTGGTCCGGACAGAACTTCCACCCACTGAGAGGGTGCATGATGGACCCTGAGGTCCAAGAGGGCTGGGGAATCCTCCAAAAAGTGGCGTAGAAGATAGTTGTTTGAATGTTTATTTTTGTTTGTTTTATCCGTTGAATATGACAAATACCACCATTCTCTAAAGTTCCATAAAACCACCAAAGAATATAAAAATTAATATTCTGCAAAAAAATAAAAATTAATAATAATAAGCGAATGAGGTGAGTTATGATTGACATATACATTCGATCAATCATTCGTGATGAAAATAGCAGAAAACAAAATGTATTGCAACCATTATTGTGCTGTTACCTACTTACAAATAATAACTAAGAGAGTCTCCTCAAAAAATCATACAATTGTCCAAAGATTTTGAAAATACCAACATATTTTCCTGAATTTTCATCGTGGAAATTTATTTTGAGTTATTTAGAAACAGTTCCTTCGTGAATTACAGCATCTTGAGTCGATTAGGAAAGACATTAGCCCCTGAAGTTCCGAAGCTAATCAGAGTCCGTCAATAATTGGTAATTGAGTTTAAAATTCTAGATGTCGAAAAGGAGCTGCATTTCAGGTTTCAGAATCATAAGTCAATTAAGGTACAAACCAGGCAATAAAAACAATACAACAGGTCTTCTCAAATTGATGCTTTACTTTCTAAATATGGGTCATGGTCTGCTGAAGACCCAAACAATTTTAATAGAAATATTCATACAACGCGTCCAGTCATTTTGGAGGCAATCAGACTAGGAACGAGTGACGTCATCGTCTTTAAGCCCTATCTGCAAAATACACTACCCCTCTGGGGGCCAGCTCCTCGCCTATCTGAATAATTGTGACTTATGTATTCACACTGCGAGCGATGTCTCGCTAATTCAAAGATTTGCTAGCAGCGCTTGATTTCTCAATGTTATCGCGCCTAGAAATCCACGGGCTTTTTTACGAAGTTCTAGCCCTTAGAGAGAACAAACATATTAACTTACGGCGTACCTACCGGATGGCTTTATTCGGTTCTTTGCAATAACGTTTATCAATGACAACCACGATATCATCCCTCTTACCCTTGAAAATTTTCGTGATCTCGATATTCGAATATTTCACTTAAGGGATGCTACCCTTTAGGGCTGATAAAAAATGATCTTCAAGTATCACCTAGACCCTACATGTGATTTATCACCCAAGTTTCATCAATTTTGGAATAAATCTCTGGGCTGCAGACGGACGATTTTTTTATTTTGTTAATTCGATCTTTGGATTCTACGCATTGAAAGGTCAACAAATTTTGAGAGTGAGTTGAATTTAGTTTTAGTGGTCGATTACAAACTAAAGGTTCGTTATTGAAAATAATAATGATTTTTAAAATGTAAAATATAATTCAAAATGTAATTCCGAAAAATCGCTCGTACAACCATGCAGGACTGGAACTTTTTTTTTCTTTTTTTCAAAGGAATATTAGATTTAGAAATCACGTAAAAACCGGGCTACGAACAAATTTACTTCAATACGTGAATATATAGATGACACGTGACATTATGACTTCGGTCTGAAGGTCATTCTGATAACGTCATCAATTAGAAAAATATCGCATATACCGAGCATTCCTAATTATTGAAGTTGCCTGGCGGTTGAAGTAACAAAGAAGTGTGAGTGGCCTACAGAAAATAATTATATTACTGCACCTCAATTAATGCCTGTCAATGGGGCTCCGAATATGAGAAGCTCGCGGTAGAGCGCAGCACGTAAACAACCTTACCGATTAGCTCTCTGATCTCGCCCGTTTATTGCCCCATCAGGTTGCCTTAAGAGATCTCATTGGGACCTTCATCAATGACATTAAAACTGTTTTTGACAACAAAATCAAGTTTTTGCTATTTGCGGATGATGTCAAAATTTTTACTGAGGTGAATGATCAGTCTGACTGCCTACTATTACAAACCAATCTGGACAGATTTAGTGCTTGGTGTTCAGCAAATGGTTTGACAACGAACCTCTCCAAGTGTCAGACATTGATGTTCTCCCGGTGCGAACCTTTGCTGTTCTTATGTCACATCGATGGTCACGTTCTTGATCGTCACGGGACTATTTGATGTTCAGCTGAGCTTTTCGAATCATATCGATTTCATATGCAATAAGGCAATGAGGATGTTGTGCTTCTTGAAGAGAACGACATCAGATTTTACCAATACCATGGTCCTTACTCTTCTATATACCGCACTTGTCCGATCCATGATTGAATATTGCGCTATAGTTTGGTGTCCTTTTTACAATATAGGTTAGATTGGAGGAGATCCAGAATAAATTTGTAAGATTTTTAGCATTTAGAGCATTTAGACGATAAGTGGTGACTCGTTACATGAAACGATGATGGACATAAGTGGTCTTACTCCGTTAGAGACAAGACGAAGGTGGATGGATGCAGCATTCGTTGTCAGGCTGTTCAATGGTGGAATCGACTGTCCCTCACTCTTATACTTATTTAATTTAAATGTCCCCAACTGCAACGTGCACCACCATTTCATTTTTTCTATTCCTCACACCCACACTAATTATTTATTAAATAGCCCTATAACTAGAGTTCAAAGACATATAAATTATTTAGCTTCATTGCCCGAAGATTTAGATCTGTTCACCTCCAGTCTAAGTTAAATCAAGAAGTAGGTTTGTCCCTAATTTAATAATTAGTTCGGTTTTGCTTTCCCATGTTGTGTGACCTTCTTTATTGAAATTTGTGTTAATTGTTGATGTATTTTTCCTGTACCTTGTAATGTTAATTGTTTTAGTTAGGTTTAAGAAATTTCATGAACTCCAGCATCCATGTCGTGAACTTTTCTGTTTTTTTATATTTACATCTATTTTTTGTCGAAAGCCTATTGTAATTGGGCTTCGCCCGTATCTATTCAAATAAACAAACCTTCAGGGCATAAGATTAAGAAAAAAAAAAAAAAAAAAAAAAAAAAAAAAAAAAAAAAAAAAAAAAAGATTAAAAAAAAAAAAAAAAAAAAACTTGGTAGTTTCTGTTGCAGTAATCAAAGCTCACTGATTTGCAAATGAATTGGTAAATGTATCGGCTTCTCCCTTCATTGGTCGCTTCTTTCTAGCATAAATAAATACTGACCAATATTTGGTGACCTGGTTCACATTCGTGCCCTCAACATGGTGTGAGGGTCATCTTCAACGAGTAAAACAAAACGAAACGAGCTAACGAATTGACGACAATGACTTATCAACTGGTAATGGTGCAAAAAAGAAGCGTAGGTAAGATAAACGAATCCGGTCAGGTGCATAAATTATTTGAGTTGTTGGGAATTTCGACAAAGCTGTTGACACAACAAATCTTTTCTCGAAAGTCAAGAAATACCGTTTATAGATAGTTACCGAAGGATATTCTGGGAGCTATAATGTGGACCAATTATGCATATTGGCCTTTCGACCCAAATAAGTTTTTCTTCCCTTTCTCCTATTTTCGGTAGTAAAAAATGGAGTTAGATCACTTCAACAGTGGATTTGTTAAGGTAGGTATCTCGCTGACACCTATCTGCTCACAGTTATGGAGCACTCAGTTAAATATAAATATCATTTATCACACAGTTTTATTCTTGCGGGAGAGACCGTCCAGTGAAAAGTGAGATTTATCAATAAGGGGACATAAGGATCACTAAATGGTAGGTATGTTTTTCTTTCGTATTAAGTGGAGTAAAAAGGTACTGACCTTCAAAATAATCCCCTATCTTCTATTTTATCAGCTAAATTTGTGGGCTGATTAGTGTGAGGCATAAAAGAAAGGAAATTAATAACTTCTGTTTCAAGCTTCCATATTATTTTCGTTTATTATTATTGCCCAAAATCAATCCTGATAGGATTATCCTGGTTTTTCTTTTCTTTCATTTTTGCTCGTTTATTAAGCTTTATTCTTGCTTTCTGCTTTTATGACTTATTTTGAAGCTAGTTTCTTCTTCGTTTTTAAGCTTTTAAGTTTTGTTCAGCATTAAGGTGATACACCGACTTTTTTCTTGTATTGATATTTTCCTACATTTTGTTTTTTAATGCTTAACGCAGTGACCTGCATTTTTTGTTCCTTCGTTTGCATTTTGCTTTTCTGGTTTTCCCTGGAAACGCATTGGTTGCTAGTGAAAATAATCAGGAAACGCGGTAAAATTTTGGGCAACGGAACGAGTACAAGTATTTTAGGATAACCAAGAGGGATAAGACGTATTAATGTCAAAAATTATGAATCAATTTTCTTTTCTATAAATTACGAACATTTCTTTATTGGAAGTACATTACAATAAACCAAACACTTCTGTCATGTGATTATGTTGTTAAGATAATTCTGTATGTTCGTATCCAATATAAAAGTTCAGTTTTCAATCTTGCAATCCACCGAGTTACTATTTTATAGTTATAGTGAACTCAGGGTGATAGTAGGTATGGCGCAGTCGGTAGGACGACACGAAGCTTTCTCCATCTTCTGATCAGCCTTCGTCTTTCTACTCATTTTCGTAGATTTATCGCCTATACACTGAGCATATAGATCATTCTTGAGAGCTAACAACATGACTCCCATTCCAGTAAGGGCCTTTGTCAGGGTTCAAAATCCTTTAACAGGATGATGGGACATGACTGGAGAATTGTGGAACAGGGCCCAATACTGCAAGTACCTATACATCAAAAAATCCTTCAGGAAGACTGTGCGAACCAAACCGAAGATATCTCAAGATAACTCAGGGGAGGATGGCCGGAAGGGCTTGGGAAGGGAGATGTTGTGCACCTATCATGTGATTATGTTGTTAAGATAATTCTGTATGTTCGTATCCAATATAAAAGTTCAGTTTTCAATCTTGCAATCCACCTAGTTACTATTTTATAGTTAAAATGAACTCAGGGTTATTGCAACTATAAACAAATGCTGAGTTCAGCATTGCTTAATAACTTATTAGTCATGACAATATGACCTAACATGATGATCGAAGGAAGGCACAAAAATAGCAGAACTGCAGGAAAATCGCCGTTTCAAAAGTTATGCAACTGATTAGACTCGCCCGTTGCACCGCAGAGAGCGAAGGTCCGGTTGGTCTGTTGACTAAAAAGGAAAAGCTGTTTTTACTTTCCCAACACGGAGTGGACGATGGGGAGTTACATAATCAATTAGAAAAACTTATTTCCAAATCTCTCTTAATATATGGGTCAAGACAAAAATGGGCTTGATGAAGAATTTAGGTTTGTTCGCTGAAGCGATTGGCAGTGACTTGTAAATCATTTCAAACTGATTTGAGACTGCTAAAGTGCGCAATTCGCGACTTCAGCCAACTTTCAAATTGATTTCAAACCCATTGGGGATCGGAGTCTGTACGAACGATTCTGACGGTTTTGTGAACAAGGAGCAACCTTCCGAGTGAAAAAACAACAAACCACTGCTTTGGCGCTTTCCAACTTTATTTTCGGCCCTTTCCACGTTGTGCTCCCATTCATTGGTTAATTATTTAAAATTTACTGTTATAATTTGTACTGCTGTTTTGAACTTGTAGGCACCTACTAATCAAAGACACCTTTAAGAACATATGGTAAAAAAATATTGTAATTGTTACAGAAACTGTTGGGAATTATCAATGGAATCAATCCTCTAAGTTGTGTACCTATTATGGAATATCTATCCTTCACCCTCCTATAGCTTTTTGTCACTTAGGTAGGTCCCCGTTTCTAAATCTTCACATCTAGGTACGTTTATTTACTTGCTTGGTATGTGAATGCTTCCGAAGTTTCGTACCTCGACGCCAACCCTTCCACAATTTTCCGGCTCATTCGAAAGTGGCTCAGAAATGTCTCATCGTCAACTTCACTTAAATGATTCTGCACCTTTTGCTTCAGGCACACCCCCATTTCGTTTTCGTGGACGAAAACGTTGGTAAAGGAGAAACCCCTCGAGATGAGTCAGAATCAAAAAGTTGGTAAACATTTTATGAATGTTTGAGAAATACGCGACGGTCAGCGGCGATAACAAATGCTAAAATTCGAATGATTTCATTGGCTGGCTGCAGTGAGTTTGGAATGGAGGGGCAATCTGAAAGTGGTCAGCTGGAAAAAGATCTGATCGATTTGAAGATCCGCAACAGGTTTGGAAACTAGTTTGAAAACCTTTGCGAACGGACCGTATGATGAATTCCATACATCTAATTGCTCACATTTGATAGCAACTGAAACATAGCGGCTACAGTTTTTAGCTGTGAAAAGTGGTTGGAATTCAGTAAATTGAGCGTTGAGTGAACATTTTTGACATTTACGTCTTTGCTATGGCACATAAACTAAAAGAAATCATGGAAAATTGCTCACGAAAATATTTTGATGATTTCCACTTACAACCGAGTCGTTGCTAGGGAAATGGTACTTCGTCGTTTTTCATCCCAGAAAATTCGTTGACCATTCGTTCGAAAGCTCTCAATTTATCCAACCATATCATGTTAACTACTGCGAAGTGCGTGGCCAACAAGCTGAGTTATGAGCAAGGTTATTTGAATAATTGTTTACACACAGGTGATCATTCTCAATAATTGATATTGTGAACATGATTGCCACCGCTTGTTAATTTCTGATGATTTCATTGAGCTGGTGTTTCGATGATTTGATTCATAGCAGGTGATCCAAATATTGCGAGAACGGTTTGATTTGTGAAGCGGTGGCTAAATCATTTTAATAGGTAATTTCTATACTTTACACTCTAGGAAGCTGTAATTTCGTATGTAGCCTCTTTAGGACATTTACTTGACGATGCCCAGGGTCCGGATCAGATGAGTGGCTCTTAAAGCTAATTTCTATGTTTTACACTCTAGGAAGCTGTAATTTCGTATGTAGTCTCTTTAGCACATTTACGTGACGATGCCCAGGGTCCGGATCAGCTGAGTGGCTCTTAGAGCTTGCATACGAGTCTGCAACACATACTTGTCTTCAACTAAAGACATAAAATGTCCCAATGTGTTGCAGCCTCGTATTCAAGCGTTTAGGTAAAAGTTTGACACGGTACAGGCACAATCACACAATGAATTATAGCAAATAGATTCTGAAAGTAGACCATACAACCAGACACAATGCTTCGAATAGATTTGATTTTTTATATTACTCGTTCACGTGTTATTTCCGTTCCTTCATTCCGCGTTCATGTTGACCTATTTATCGCCTCTTCGTCAATTTCGAAAGTACGAATGACTCCATATTACTATATATTGACTCCGTATGTGTACAACAACTGAAAACGTAAAAATCCCCCCCCCCCCTCACCAAAAATTAATAAAAAAAAAAAACTGTCTGCCAAGTTGGGTGTGGCACATAGCTTCCTCGTTTACCTATCATGAATGTATAGGTCATAGAAAAGTTTTAAACTATCTAGAAAAATTCCATTAGTAGCGTAGTAAATCAAAAACTAGCGTGAAATGTCATAATTGGTCAATTAAGAAACGAAAAAATGATAAATGTAGTTTACGTTTGTGCAAGCGCAGAATGAACAAAATAGTTAAAAACAATGAAATATGTACGGGACCATCTATAACCTAACCCGCAAATTCGCTGACAATTTCAACAAAATCATATGAAAACTATGGAAAATAATGTCATTACAAGTATTTCACATTGGCGCAAGAACAGTAGTTATTAATGGTACAATCGTGGAAATTGATATGAGGTAATCATGTCAACTTCATTCAACTATCATCCAAATTTAAACGAAATCTCACGACTGGAGTGTGAAAAAATGGAGCATATTGGAATTTTGCGTTTGTGCATGAGCGGAATGAAGTATAGATTTGAAAACAATGAAATAGGTACGGGACCATCTAAAACCTAACCCGCGCATTCTTTGACAATTTCATCGAAATCGAATGAAAACAGTGGAAATTAGGGTCGTTACAAGGATTTCACATAGGCGCATGCGCAGTTGAAATTGATATGGGATGATCAAATCGTCATCCCCCAACTATCATCAAAATTTGAGAGAGATCCGACGACTAGGGCGTGGAACATGGAGCATATAAGCGGAGAGCGATGTAGCAGCTAGGTGATCGGCAGCCCATACATGAGATTTAATAATAATAATATCTTACGATGCGAAATTGTGGTTTGGGGTGGGAGAGGGGGGGGGGAGAGGGAGATCTTCAAATCATACTTATACATAACTTACTGCAAGTTTCACAGGCGTAAGTTTCAGATTCTACGTGCCACTTTACGAAGAAAGCGCATCACTTGCATTTTTGAGAGCACGAAAAATTTCGCAAATACGCGCAAAATTGGCGTAACTAAAAATACCGATTAGTTACTGAGCTTGACACCTAATTTTATTGTTTTTTTTTCAAGTAGAACACTGAACAAAGGAGAGTTACAATTTTACTTTTTTCTTGATCATACCTGCATAACAAAATGCTCAAAGTAAGACTGCTTTTCATTGTTAGCAGTGAAGCACTGATTAAACCACAATCATTCTAATCAAATAATCTTAAATTATTGGTTTATTCATGGAGAGTTAGTACCTATTGGATATTTGAAATATTAAACTCGCACAAAATAGAAATATTCGTTATAGATATAGTTGTTTGTATCAAAATGTTATTAATTAAATTCTGTTGTGCAAACCATACAGAAGTTCTACTCAACTCCTATATTCTGAGTTTGATGAACTTGTGACTTATGGAGTCATGCAAGATAGTTTTAAAAACTCAAAAAGATCATAGGTCTAATGTTTTACACACTAGAATTGCTAATAGTTTAAACACCTCGCCTCCCACGTTAGACCTGAATTTATAAAAAGAAGCTCTTACGTTCAGGCTCTGCATTTATTATATAACCACAAAATAAATAAAGAAAAATTCCCTTTGACCTGATAAATTTAAAAGGTACATCACAAACGTTCACCTTCCACCCTAGTCCTTATAGGACTGGGATTGTTTTGGCACTCGGCTTCGAATTCAGACGGGATTTCGGGACTTGATGCAGTATATAAGTGTATAGTATATAATGTATAATATACAGTAGGTACAATATAGACAATATAGTAGGTACTAATTAACCTAATATAAATAATTGAGGAAATACGATTGCTTCAAAAACAATTTTTTTCATGCCCACCGGAAAAATGCCCACGACAGAGTTGACCTCCTCAGCAACTGACTGACAACAATTTAGCAGTAGGATATTCAGTTGTGCAAACTTTCTATATACATTTTATAAAAAGGGATTGATATTAGCAACAATTATTAATGTGATGTACCTTTTAAATTTATTAGGTTAAAGGGAATTTTTCTTTATTTATTTTGTGGTTATATAATAAATGCAGAGCCTGAACGCGTGGGAGGCGAGGTGTTTAAACTAGTTTTAGCAATTCTAGTGTGTAAAACATTGTAGTGTGCAAAAATGAATAAATAAAAAACGGCCTAATAGTTTTGATGTTTTGAACGAATTTTGACATAGAAGATGATCTATAACATTCACCTTGAGTCCGTCATTCAACAGTTGACATTCTTTAACAGTTCATTATCAATCAAGAGTCCGACCTCTAGGAAGATGTAACGAATGTGGGCGATAGTTTTATTTGTCGAAATTGACCTTCATATTTGTTACCTTCGCGCACAAATCAATTCTCATATTGACACAATTGTTGATGAGCGTAAATAATCTGTGAAATTTCCTACTCCTCACTTCACATTCTTTTACTGCCTCTTCTCCTTGGTATGTACGACAAATTAGATTCTTATGATCAATTTAGCTAGTTAACTTTTAATTAACCATTCTCGACGAGGACATGATTGTTTATCTTTCATTCAACGTACTAATTCGAAGGTTCACCTTGCTCTACATTTCGTATTTTGATCGTGGGATACACAACAATGCAAAGGCCATCTAATGGAAAACTGTCCGTCGAATGGAAAATTTCTACATTCTGAAAATCTAAACTGCTGTGCAAAATTAAGGGATCACTGTCGAAAAAACTCAGTTTCGGATTCGCGGTGACCGGATCGAGAAATACCTGTCCACTGAGACAAAATCTCACTGTTCGGTAAAAGACATCCAGAAAAAGTGTTTACGACAAATCCAAGCTCAACAGGATGGTCCGGTCTGAAAAAAACAAAGAACACATTTGTAAAACAATCAATTTTCGCATATTCAAACAAATTTTCGTCCAATTTATTGGTATTTTTCAAGGGTTTATGACAATTTTATAGATTATTAAAAAGCTAAGTTCATCCTAAACAAATTTAAAAAAAGATGAAAAAATCCCAAAAAATGCTTCATTATTAGGTTTTACAGCCTATAACTCACAGAAAAAAAGTAAGCGCTTTTTGAAACTTGTGTTCAAAATCAAGGGATTACTGTGTTAAGTTTCACCGACTCCCGCAGGAACAAATACGTTTTCGCCATAAAATTATAGTTTATGCATACATAGAGCGAATCTTCTTATATCCTCCACAGACCTTAACGTGCATAAACAACATATTTATACCCTTTTTTTCGTTTTCCTGGGGAGTTGGGGACTTAAGTAAGACGAAAATGTGAACAATTTGAATAAAATATATTTCTGATAAAAATTGCGAAGTGTCCGAATAAATGGACATCGGAACTCTGTCCCCCCTGCCGAACTGGTCATATCTCAATCAGTCTGCATCTACGTTCACAGAGTGAAAGGGCTTTTTGACATGGATATGTCATTTGGCTAGGAATCAAGGAATTTTTCGTGACACTTTTTTTCTCCACGCAAAATGCAACGCTTCGGCACTTTAGATTATTAAAAGTTAACAAGAAAAGTGAAGGCTAGGTAGAAATCAATGAGGTACTACCGCAATTTACTTCTTTCCCAACATCCCTACAGAGTGGAAAGTAATGTCCACTTTTAGTTTCCCAACATCCCAACTGTGTGGAAAGTAATGTACATTTTTACTTTCCCAACATCCCAAAAGAGTGGAAAGCAAAGTCTACAACTTTGACATATATCCATGATCTATTGTTTTTCCCCTCAAGGGAGAAATTTATACATGGGTCATTTGCGTAACAAAATTTCCGTAACGTTTCTTTGACTAACGTCAAATGTGATGTAGTAATCCCTAACATTGTAAATTTCTTCTATATGTAATTTTCTTTTCTTTTTTTTACGTTCTAGTTCATCAATAATGAACTTCTTTTTTCTCACCCTTCTTCTTTGGGATTTGAGGGCTGTTTTTCGTCTTACGAATTTCGGCTTCGCTCTTAAATACAGTCACAGGTAGAAGGTACGTTCGGGCCCTCATTCTAATCAGCCTCACAGTCTGGGTCACCTGCTTCTTGTTCTTCATCACAGGGTTGTTCTTCAAAGTTGTTGTTGTCATCTTGATTTGAGTGGAGTTCACCAGTCATAATCTCTTATGTCCTCTCCAACAGACTCCCACCATTAGGCACCACTTTCTGTAATTCTAGATCATCAAAATTGAGATCCTCATCGTCTCCACCCCCAAAGCTCTACTCAGAAGCATCATCAACCAAAATAGCATAAACGATGTCTTCTTCCAGCGAAATTCGGCTGTTATCAGCAAACAAAAAACTCTGAAAAATAAAAATCGGTGAAATTAATCATTGAAATGGATGCTTTTGGCTAATTAAAATTTGGTTTAGTATAATTGGTTCCTGATTGAGTTCCAAGAATGTCCATTCAAATGGAGAAATGCCCATTTAAATGGACGACTCAGGATGGGCACAAAGTCCTGATGTACATTTAAATGGACAGCTGTGGATGGGTATAGAGTCCGACTGTCCATCTAAATGGACACTTAAAAATCTTGAGTTGCTGAAAAGATTTCACACATATTTTCAAATCCTTATAGAATGTTGTCACCAGGAGAATCTAGGGAACAAAATCCAAAGAAAATTGATCCAAATTTGGATGATTAAACTACCAAAACTTACCGAAAAATGAGCGCTTCGTTCTCTTCTCCATTCTGAGGCTTGACGCACTGATAACAGTGATGTGAATATTAGTGTTGCCACAATTCTATGACAACAGAATGAACACATATAAAAAGATTGAATTCAAAATCATGGTCTTTGGGGAATGGAAAGCAACTCTAAGTTGTGTCCATTTAAATGGACGCCTGGTCTGTAGAGGATAAAGTACGAAAAATAAAAGTCATGGGACAAGAAGTAGTTGATGTACGAGAGTGCAGTTGGTGTCATATAATTAAGGTTGAAATCAACTTTCTATTATCAATAAACTGAAAGATTAAAAATGTTTGTTGTAAAAAAACCAGAGTTCGTCTTCTTGACTTGTCCCCTTCTCCTCCACTTTACCACTTCAACGAAGAAATTTTTTATTTATTGCTAATTAGACAATCATATCCTTTCTTTCCACAGATACCCGTCCAGAACAATGGTCCGGCTATGAGGCAACTCTGAACAGGATAGCCGACACTCCTGGCACCCCTGGCTTAAATCACCGGCTCCCGGAACGCGCTGATACTGACTGAATATCGCCTACGACATTAACATAATAACGCCGAAAGCCCTTAGCTATTCCCTCCTACGGTGTCAAAGATAAGGAAATAGGCGTTATATAAACATAGAGTGCAATTATACGAATCATTAGTTTAGAATGATTCTTGCTGCGGCTATTTTAATGGCGTGCCTTACTGAGTTAGCTCAGTCGCAAAGTTTGAAACCGTCCTGTGATAGGTGAGTATCTACTCTCTACTAATTAGTGTTGTATCCTGTAGATAGTTACAATAAAAATGTGTTCATATGTATTTTTTATCTGTTTATTTGTATATCACGGGCAATATGCCCCAATAGGGTGTACCGAAAAGCCTCTTTTTAAATCTTTTCGTAATACCCTAGAAAAGTTATCTTTTGATCTTGAAAATCGCCCTCTCAATGGGCAAAAGTTGAAGAATTTTCCTTCACCACCCCCTATAAAACGGAAAAAAAAAAAAAAAAAAAAAAAAAAAAAAAAAAAAAAAAAAAACGAAACTGCAGTTTTTTTAATGATAATAGAGCGAGTTTTTGTCGGATTCAGACGAAAAAGTTCCAGACATGCAGCATGATCGTATTGCCCTGAATTATCGAACTACATTATACTATATTATTTTGAAAATTAAGGACTTTTTAGGGAAAATAAATTGTTAACTACCAATTTTATGGCAAAAACTCGTTCCAAATGACATTCTTCGATTCAAAAAGAGATTTAGGATTCTTTATCTTTTTTGAAACTTTTAACGATTTTTTAGCACATTTTAATGAAATTGAAGTTCATTTTTTAGTATAATTTTGTACAATATATTTTTCGTTCTATTTTATAGTTAATAAATTTTATTTGATCAATTTTCAGCTGAAAAATATAAATTTAACAATTTTTAGCCGTTTTTGCTGTTTTTAGTGATTTTTTGAGCACTTTTTTTTTGGAATTTGACCAGTTAAATATGCTTAAAAAAAAAAGCTGGCCAACGATCTTGTCCTTTTGTTCGGAAAGCATGATTTTTTGGCGTAAGAACGGAATTTTTATCTCCATCCTCGGGGGAGTCATATTCTGGAAAGAAACATGAATAAATAAATATGTATATATATATTTATATACTTATGGAAAAACAGTTAAACTCTTGGATTCGTTTCAGAATGTCTCAAAACGGATTGCAATAAAGAAAATTTTCGAAAATTTTGAGTTTATAATTTTTGGAGCTATTGCAATAGCCTCATTTTCTACCAATAGCTTCATTTTCAACAAAAATTCAATATAAAGAGGATTTTGTAGATTTTCAATGAAAAAATTTTGAATTATTTCCTTCTAGAGTGTGAAAAATGCGAAAAGACGATTAAAAACTTGGTTAGATAAGAGAAGTTATTGAATTTTTCCAATTGTTAGACACATGAAATGGACCGTAAATGTTTTTTGATCATACAAGGTTGTAAAACGAAAAATTTGCTAAATTGTGTGATAAAAAAATTAAAAAAAATTTAACGAAATCTTGCGCACAAAGCCACAGCTTAATACAAAAATTATCAGAGTAAACTCGATCTTCAACGATAAAAATCGTATTTTCAAGAACTCGCATCAATTTCTCTCAAATTCGGGATATCTGGTTATCTCGAAAAGAGAAGGCGATATCTCAAATGTAGGGGGCAAATTTCGTCGACGCTGCCCAGGCCACAATTCTCAATCGATTTTCGAGATTCTTTCTTTGTTCGATCCCAATTTTAGTCTAGTTGTGCAAAATAAAAAAATGGGAAATCGTGAATTCCGTTAAGGAAGAAAAGCAATGGAGGGGGTCAAGCAAAAAAAAAAAAAACGTGTTTTTTTTCGACAAATTTTCTCGCCGCCATTCAGACTACAATTCTCAACCGATTTTCATTACTTTTTTTTTGTTCAACTATGAATTTGGCCTAGTTTCGAGAAGTACATCAGGAGTTTCAAATTTCACTGTGGAAGGCGGTGAATGGAGGTGCTAATAGGAATAAATCCTGATGTTTTAGCTATTATCGTCAGATTTTTGTGATTTTATTTTGTTCAATCATGAATTTTGTCTATTTTGAAAAATATACCAGGAGTTTCAAATTTTATGATGGAAGTTTTATGATCGAAATTTACTTTCGGTGGAGGGGGCTAATGCGGAGAAGGGTAATTCCGAGAAGGCATGCAAATTTTGTAATTCGCTTGTTTTAACTCTCACCAACATTATATACACCTCATTCATAGGGACGTCCCTGTAATGCATGCATTACTTGCCAATCAGTTTTCAACTTTCACACTTCACTGTTCACTTGGATAATGTACCCAGTTACTGTAACTCACCCACTTATTGATGTAGTTTATTTTTTTACAATCTTTACGGTCAATAATGTTGACAGTACTGACAACTACTTCTAATAATTTTCATGAGACTATTCATGGCCAATATTATAATTTACTCAGCAATAAATTTGAATTAATGCCCACCAACTAATTGGTTTAATTCAAGATTGTGTGTTTGATGTTCGCAGCCCTATTTATTGTCAAGGAGATTTACTTCATGATGTCCAGATGGCGCATATATTCAAAGACTCCAAAACTTTTGTTGATTTAAAACTGAGGAAACCAGAGAAAGAGGTAAGCTCTCATTGGGTGATTCGTGCAAATAAAATATGTTAGCGAACTATCTTTATTCAATAATTTTACACTGTTGCCGCCTCTTTTACGTTCAGTCGTACAGCAGCTTTTCTTGCAAAACATTGCTTCAAACAACGACACGGATGTAAATAGATTCACACAAAAGTGGTCATGAATTTTAAATTTGAAAGAAAAAATTCATCTTTAACTTCTCTAGAAATCGTGATGGGAGCATCAACAAGTCTTCTCTTCATTTTACTTTTGCCATAAAGTTTAGTTCTGTCAACAAAAAGTCGTCCTTCATAAACGATTTTTCATTTGATGCGACTATTGATCACATTTTTATAGTAACTTTTCCCTTGAGAAGCTACATTTGATGTCTACTGAAATCAACTCAGAGTACGAACTAACGAGACGTTCGCGAACAATCAATTTGAGACACGAGACTCTAGACCCAGACCAACTAATTTAAATTCTTACTGAGCGATTGACTACTTGATGTTATGTATTTTTGAGATGCGAGCGTAGCGAGCATCCAGGCCACAAATCTAAGCAAAAAACTGATCTGTGTAAGATCTCATGGCGACTGGAGCGCTGGGAATGCTACACAGTGGGTAGTCGAACTAAAGAGCAAGTTAGGGTTTAGAGTCTTGTGTCTCAACTTGATTGTTCGCGAACGTCTCGTGTACGAACTATACAAAAGTCAATAAGTCAAATTACTTGGCTAACAAAATGTACTGCGAATTTGTTTATGAGTATTGACCGTCGTGTTAACGACCGCTAATAACTGTGCTATTGAGTAGCAAGTAGCTATATTGGCCTCGTCGGGAACAGGCATGTTGGGATGTATTTCTGCATGTGTTAGTATTCGTAAAGCCCTCTAGATTTTCTTCTTTCCGCCCTACGCAAGTGCATTGTGACCTCCGCAAAACTCGAGACATTAGCAATTTTAAGGACGTCACTCTAAAGCTAAGTCTTATAGGCAAGGCTTTGTTCACAAGGGGGACGCCTTGATTCAAGGGGCAAGTACGAAAAATAAATAACCACATCCTTTTCCATCCATATCCTTTTCCGACCATTCTGAGACCGAATTGGCGGTGGGGGGGGGGGGGGGGAACTAAATCACTCGCGACGAAGTTGTGGAAACCCATTTCAAAATGGAAGTTAGTGAAAAAACGTTGTCTATTTCCACGAAAAAATAAAGAGTAACAATGTTAGATCGATTTCGACGTTAGGCCATCATGAGTAAAAAACAATAACCGAACACACATTAGAAAGGACACAGCTTATATAGTCACAGGTGAAGGAAGATTGAATCCCATTGGTCGAGAGAAAGGAAAGGGGGCTGGAGGTACAACCAATTAAGTGCAAGCAAAGTGAAGGGGGATTATAGCTAATCAGATGAAGTGAAATCTTATCAGAGGTGAAATATATTGAGGGATATCCTCATTTAAACATTTACCAGATCTGTCACTCTTGATAATTTCGAATTTTTCAAGTACATTCTACATACCTCCCTTTGGACAAAAATGAAGAAATTCTACAAAAAGTCTAACTGTCAAATCAAAATTTTAACTATGATTGGATTCCTTCGCATTACTAGGTTCCGTTAAAGACAAAATCAATGTTCAAGATAAAAATGGGGTTTATAAACTAAAATGTGCTTGTGGCTACGAATATTGCGGTCAAATTGGTAGGAAATTCAGGGAAAGAATAGAAGAGCATCAGGTGGATTTCAGGGAAAATAAGGGTAGGTCTACATTTGCAAAAAATCTTACAATACATACTTACAATTTTGATTTGACAGATAGACAGTTTGTAGAATTTCTTCATTTTTGTCCAAAGGGGGGTTTGTTGAATGCACTTGAAAAATTTGAAATGATCAAAAGTGACAGATCAGGTAAATGTGTAAATGAGGATATCCTTCAATATATTTCAACTCTGACAAGTCCATTTCTATAAAGCTTGGAATAATCCCTTCAAACTGCTGAAACCAGCAATTCTCCCTCCCCTTTCACTTCATCTGATTAGCTATAATCCCCCTTCACTTTGCTTGAACTTAATTGGTTGTACCTCCAGGCTCGTTTCCTTTTTTTCGACTAATGAGATTCAATCTCCCTTTACCTGTGACTATATAAGCTGTGTCCTTTCTAATGAGTGTTCAGTTATTGTTTGTTACTGATGATGGCCTATTCGTCGAAATCGATTTAACATTGTAACTCTTTATTTTTTCGTGGAAATGGATATAGTCCGGTCTAGTTTTGAACGTATGTCAGGAGTTTCACATTTCTTGATGGAAGGGGGTGAATGGAGGGCGTAATAGCAAAAACTGGTTACTTTACGTCATTTACTGTCGGTTATGGAGTTATATAAGGAAAGATGAGGGGGGGGGGGGGTATATTCGAGAAATCGTGACACTTGTATTTTTAAATCTTATTTAAATCTTATTAAATTAATAATCTTATTAAATTAATCTAATTAAATAAATGTTATTTAATCTTATCTCACCAAAATTATATACCAAACATTTACAGGGGAGTCCTGTAATAGGTATATGCATTACTTTCCAATTTGTTTACATACTAAATTGGCTCAGAAGAATTGGTTTGGCATCAGGTAGCTCAACGCTCTTTTCAACGGTGTTCTTAGTTTTGAGTTAACAATGACTCCATGGGGAGTCAAGGCCGTTTTAATGTCATAAGATACATACCACAAAAAAATTGAATAACTCGAAAACAAATCGTTTAAAAAAATCTGTAAGTGGAACTTTCGATCAGAAATGAGCTCTAGAATCGATTCCTTGATTTTCTCAAGGTTGGTGTATATAAACTCCCTGCATAAGTAACAACGTTTTGATGTATATAATCGTTTACTCTTGTTTTCAGGTACTCAATGCATTTCAAAATCTCAAAAGGGAATATAACCAAACAATACCTAGAGAACAACTGTCGAAGTTTGTTAATTCATATTTCGTAGATTGCCCATCCGATCCGAAATGCAAGGAGTTGGAGGTAAGTTGGTTTTAATAACATAGATATCATAGATAGAATGTTGTAAAGATTGACTTTTGACTTTTTATGGCTTGGGGCCAATCAAAGTTTTCCGTGATAAAGTAATGTTATAAAAATGGCCTTCTGTACTTTAATTGTTTTTGTTTTTTTAATTAAACTCCATCGTTTCTTCCCAGGAACTGGGGCTTCTTCAGGGAGAGTAATATTCAAAAGAGTAAAATATTTACTTACTTATAGTTTTTTAAAATCGATTTTAAAGTTAGGTATGTTTTTTTTAAATTTAATTTAAATTCTTTTCTTTTATATTTATACTTATTTGATTCAATTCCTACAATTTTGAAATTTTTGAAGTCCATAGTATGTCCTAAAGATCTGCAATGGGCAACCAACGCGTTTTTTGTATCGTCTTGTCGTAGATCCGATTCATGTTTTGAAAAAGACGCCGAACGGACTGACACGTTTCCCCAACATACACTTTTTCACACCCACCACTGCCACAATTGGTCTGGTCGACCAAGTCTAAACGTTGTTCTTTTGGTGTGAAATCTTTTAGTTTGGAAAATAGTGGTATATTTGTATTGTTCGAACAGCAATTTTGACGTGTTTATAGGGCTCGAAAATCTTTGTCATTCGTTCTGCCACCCCTTAAATGCCGCAAGGCATTGAATAATATTGGACTGGTTGTTGTTAAGTTGAATGTATACTGTCCAGAGTGTTTCTTTGTAGTGGGCTACCTATAGTTTGGTCCGTCATTTTGATGGGGTACCCATTAGCCGTCAGGATCAATTTTAACTTTTTTGTATTTTCTTTGTGAAATTTGGGGTCACAAAAAATCTTTTTGAAATTTGGAGTCTCAAAAAATCTTTGTGATATGTAACGTCACAAAAAACTAGAATCAACAACAGATAAACAAATTGGGGCTAATAGCTAGAAACGAGTTGGTTATGTTGTAACCAGTTTGTAAGAAGATGGTCTAGATTAGGTTCAGTTACTAACACCCGATATTTTTGATATTTTTGCTTCCTCATTACTTACTGAACGTAGGAAAGCTTTGTGTTCGTAAGATCAAATACAAGTAAATTTTGAAATTTTGAGTGTCTTTACGGAAGTTAATTGAATTTGAGTTTTTTATCTTAACCATTTCTAGAAATATTATTTTTTGCAAATTTGATTCTCTTCCACAACCCCCCCCCCCCCCCCCCACACACACACACACACCCACCACTACCACATACACTTTTCAATGTCAATTTGAAATTTGATTTTCAAAAAACTCATAACTTCAAATTAGGGTTTTAACAAAAAACAAACAAAAACTAAGTAAGTAAATATACACTTTTGAATATTAATCTCCCTGAAGAAGCCCCAGCTCCTGGGGAGAAACGTTGGAGCTTAATAAAAAAAACCAATTTAAGGACAGAAGGCCTTTTTTTTTATAAAGAAAGGTAAATCAGACCAGAATATATTTCTGATGATGAATGTATTTTTGGATTGATGGAGGGGTTTTTATTCGATTTGCTGCCTTGTTAACAGCATCCATATTTTCGTTTTTTATTATAGTAGAATAATTTTAACGATGTGCTATAAAATTCTTTCATTTGATTTTTTGAAATTTGTCTCTTCTTTTTACTGCAATGTCAACAAACAATTGGATGAACTTATAACATAAAATATATATGAATAATTCCGTCGAACGACAAAAACCGACCGTTGCAAGAAACACTTGAAGAGTTAAAAAAAAGCTGATCTGCTGAACTTATCCGAACACAATTGAATAACGTGATCATACCATCAAAGCTTCTGCCACGTTGCTTCCTCACAAACGGATTTCAATGAAGGATTTTTCGAAATTTTCATGTTTAGAATTGTTAGAGTTGTTGTTTTTGAAAAGTTCTAATGGCTTCATTTTCTACGGAAATTCGCTAAAAACGATGTCCGAAATTAGTGGTTTGCAACGTGGAACTATAACTATCTTCGTAGTTCCATGAGTTTATGCTGCCTTTGTGTCTTTTTCTTCACCTTCTTGTTGATTAAAACCAGTTCCCTAAACCAAAGTCATAAAACGGTTTTGTACAAACGCCAAATGTGATCAGTAGTTTAAACCAATTTCAAAAGTAAACGACATTTGGCTGTTTCAGCTTAAACCTTGAATTGTACCCCTGGCCCTAAGCTTACAAAATTTGGTAGTCATAAGGCGGTGTCTGTGCATGCGCAGACGTTTCCAATAACTCAAACGGATCAATAATTGTTTTAAAGGCTTCAGTACGTGTTCCAGCATAAAAATAATTACAAAAAATGGCGTTCGCTAGTAAATTACTTTTTTTAAATCTATTATATATTAATGTCTATTATATCTTTAAATAGATGCGTTGGATTTTGCAAGAATGATGAAGCGGATTTGAATTATACTAGGATGAACCAACGAATAGAAGCACTGTGGTTTTCAGTGTTGGGATGGGTTTATTTGAGTGATTTAGTCAGTTTTATGGATTAGCACAAAGTATAGGTACTTACTATATAATTTGCCAGTTTTTAAACACTATAATTAGTCAAGAGCTCGCAACTACGAGAACGTGAGAACTTTCCTAACTCACGTGAACAATTAGTAATATTTCCAACTTTTATTGGGTTGCACGAGGTTGTGAAGCGAAAATGCTAACATCCTAATAGACTAAAGGAAAAAATATGGTAGTCTCAAAGATCCCTCAAGATAATTTACTGTGATTATTATCAAATGGGTAATAAATAATGGTTGATAGTATGATATTATTAAAATTATCCATGATTGTTAGTTTATTGAAATAGAAGCCATCAAACGACACTTCTGCAGTATAAATAGGCATAACACGAAACGTATTTTAACAAGTTAATTCTAGAAAGTCGAATACCACTTCTGCAAGGGATGCGGGAAGAAAATGTTCACATTTATGTTTTCAATGAGTATGTAAATAGTAACTATTATATGAATAAAGTGGAAATAGTATCTTAATTGGATTGATTTGTGACATTAACAACGTGCAATGCCGCTAATGACCCTTCTGGATGAGCTTTGAAAAAAAATTTCCAGTCATGCATCATGGTCTTATGAGCGAATTTTCGTAAATTATCGTATTATGTAGATTATTTGTTTTGAAATTTGGGCTTTTTGAGTGCAAGTAAATTGTCAACAATTAATTGTATGGCAAAAAACGTGTTCTAAATAATAATGTTCTATTCAAACAGAGGTTTCGAATTTTTAGCTTTTTATGCAGTTTTATTGATTTTTTTTTAAGCAAATTTTAATGAATTTTTAGCAATTTTTCAGCATCACTTTGAACATAAATTTTTGAATGTTATATTTTCTAGTTAAATAACCTTATTTGAGCGGTATTCTACCAAGCAATATAAATTTAACGCTTTTTAGCCGTTTTTAGCGATTTTTAGTGATTTTTTTAGTACATTTTTAAAAAGTGCTGAACAACAAACTCATCTTTTCGTTTTGGAAAGCATGATTTTTTGGCGCGAGAACGGAATTTTTATCTCAATTCTAATAAGAGTTATCGTCTGGAAGGACACATATATAAATACATATATACATACCTACATACATGTGAAAAAGTGTTAAACTCTAGGATTCGTTTCAGAAAGTCTAAAACGGATTTCAATGAAGAAATGTTTCAAAAATGTTGATTTTAAAATTTTCTGAGCCATTGCAATAGTACATTTGCTAAAATAAATAACTAAAAATAGTATAAAAAGTGCAAATTTAACTATTGGTCTACTATAATAATAATACTGGTATAAAAGGATAAAATGAATGGAGCCTCAAGATTGGTTTGAGTCTCATCTTTCAACCTCTTTAGGGAAATATAAATTTTCTTACTCTAGTTTGTGCGTTTTTATTAATTTCGTTTACGGAGTGTCACACTTACATTTTCTTTACATTACAATGATTTCGCATTTTGGATCTTATATGTATGGAATTGCCTCAAAAAGAAAGGCATCGAAAAAATAAGTAGAAAAGGGGAAACACAGAATATGGCGTTCATCCTTGTAACATTATAACCTGGTTCCGTGTCGGCATCGTTCCAATTTCATCCTCGTAGAATGAATATGAAATAAATTACCGTTAGTCAAATTATTCAGCTGTTCAGGGTGTCATATTGCCTGGTCCTTTTATACATGAAGAAAGCTAACTGATGCTGTCCCTATAAGATTTAGTGATTTACGAAATTGCTTTAGTCTCATTTTATTTTCAGGTGTGGGAGCCCACTGATTGGAAACCAAAGCCCAACATACTCAACAAAATCTTGGACCGAAATTATCGGGAGTGGGCGAGAAAATTAAACGAGATCTGGAAAGATTTGAGCAGGAAGATGAGCTCGACTGTACTCAAAGATAAATCCATGACATCACTGATATATCTGCCCAATGGGTACGTCGTGAAGTAAATCAACACTTACTAGATAGACTACAGTGTTGGGGTATCGCCGATCTTGACTGAATTTTGTCTGGCGATTCTACTCCGAAATAAGCTGACCGAGAAAAAAATCCATCAATTTTACCTAATTTGAAATTTGGCAACTTCGCTAAATTTTTAGTATACCTACCTCTATACCTTTGGAAATAGAAAACGCAATACCCCAATTTCCATTTCCAAGGAAACCAGGGAGTGGTTTCCACTTTAAGGTAGCTACTAATAGCGCGATAATAATGTGATCTACACAAAATATTAAGTATAGTAGTAAAATTGAGAAAGTAGTTGGTTTCATATAATTTTAAGAATATTATGCATTATGAAGGTGACATTATGCATTCCTCAGTTTGCCTTGAATTAGTATTTGTGTAATTAAAATTTTAGGAAATCCCAAACCCCTTTAAAACAGTGGAATATCGTACGAACAGTTGCTATAACACGAGTTTTTTAAAATGTTATATGTCATTTTTCAGTTCTGAATTTTCATTTAATCGTCCTGAAAACATTTTAAATCATAATAAAAAATGAAGAAATTGGTGTATCGCGTTTCTATTTCCATAGGGATAGAGCTCTACTAAAAATATAGTGAGACATTTTGTAGAATTGAAAATTTGGTTTTTGGTTCCAAAGGTCTATTGCACGAAATGCTCGGACAAGGCTTAACTTTTTTCTAAGTAAAATAGCCAGAAAAAATTTGGTCAAGATCGGAGATCCCAACACTGTAGCCTCCCTCTGTCAGTAGTCATATGTAGTCTTATCCTTATTGTAAATATTGTTAATAAATATGTAGTCAAATTTGTTTATCCTACTTATTATGTGAGTTATTGAATACTATTGGTAGAGTATAATATAAGAACGTTCAGTAATGAATAGCGTGTTTAAGGTGGGCCAAAGTTCTCGCTACCTGCAGGGGTTATCGTTATTAGAAGATAATCTCATATGTAGACCGGGCCAACGTCTCGAGAAAGGTAAACAGTCACAAAGTGTAAACTCGGCCAAGCAGTGCAGGAGCTACAAGTACAGCACCAGATGCGGAACTCCCACCCCCCCCCCTCCTGCTCTTAGGCTTACTTTTCCGGGTGTTATGAAACACTTTCCTACTTCTGATAACCCCCCCCCCCCCCCTACAATAATCCAAAGAAAAACTGAGGTGACCATACTTTGCACACTCAACCCCAGCATCCGGTCTAAAGGCTCTTGTACGCCAATTTCAGTACCGTGATGACTTTGAAAGCAATTGATAAGGAACTTTTAAAAATACTGTTTGCTTCCGAGTCTACCTAAAGTTGAAGGTGTGAGGTATTGAGTCAAGAACGATGAAACTGATAGGGGACCGTCTACCCCATAGCCCACACATTCCCTGAAAATTTCATTCAAATCGGATGAAAACTGTGGAAAATAAGCTTGTTACTGGTATTTGCGGACACACGACAGACACAAACACAGACAGACACGGAACCAAAGTTGTTCAGAATGGTCTGCAACGTAAAATGCGAGTGGAAATTTTGATTTTGGAGACCAAAAATTTTTTTCTCCCGAAAGTGAAAACATTGCTTTCGCTACCTTTAGGTAGACTCGGAAGCAAAAAATGTGTGTGTCTGTCGTGCGTCCGCAAATCCTTGTAACAAGATTATTTTCCACGGTTTTCATCCGATCTGGATGAAATGTTCAGGGAATGTGCGGGCTAGAGGGTAGACAGTCCCCTGTCAGTTTCATTGTTGCCAAATCAATTCTCCACTCTGCGCATGCACACACGTAAATTCCATTTTGCTCCACCTTTTTATGCCCTAGTCGTCCGATCTCGCTCAAATTTCGATGACAGTTAGGGAATGACGATTTGACCATTCTATATTAATTTGAACATAACTGCATCATTAATAGCTACTGCGCATGCGCCTATCTATAATCCTTGTAACGACCTCAATTTTCACCGTTTTCATCCGATTTCGATGAAATTGTAAGAGAATGCACGGGGTTAGGTTGTCGATCTTCCCCTATCAGTTTCATTGTTGCCAAATCAACACTTCATTCTGCGCATGCGCAAACGTAAATTCCATCGTGTTCCATCTTTTCACTCTCTAGTAGTTCGAGTTCGCTTAAATTTGGTTGATAGTTGGAAGAAAATGATAGATATACGAGGAAGCTATATGCCACACCCAACTTGGCAGATATTTTCTTTTGTGCTTCTTGTTTTGTTGTTATCTCAGGCCTCGGAAACATGTACAACAACACTACATGTACAATGTCTATTCTATTCTTATTGCGCCCATTAGGGGTTGGCCCACTTTACCCTGACAGGTGAGAACGAACTTGGCTCACTTTACATAGTGAGGAAGGTGCTTTCACTAATTGGTTGCCCCATTTTACATTCAAGGTTGGCTGGCGAGGTTCAGATTGGCGCACATTATATTCGCTCTTATACTATGTTCACCAAATATAATTAGAGTACGATACTTGTAAAACCGTCGTTAACAACAGCCAGCAAAAAAAGAAACCATATCACACCTGCTGTAGAGATTCTATCAGTTAATTCTTGTACTAAGGAAATCAAATAACCTCCAGTATAATAATTTGCCCTTAGTCCCTCAAATGCATTTACATTGGGGAATTTCCACTGACGATTAAGACGACAGGCATGTAGTTTTGGTTACTACTAATTCGTACGAATAATAATTCATTCGTCAGTCCATAATTTCTGAAATTCTCATCAGAATGTTTTGGGTGTCCTGGAAGATGATACGAAAAGCATCCTAGAAGTCACAGAAAACCATCTAGGTTAAGAAGATATCCAAGATATGATCTCAAATGAGAATGGTGTTATCCGAGGTCAAGAGACGCGGGAAAATGGACTTAATTTTCTTATCCTATTGACACAGGGTCCTATCCTATTTTTATCCTACCTTATTAGGATTTATTCTATTGACATAATAATGTTTTCATTTAAAATATCTCTTCTCGCAGTTTATTGTTTATTATTGTGCTCAGGTTTGTCATCCCAGGTGGTCGTTTCAAGGAGATGTACTATTGGGACAACTACTGGATTGTGAAAGGTCTTCTTCATTGTGATATGTTCGAAACAGTTAAAGGTAATCATTATTGGGAGTGAGTGTACTAATAATATTATTTAGTGTTTATTCCATCTTACGGTATGGTAGGTGTACACAATGTACTAGTTGAATATCAGTCGATCGTACCTCAGTCGATTTCTCGATAAGTCAACAGATCAGCTCAATACCGCAGCCAAAAGGTGCCTACAGCTTCATTCTCAGTGCGCGTTCTGACAGTTCTAGAACTCATCAGGACTGGGACTGAAAATCCCGTGGCGTTCCGTTACTTGTGGAACTGCGTTCTGCACTGCGAACGATTTCAGAACTTTGAAGTGGAATAACCTGTGTTGTTGTTTGTAACAAGCTTTTCGTCGTCGAAAAAATTCGAGTTTCGTGGATGTAGACGAGATCCAACTACAACTTCAATCTCGTCCTCATCGTCTACAAACCATGAAACTTCACCACCATCGTCGAAACTATTGCTTTCCTTACTTGACGAGCTACTAGTTGACATTTCGATAAAGAAATTCAATTGAAGAGCAGCAAACAACAGAACAAAGCGAAATTTTACCGGAAAAATTACAGGGAACACGCAGCAACTGAACCCGAAGAGAGCATATTGTTTTCTCCACGAGCCCCAAAAAATTGTGAAATGCGCATGCATTTGCTATGTCCTTGCGTTCGAGTTTTGACAGTTCCGAAAAAATCGGGAACTGTTAGAACCGTTCGGAACTGGGTTCGCAAAACACTACGAACATGGCATGAGTGCTTTGTATGGTGGGGGAGGGGGGTGACTATGCTTACCCGAAAAGCGTAGGCGGTTTTGTGGCTTTTCATTGAGGAAACCCTTTTGCATGGCATTCCTGCAGAGTAGGTACGTTGGTGCAAGTATTTCTGCCCAAGAGCTTGTGAATATGAGGGGAATGAATGATGCTATTGGAAGGGGTTCATAATTGAACTCCTGTTCACGTGGGAGAAGTCCAAGAACCGTCAGTAAGTGAGGGAACCGTTTCGAGTAACAGCAAAAATTACTGTAATTTATTGACTAAATTGAAGCGTGGAAGTGCAAAATGGTCTAAATGACAAAAAAAAGGAAACTCGTGTTTTTGCATTTTACAGGTCTATGTGCAAAGGCCAGTGAATGAAGCAGGGGAAAGTGTCATTGAAACCTTTATATAGTTCCTACAGCCAATTGGCTCATGGCACATACACCCTTTTGAAATAACTCGGGTAACATAGTGTCTGCTTTCTAACATTTGGAATGTCTATGACTGCTGCAGTGTAAACTGCATTACACTAAACACTTGGTCTACGTGTTCATCTAATCTCAGGTTATCACAGAAAAATGTTTTTCTTTAAATCAGTCATGTTCTTTTAATACTATTCACGTCTAAACATTTGAATAGGCCTGCTGAAAAATTTGGCAAAGGCACCCTTTTGTACTTCCACGCTTCAATTATAATACACAATTCTTTAATTAACTTCACTTATCTTCAATGAAGGTGTGATCGGAAACTTCTTCGAGCTAGTCAAAAAAATAGGACACATCCCGAATGGAAGCCGCGTTTACTACAAGCAGCGAAGCCAACCTCCATTGCTAACGCTGATGGTCGACGCTTATGTTAGAGAGTCAGGCGACGAAGCTTTCATCAACAAAGAAACTCTTGAGGTAAGTTGAACCGTCATTAATCAAACACTTTTTTAAAAATATTTTAATATTTTATTTTCAACGTTATTATCCGAAGGATATTACAGTTAATATAATAATAATAGGTAATATAGGCTTAGCCTTAATTAACATGGTACATGAGGTTAGGTATGATCCAGCGATCGTCCTACAACCAGACATTAATATAACATAAACTATTGTACAAGAGAAGATATAAACAAACAATTTGGGAAAAACAATCTTGGAAATTTCATACATTTGTGATGATGATTTTAGAATATTAGGATAACAATATTAAATAATAGTAAACATTTAAATTCTGTATATTTCACTGATTCGGATCGGGTGTAATTAATAAATATTGCGGTAGTTTTTTCTTAAGCCTCCTTTCGGGTGGTAATGGTGGTGGACGTTCGGTGATTTCGCGAATCAAGGCATTTGGGTGGTTGATCATGGAAGTTTTTAGACGTTTTTATGATTCCTTGATTACTTCAGAAACCGTGGAGAGATTCGCATCATGGTGCAGTGCTGAGTTTTGCTCAAACCATGTAGCTCCGGTCGCTACACGAAGTACTCGGTTTTGAATTGTTTGTACTTTCTGTACATGGGTTTTGGCTGCTAAGCCTCATATCCCGCAAGCATACTGCCATATTGGTCGAATTAGCGTAGTGTAGTGCAACCGTTTAGTGTGGAGTGGCGAGCAGATTGGACCAGTGGCGGCCGGTGGTCTGAAAAAGGAGTGGGGCACAAAAATATTTACCTATTTGACAGTCAAAAAGAGCATGGAGGTTTTTCATCCATTTGTTTTGCTTTCAGTGTAAATTAATTTTGATCTAAACACATGAAACATTAATCCCACTTGGGTTATGTCAAATGCCATGGACAATAAATCATGATCATTAAATATTATTGATAAATAAATATAAATAAATTAATTAAATAAACTAAATTAAAAATACTATCTTATAGGGACCTACTTACTTACTAAAGCTGGTTTCACATGGAACGGTATGTCCGGAAGACGGAAAGATTGAAAGCAATCTGATTGGCTGTTGGGACAACAGTTGAGGATGGTGGCTGCCATGTTGCCGGAATGGGCGGTCTGCGGACAGCGGTAGAAATGTTTATACCGTTGCCGCGTTCCGTCGAGCGGAGCGCAATCTTATTGGACAGGAATGTTGATAACCGCAAGTAGAGGTTTCAGATCAGAGAGGGTTTCAGTAGGAAGGTTATGATTCCGTGTGTCCATGTTCATGTGAACACCCTTTCGCATTCTGCCGCCCCCTCCACTGGGGTTTCCAGCCTTCTGTCTTTCTGGTTGTTACGCTCGTACTCCTCCATGTGAAACCGGCTTTAGGAATGACTATAAACAGCCAGTTTTTTTATTGGTCATATTGCAACGTTTCTGCGTATTTGTTGGTTGGTTGTGGCTTACATGCTGGTGTGGATACTATACTATATATTGGGTTACGATGGATATTATGTTCATGGAACTAGGTGTGACGAACTAACATGGAAAGAGCTGAGAAAAATTATTATGGATGTAGGTACGTTGCAATAGGTCCAATAAAAAAAACTGGCTGTTTATCGTCAATCCTAACAAGAAAAACACCTACACTACTTTATTATTAGAAGTATTAAAAATTATCAAGGCTTCGATTGTATTGCACTAGTCAACTACTTAGGAGAAGTAATTCTGAAGGAATATTAAAGAACTCAAATTAAATTATGATGAAATGATAGGAGTGTGACGTCATACGTCAATTAAAAATTGTTTCAAAAGGCTATAGAAATGTTGTCTAACCCCACAACTACCACTCACTTATGTATATAACCTTTTTCTTCAATGCAACCATGAACCTAGGAGGGGGATGGTTCATGAATGCAACACATCCAGAATGATCAATATTGTACTGAAAATATTGATCAGAGACGTTTTCGTTACTCATTCTGTATGGTTTTGGAGGTGCCTTTGAACACTGTAGCTTTTTCCAAATGTGACCTCAAAATGTCGTCAGTTTTGGCTGATTTTGTTACTATAAGAGGCTACATAAGAAATTACAGCTTCCTAGAGTGTAAAGCATAGAAATTAACTATTAAAATGATTTAACCACCGCTTCACAAATCAAACCGTTCTCGCAATATTTGGATCACCTGCTATGAATCAAATCATCGAAACACCAGCTCAATGAAATCATCAGAAATTAACAAGCGGTGGCAATCATGTTCACAATATCAATTATTGAGAACGATCACCTGAGTGTACACAATTATTCGAATAACCTTGCTCATAACTCAGCTTGTTGGCCACGCACTTCGCAGTAGTTAACATAATATGGTTGGATAAATCGAGAGCTTTCGAACGAATGGTCAACGAATTTGAAAAACGACGAAGTACCATTTCCCTAGCAACGACTCGGTTGTAAGCGGAAATCATCAAAATATTTTCGTGAGCAATTTTCCGGGAGTTTTGACATGGATATGTCTTTGCTCTGGGGGGTCAACCAAAAATTTCCGTGACGCAAAATTTGTGTCACAATTTCAGTGTTTTTCACGTACAACCCATTCGTTGCTAGGGGAATGGAACTTCCGCAGTTTTCATCGCACAGAAATCGTTCGCCACTCGTTGGAATGCGCTTGATTTATGTGATAAATGTTCACATCTCAAGCTACCAATTCCCTCCTCCTAAACTAAGTTGATTGGACTATAAACAATTTTAATAAGCCTGTTACAATATTCTTAACGTAAAGCAATAGCAGAATTTACTCCACTCCATAGGAAACATTTTCATCCACTTGACAACAGTCGACTGTTAATAACAACTCATTGTAGTGGCTTCTCTCCACAGTCATTTTCAACATTTCTATAAGTAAACCGTTGTTTTGTTGGAATTAGTCGGGATTCGTTTAAAGTTGAAGGATTTATTTACAACTCTCGTGTTCAACCGTTATGAAATCCCCAATCAAAGACATATCCATGTAACATGGTATCTGCTTGTAAAGCAGATAGTGGAACTCGTTTACGAGTTACTATAGAATTTTTAGTTCATGTGCCTTAGCAGACATAAAGAAAACAGTTGATTGTTCTCTACGCAACACAGTGAGTCTATTTTATTTATTGGTAAGTAGCGTGAGCAAGTTTTCGTGACGATTTTTCAGTTTATGTGCCAAAGCAAAGGCATGCAAATGTCAAAAATGTCAAAATCAGTACCTACCTGACTAAACTTCTTACGTAAATCCGTCGATGAACGTCGTACTTCGGTGAGATTTCTATTCAAAGTGATCGTTGCTTCTTCTTCATTGCCAAAATGCCAACATTTCTTTTTGTAACTAACGTTCGTAACTACCGACGGAAAGGGTTTTGTAGCTAGCTCTACACATAAACAACGCACTCCAACTCGACCGACAATACAAAGGACTTTATTACAAAAGACGTATTCAACAACTTAGGACTGAATAAAAATAGGTACTTTTGTTAACACAACGCTATAATACGGACTTTACTTTAGAGTAAATTCTTGGAAACAACCACATGCCCGAAGGAACTTAAAAAACATCATAAATTACCAGCAGAGACAGCAAAACATTACTAGAAAAAAAACCTACCAACTATGAACATTCAGTTTGGCTAATAGAATAAACCGAAACTCCTCTAGTGGGAGCCACTCATAACGTTAATTTCATTCTACGGTCTTTAGAAAAGTGGAAACCCTGCCTGGGGCATGGCCCCCTAAAATGATGAGAAATCTACTGTTATGACCTCTTTTTCCCGTTCCTTGCCCCTTAATTCCCGTTCCTTGCCCCGTAATTCCCATCACAGTCTAACCTGAATTGACGAAATTTCTCTCTTGATAGAGTGATTTTATGGCAATCTACGTACTTTTCCACTGGTAGATGGATCTTAAACCTCCTTGGATGGAGCGTAAACCTGATCCTTCTAGCATCCACCTTGGAGCCACAGCATGGAGCTACAGACCACTTTTCGTTCTAATTTGAAACGATGAGTTTTGTTTGTAAAGTCTTCGTTCCAGTTTGTTACTTTTTTCCCAAATGTACTGGGGCAATGTCCCGATGCCCCCCCTCACCGGCCGCCCCTGGATTGGACGCTCATTAGAAACTTTAGTTGGTGAATTCTTAACCATTACCATAACCATTAACCATTGTGGTTAATGACATTGAGATCGCTGTAGACATTTTCTACAGCATTCTCTATTATGCCCTCGAACTATTTTTTTTAATGTAGAAAATGTTTTATTCATGGGCGATAGATGTGGATTTGATATGGTACATCGTATCTTTTTTTTCAACCTTCAGATCATTTCCTGAAATAAAGGACCCCCCCCCCCCCCCCCTTAGCAAATCCTCTGCCCATCTCCACTTCCTTCTTGCACCTCGAATACACATTCCTGTGGCTCGAATTATCGCAAAAGCAACTCTGGCTCGTATCCATCCTCGTATTAGGCCTTGTGGTCGTCCCCAGTGATCTCCCAGACGTTCAGCTAATACTTGCATAAAAGTAATCATTTGAGTGGCATAGAAAGCATCTGCGGTACATACCAAGGAAGTGACGGATGCGTGACGATCTTCACAGGCTTAGATGTATTTCCTCTTTTTTCTTCTTCTGCCGCCTTCATTGCTGACGACACAGTTCGAGGACCAAATGAGGGGGCGTCAGTGTCAATGATGACACGGACGTCGAACAACGCCTCCCTCTGGGGCTCCCCAACCCCACAGCATGTCAAGCCCTCACGTAGGCTAAACTAATAAGGGGATAAGTCAACACTGTCTACAGAAAGTGGGAGAAATATCAGCCACTCAGAAGATTTTCACTTACTACTGGTTCTACAGAGCGCCTGATTGATCGTTGTCGGTCAGCTGGAAATTTTATTCTATTCCAGGAGTGAGAGGAGGCGCAGCAGCACCTTGTGGCGGCTGGGGTGACCAGGGGCGTAGCAGAGGGGTGTAGGAGAATGGATATTTATTACTTTTACGTGTTATACCCATATAATACGCCTCGCCAACCTGAGGGGGGTACGGCATTAGGGGCATAGTGGAGTAGCAGAAAGGCGTCCGGGGCGTATCGGAATGGATATAATATATATTTTATATTATATTTTATTACTTTTACCTCATATAACATTTAACCTACCTTGAACACACTAGTATATTTAGAACATTATATCATACTATAGTATGTACAAAAATAATTGATCCAGCCCATCTAAAATCCTTTGTTCTTCTTCTTCCCCAAATCTTCTCAGATAGTTCGAAGCAAATCGTTTTTAAACTAAAATTGCATTACATGGGCAGGTTGGAGTGTAAACCCTCTGGATGAATAGCTGTTTACTTATATTTCTGCCGTAGGTAAGTGGGGTGTCGTCACCCAAGTAATTTCGGACGCAGAATCGACTGGGATATGTCCCAGATGCTTTTGGAATCCAGCGTACCTACGGTTTTAGTTTGATTCCTATAGAAATTAGCTCCGTGGATTGAATGAGACCACTCGGGTGGCTGTACGATCATCCATTTGCTCCCCATCGGGAGCGCAGCCTGTAACACGAGCGAGAACAGCATGAGCCCCAGAGCATGCTGGTTACTATAGCTGGCTATCTGATTCAGAAATAATAAACAATTATGTAATAATTTGCAGCGTTTTTCTTTAAACATTCGTTCTATTAGTCATGATTGAGTACTTTTATATTTTATAAATTTGTGAATTGGGCTATTGCGCCCATATTATAAATAAATAAATGAAATGATACCCACTTTACTTACGTGGAATTAGGCAACGTTCCTCTTTAACTTCCGTTTTTTTATTGAAATGGGTTTCCACAACTTCGTCGAGAGTGATTTAGTTCGTCTCTCAATAAAAAGGGCTTCCCGATAAATTCTTAGATTATATTATGTCTCTAATAACTAAATTCGTTATTTCAGATCCTTGACAAAGAATTGCTTTACTTCATAAGAAACAGAGAGGTAGAAGTAAAGAAAAACGGTAATAAAACCTACACGATGTACCGGTACTTCGCTCCCTCCTCGGGGCCTCGCCCTGAATCGTACAGGTCTGTAAGAGTTAATTAATTGTATAATAACTAAAATTCGATTAATTGTTAAATTCTGTAAGTAATCACAAATATTGAAGAAACTTGTCAGTACATAACCATAGAATTGAGGATTTGTTTAGAGTTTCAGAATGTGTTTAACTTGAAACGAAACCGGCTAATTCATAGGATATGAAAAGGTTTGTGATTTAAGATTAAGTATACAACTGTTGTCTATTTCAACAGAGAATAAAAAAATGTTACTGAAATGGCTCCAAAAAATTTTAAATCGAAATTTTCGAAAGTTTTCTTCATTGAAATCCGTTTTGAGGTATTCTGATAGGAATCGTGGAGTTTCCAACCCTATTTCATTTGAAATTTAGCTAACACTTTAGCTAACTAGTTTCAATCCTAAAAGCACATAAAATTTATCATACCAAATGAACACATATTTCTGAGGTAGAGTATAACGCTTGGTTATTACGGGGTTGGGGAGATATACAAGTGTTATCATTCGATTCAGCTTAAAAAATACGTAGAAACTGACGCCAAACTCGTATGCTTATAGAAGGTTTTTTTCAAGAGAATCCTCGATTTCATTGAAAAAAACATTGTTTTTCAACATTAGCAAAGTAGTTCTCCTAATTAGCAAAGCAAAAGTAAAATTGACTTCACCGTTGGAAAGGTGAAATCTTGGCGCATTTATCATGTCTCCAGGAATGAAATCCGATAGAAGACTTTCGAGCTATAGCGCTCCTAATTTTGACAAGTTTCATAAGATTTGTCAAATTTCAGCTTTCAGCCGGATTTCTCTCCCATTAAACCTGTTCACAGAATTTCAAATTGATATCAGACTGGTAGAAATTTAACGCTCTTTTCAACGGTGTACTCATTTTTTAATTTCCACTGTCGTTCAAGGGAGTTATGGGTATTTTGATGATATAAGGTTGAAAACACGAAAAAAATCTATAAAGTGAAATTACTCCCAAATAGAAGGGAATTTCGAAAATTTTCTGTAAAGAAATTTTTGTTGCAAATTAATTTTAGAATCGAATCTTTCATTGTGTGACACCTGTTTCAGAAACAACCAGCATATGCATGTGTCATTTAAGATGATAACTGCCCTTAAGATTGAGATGAAATTCTGTTCCATAAAAATCAAGCATTCCATATGAAAGGATGATTTTGCTTACCACTATTTTTTGAGTCCATTAAATAGGTGAATTTTGAAAAAAAATATGCTAAACAATCTCTAAAAATGGCGAAAACTGTTCAAAAATTATATATATATATATATATATATATATATATATATATATATATATATATATATATATATATATATATATATATATATATATATATATTTTTTTTTTTTTTTTTTTAAGTAGAATTTTAGTCGAAAGAAGTTTATCAACAATGAAGTAATAGTACATAAATAAAATTATGCAAAAAATGTAATAATTTTCATTATTATTTGCTGACAAATCAATAAAAACTTGAAAAGAAAGCAAAAAATCAAAAATATTTTACCATCGCAGAATATCATTAGAACAAATTTATTTGCTATAAAATTGATAGTTAATAATTTCTTTGTGATCAAATTTCAAATCGATTTAGTATCAATATAATTTACGAAATTCTCTTATATGATCATGATGCATGAATGGAAGTTTTTTGTTTCTTATTATCCTTATTGATAATTTTGAATGGTCAGTGGTATTTTGAGGCTTTGAAAATCAAGGTGTGTTTTAAGGTTGGATTTTCTCTTAACAACTTTGTCAACCCACGGCTTATCTATTAATTCTATTAAAAATATTATACCTACTTATATTTATCACTATTCACGGTCGATGGATAATTCGTAACATTTGATTCTTCCCAGGGAAGACTATTTGCTAGCTTCAGGTCTGCCGTCTGAAGAGTTGAAAACTAAATTATACATAAATTTAAAGTCTGCAGCAGAGTCTGGTTGGGATTTCTCGTCGAGGTGGTTCATAACTAAAAACTTAACGAATGAAGGTGAGTTTCAATTCATACTCGAAAATATCATGTTTCGAATATAATTTTAATTGATTTTACAGCTTTATTAATGGGTAGATGGGATGGTGAAATATGTCTTGCCTTACTACCATAATATTTTGAAAATGATAAGTGAATGTAATGTAACCTAGCCCGATTATGTTCCCTCAAATTAGGAGATTTATAGTAAAATTGAGAATAAATGAGCCTAATACTTTAAAAAAAGAAAACAAAAACTGCCAAGTTGGGTGGGCAATATAGTTGTATCACATATATTATTGTAACATGGACGAATAGAATTAGTTGAAGAACAAAGTTCGTTCAATGTGTCCAAGATTCATTCATTTCACTCCCTCCCCCACCCCTAAAACACCCTTCCTGGCTCAAATTTTAAAAACTTCAAATATACTATAATTTAATTTGGACTGATACAGACATTTCCCCACACTCATATCAGTTGTTGTCCAATTACCCCTGTAACTGTGAAAAGCGGACAAACATACGAACAGACGGACAAACAGAGAAAAATTGAGAAAATGGAACCAATCGTCTACAAATAGCATGAAACGGAAAAGAAACGCGAAATTACATGATTTTAATCAATGTTCAGACAGACATACTTACGATTTTATTAATATATATTTTGAATTATTTTATAATTTCCCGAAGTTCGAAACTGAAATTGTTGACCGCTTAATAATTTTTGTACTCTGGTGTGTCGGAATAATTAATTAGTGTAATGTTACCAATTTTTGTTTTTCTATTCATTCATTGCAGGATCCCTGGGCGATTTGAATACGGAGTATATCATTCCGGTGGACCTTAATGCCTTGTTGTATGGGTGTTTTGAAACTGTTGCTATATGGTTCCATTGGCTTGGAAACGTTGAGAGGTACTGGTTCTACAAGTTCAGGGCTATTGACTTGGCTACGAGCATTGACAAGGTGAGGGTAGGATTTTTTCAAGAGAGTAGGATCTTCATGGATCTATACTTATCATGATTTGTATCGTAACTTCCTCTACTTTAGACTATGTATCTTAGTGTAGTTCGTAAAGGGTAAAGTCTAGTATTATTTTTAATATTTCATAACAAAACTACAATACCTCTTATCCCCGCACAATCAAAATTTGGCAATAGGTTTGTTCGCATTGACCATCAAACCGGTAAGAAACGGTTGGAAACGCGTTTGGGGTGTTCGCAGTGTCCATTTGGGGAAATCTCTGACTGTATAGCATCCATAGTAGTCTGTTCGCAGTGACCACCAAACCACTTAGAACCAAGTTGTGGATCGGTTTGACTGATCAGAAAAATTTCTGTTGACCGATCTGACGGTTTACCCCCCACCACACCATTACTTGAAGTAGCCAATCAAATTATTCCTCTGTGAGATGTATGGGTAGCGGGAGCTCAGCGAGCTGAGTTTACCATAGATATGATAAGATAGGCCAGCCGAAGAAGATGAGATAGCCGTCGGATATCTGCATGTCGTGCACTGTTTACTAAGTTTTGCCTTTGCATTTACCCTCGTTTTATTTCTACGGTTGTTTATTAAGAGCTTCCTACTCTGAGTTGTGTGATCAAAATCATACAGTAAAATGTTATTACTTAATCTCAACTGAAGAGTTGTTTGTAAAGCTATTAACATTACAAATTAAGAACGACGGTTGACCTCGGGATCGAGTTGAATTCTTCCCACGAGATAAACACCGCATTCTCCCACAAAATCATCATCTGGAGGCAAGAAAAGATTGAGCATTGATCCATATTCCATGGATTTCTTATTCCTGTTGGAAGGCTTGTTCCCAATGAATATTTTTCATTTTTCAACCTGTTTTTTGTCTTGCAGGCCATCTCTTTTTGGTTTAGGTTCTTTATTAATACATAAAATATTTACCTATTCAACGGATGGCGCAAGCCCACCAATCAGGTTACAGCAGTTGGAGGCTATATCGACGGTTAACTTCAGTCGAACCAGTTCGCAGTGCGGATTTGGTTACAAATGGTTTGAAATTAGGTGGTGGTCACGCATGCGCACTAGACCAATCACAAAGCTGGTCGCCAACGGTTGGCAACCGTTTCCAACCGGCACTGCGATCACTGCTTATAGGTAACTACATCTTGGGTTCACTGCTTTGCTTATCCTGGGGAGGGATGCTTGAAAGTATCCATGCTCAGAGAGCAGCATGGTGAAGTACCTAAGTATTGTCAAGGACTGAATTAACATGTATCATGTTTTAGCCCTGGGGTCCTAGCAAATTTTGCGAGTCAATTTTTTTCCGCGCACGAAACATATAGTGTTACAGTGATTTCCGCCTATTTTCCAACTCCCTAGTACAAAACTGACAACTGCATAGCAATGATTATTTGAACCAAAATACCCATGAGGAATAACGATAATTTAAAGAAAACTACTCTACTTGGTCGAAGTTCAAAAATAATAGAGGACAATTATACAATGACCTTATCAAAGTCAAACGATTATTTGCATTTTAACAAACCATAAATTTATTGGTATATGTGAAATTATTGAATACAGAGAACAAGCAACGTCACAGTAATTTAAACCTCTTTCTTCGATCGCTCATGTAGATTTGGTGCTGAAATGTCGAAGAAAGATTGAACGAGAGCTCGAAGTATCGTTCTGTTCCCTCCCTTCAGACTGTTCCGAACTGGAACAAAACGAAAAGATGGTATTTTTGACCGGGAAGCAACGAAATTTTAAATTTGAGCAAAATTACGTTCCGAGCCAAAACGAAATCTGCTAATCGATATTTTTTTATTCCGAGTTTTAACGTTCTTCTCTGAAACCGAAAAATTTCGTTCTTGTGGATTTCGTTCCACCTACTATTTTGCTATATTCCTTAGCTATACACAATTCTACATCTAGTTTGTAACTTCACGGGTTTTCATGGGTGAAAAATGGGTGAACAAATTGGGTTTTTCGAGTTTTCTCTGCATAGGTTTGTGAGGGGTGTCGTCCCATTCCTATTCATGGAGATTCTATTCATCTAGACTTCTGAATAATCAGTTTTTTGGTGAACAGGTGACCAAAAACGACAAAATATCAGGGTATTCGCCCTAGGTATACCAGTGTATATAATGGCTTAGTTTAAGACTGGCTGGTAGTTTAGGCTACAAGGGAGGTCCGAAATGGGTGTAGGTGAAGAGGTCGTGTACCTTGAACAATTTTCATCATAGCTAGATTTGAAGCACACCATTTAATTTTTGCCACTTATTTGTGTTTATAAATTCTCTAACTTGTTGGCTTTAAAAATTTTGCGGAATCGCTTATAGATGACGATTAATTAATTTTTCGGTAAAATGTGTTTTTTTGCCCGAAGTACAAGCATCGATTGTACCTTGGACATCAGCTAATTAGGATAAAGCCCATTATATCATTCGTCTCTTGATGTCAGAGGGAGGCTTCAAGCACTATTTAGAGCATTTCATGTTAGTTTGAGCAGAAAAATAAGGCTGGAATGATAATATTGTAGAACGAAATATTTCGTTCCGGGTCGGAACGATTTCGGACTGGAACTTTATAACCGTGGAATGGAATTCGACGGAGATGATATGGAGAAATTTACAGGATTGCACTACGACGGAACAAAATAATCAAGTTACGATTTCGAGGCATTATTTGAGGAGCTTTTATTTTTTCCAGAGCTTTATTTCGAGTCTTGGATTGAACAGCTGCTAGAGAGAATCACTAGGAGTGCTGCAGTGAGTTGCGTCACATTGCCATTAAATTTCCAAAAAGATTCCTAGAGCGAATCTGCCTTACCGTAGAGTTTAGCCTAAATGTGTATAATTGTAGCAAAGAAGAACCAATATAGACCGCCTCGTCCTCGAGGGAACTGCTGTATGGAAAGCGAGCAACTTGGACAGCTCCCTATCATGGAAATGCGCAGAAAGCAATTGCATGTTTTAGGAACAACAGGGCTTAATTTCCTTGCTAAGCACAGATTCGGGAAAGGCATATTGGATTCTGGCTTTTGATATGACTACTCTTATCTCGAAACTCATCTTTTCTTGTAGGGAACGATCCTTGTTTCCATGGCAATGATGCCATTTGGTGTATGAAGCCCGATCGATAATGAAATGCTGAGCCGAATGGTCTTAGCTCCATGTCTAAGACGTAAATCTTAAAGATACATAATTTCATCGATATGTACTCGTATTTTAGAAGTAATAATTTCCCCTCTTTTGTTCCTCAAAACAATATTTGATACCATGTTCCAGGTCTTGTGGAACAAGAAAGATGGCATTTGGTATGACTACGACATCATGAACGGAAAACAGAGGAAGTATTTCTACGCGTCGAATTTTGCCCCGCTTTGGACAGGAGCTTACACCACACATCGTCAACAACTGTCAAGGCATATAATCAATTATATATTAAAAGAGGGGATCGACAAGTTTAAAGGTAACATTTTTGTATTTCGTAGTGATTATAATTTGTATTAGCGCATCTTTGTAAAATATCTGCCCACACGGTTAGTACACAATGCACAACCGATCGAAACGAAATTCATAGTGTACCATCGTCTGACTTGAACCCAAATACTCCAGAATTTTAACGAAATGAAACCAATGAGAGTTCTTGTTGAAAATATTGAACCAATGTTTAGAGAATAACGATTGCGCGTGAGCCAAAACCCCCTTGAAAAGTTCATCATAATCGATCTATTAATCTAGACTTCAACCTTAGTCAACCAATTTTAGTTATGTGTATGCCCAATAGTTATTACTTAACCAATCTCAATAAAATTAGTAGGGCACGATTTGCCTGTCCCTAACTATTACCCGGGTTTGAACGAAATAGGACCAATAGATCGACGTAGTTAATTCGATGGCAATGAAATCTATGACATCGACTCGGAGCTAATCACAAGCATAATCTTAAATATTTCATTAAAATCGAACTACAACTACTTAGTTTTGGGCGAGACAGGGAATCGGCACAGACACTCAGTTGCACATACTTCTATAAATACAGCCATGGATCAAAAATTCATCAGCATGCTATAAAATTCAAAAAGCAAGGGGAAATTTTGATTTTTGGGGATACAATTTTTTTAAACCTTCTTGGACGAACATTGTCGGTAGTAAGGATGCAAAAACTTGTGAAGGTACTGTTCGAAAAGAAAATCAATTACAAAATTAAGAAAAAAGTTGATTTTTAATGTGTACTCGTTTTTAATTATTGCAGATTCGAATTTTACGTCAAATTGTTATCTGAGACACCCAGTATGTAGCGTATGTACCATAGTCTCATTCATTCAATGCCTTATATTAAATTGCAGTATTACCATTTCGATAGAATCTGCTTATATTGGCCTTCAGCTGACTGCTGTCATTTCTGAGGAATGAGTAGATCATATATTGCGATGCCAAAGTTTCTCACTGCTCTTCCCAACAAAATATTTATCAAAGCTCAATCTCAGGAACATCAGCTTTTGACAAGCGTGAATGTTGCATGTTGGAAACTGAAGCAACGTTGTTGAGATGCAAGCCAAGCGTGTTGGTGGATAGTGTATCTAGCTCTCTTTCGAAATATATAAAATAATTTAGAGCTATTAGCGGTGGAGCATTTCTTTTACCGATGCATTATACTGTTAAGAACTGATCCTTTGATTTTTGAAATAAAGGAAAAGTGAAAAGGTTTTATCCCCAGAAATTTTAATACATACGCATGTGCGCTATTAGTGTTAAAAAATTCATGGAATTCATTCATGCGCTCATGTTTTCATTAATCGAAAATAACAGTTTCTGAATGATTTTCTTCAATGTAAACTTTTGTTGTAACTGTAGGAAATGTCTTATGAGGTTGAAAATTCTGATTATAGGAGGAACCCCTCAATCAATGTACGAAACCGGTGAACAATGGGATTTCCCTAACGCATGGGCTCCCAATCAGGCGATCTTCATCCAAGGGCTCCAGAAGCTGGGGACGAGGGAGGCGGAAGAGATGGCTGCTCAGCTGGCCAGCAAGTGGGTCTACACCAACTACAGAGGATTCGAGAAGAGTGGGAAGATGTACGAAAAGGTAATAGAATTTCTACAGCCAAAGCCATACGATAAGTACGCACTGAGAACTTAATCAAAACCGGGCACAAACTTAGTATAGTATTGGGATTGTGATGGATATTGATAGTTCCTCCTTCTCGATTCTTGAAAATGCTACCCCTTGGCATGTTCCTGAGGTTATTCAACCAGCATGATATCCTCTAGGTGTAGCAGGTTAATCGCCCCTCGCCTTTGAAGGGGGAACTACTACATTTCCATCACCTCCATTCTCAAGTAGACAGACACGGATCCTAAATTGATCATGAAGCTCTGAAACGCAAAAAGCAAATGGAAATTCAAAGCATCCTCACCTTCGATTGTAGGGAAGCTTGATCGATATTTTTTAAAACTCTATCTTGATCGAAACATTGTTATCTGGCAAGTGTCCCATATTTCTCATATAATGTACAATTATTGATGAAACTAATTTGTTATGTTCAATATAATATTATTTATAACAAGGTAATCCCAACTACAGAATACAAGTGACAGAAATTACTGGGCTTATAATAAACTTTGAAATGATATCGGAAAAAATAGTTTATTGAAACACGTAAATACATTATTTACTATCGACTATTGCTGTACATAAATATTTGATAAATTAGAAGACAACCCCCATTAGGCCTACCCTATGAAAATCATTCTCGTCGATTTTATGCTTTCAACGGTGTTTTATTGCAGTACAACGCTGAAAAAGTTGGACTCGGTGGTGGCGGTGGAGAATACGAGCCTCAAGAAGGTTTTGGGTGGACGAACGGTTTCATATTCGAGTTGCTGCATTACTACGGGAGATATTTCCGAAGCACCAATCGCGTGGGTAAGTGTAAATATGATGAAGTTTTAAATATAAATGTATAATAAATGAAATAGATGTATAAATAAATGCGTGATACATAAGTATTAGGGCCGGTTTATCAATGGCCTTCGCTCGCCCGATTAAAGTATGACTTAGTCCAATCTCTGACTATCTTCGACATACATGTTTATCAATTTAGTTTCACTGCTCAGTTCACCGATAATCGCTGATTATTGTAACCGAGCTCCTGGGGTTCAGTTACCGTTTTAGCTGCTCAGTTTAATGAGTTATGGAATAATTCGTGACAGTTCTGTAATAAACGTATACCTCATATCCATGTCCATGTTTCTTTCCTTCATGTTTGAAAATTATGGACTCTGATTCTTACTGGGAATTAAAATATTCTGATGTAGCACATTTTGGACTTTCTCGCTTGGGTAAGAGCGAGGCCTTGCAGATTTGTTCTTGTAAGTGGAAGATATGGATTTCCTTACACGATTCCATTTTATGAAAGGATTTACTACGTTTCCGTGGTATCGGTATCTAGCAACATGTATGTAGGGATTCTGTTGATTAGGTATGGGTTTTTGTGAAAATAGAGGAGAATGTTCTTAATTCAAAGTTTGTCTAGGGGAAAAATACATCATTCCGTGAAATGCGCGCTACAGGGATGTGCCCTAGGCTTACGAAATATTAATTCGATGGCAGCTCTCTGAAGCACCCCCAGTTTACGAATATGAGGCGCTGTATCAACTCAATGATTAGATTAACATCAAGTACTATCAATGAATCAGTGAATGAAGTACTAATAATTTCGACCATTCGCCTATTTTGAATTGTAAAATGAATAAAGAGAAACCATGAACGTTTTATACTGATAACGCTACTGATTAATCTCAAAGGAATTATTTTAAGTATAATTGCTTCAATTATTCCTTAATCATACTATGTAGATATCCACAATGTTGTGGGCATAGTACTCTCTACTGGAGGGCTGGACGGGAGTCTTTCTTTGGAGCTCCGTAAAAATCTAAAACGACAGTTCTGCAGGACGGGGCAGTTATGCGTGTTTAGTATTTAGCTCCGGAAGCTACCTTTATTATTTCTTCCGTCATGTAGAATTTGTTCACATACCTACCTACAAAACCAATCGACGAACTTACTGGGTTAGGTGTTGCGTCTTTATTTGCGATAAATATTTTTCACGTAATTTTGATAAACGTAATCAACAAAAACGTATGGTTTAGCTTTACAATAACTAATAATTTTCAGATCTTCCTTCACATTCCTCCCTATTGTGGTCGTATTTAAGTTAAAAACCTGGAAAAACAGATTTCTCATCATGTATTGGTCCGATTTCGTCCAAACGCAGAGGTTGAGGGGACTAGGATGATGCTCTTTGCATTTCATCGCATTTGCTTGAATAATAGGTGACTAAATGCCGCTGATGACCCTTCTGGTTGAAGTGCGGCTTAAACCTTTAAAAAAGTGACTATTGCGCGTACGCTAAACCAATATTGGATGACACTCCGAGAATAATGAATCAAATGTTAATGAATTTTAATCAATTCCCGCCCTAATTTGTATTGTAGCATGGTTACACGTGTGTATTAGATACTATTATATTTTTGCATTCGATCATTTCGACACGTACTTTGTTCGACAATGTAAGGAAGCTATACGGAGCCCTACCCAATGGGCTATGGATGCCCACCCAACTTGGCAGAATTTTTTCTTTCTTGCGTTCCAAAATGTATTTATTATACGGGCAAGCCCAGTACAAAGGTAGCATACAATAATTAGAAGAATTAATACAAATAAGAAAAACAAACAGGTCTCCAATATAAGGGAAAACAGTTATTTCAATTAAATGTCATGCTGTCAAGCTGCGAACAATTTTAGTTTTGACCACTGACACTGACTGGAGAAAAATATCTATATCCGGGCACACCTGCATGGTATAGTTCATTACTCGCGGCAATCTGGACAACGGGCGATTATCTATATAAGTAGTTCAGAGTGGCCCCCAACTGGAAAAGTCAGGGAAAACCTGAAATTGTCAGGGAATTCTTTGCGTCCCGAAAAGTCAGGGAAATGTCATGGAATTTTGCAAAAACCACTTTTTAAATGAAAACTTGGTGTAATAATTTAAAGCGTTTTTAGGTATAACTCCTAAACAATCAAACTCCGATAGCGTACTTTATCATAATAGGTACATATTATTTCATTGGTGATTTATACGAATGAAAAAAATAATTATCAAGAGTTTTGGTTAAACTGTTCAAAAGTAACAAGGCTACACGCACATAAAAAGTGAATGGATATGACATTGGCTTCCCTGGTAACTACATCACCTAGAGTAAACCATTTGTGAGAAAAATCAACTGATAATCGAACTAGGGAGAAAAAACCCTGCAGAGTTGAGGATTGATCTAGTAAAAGTCCCAAAACTAGTTTGTATACATAAGCTAGGACGAACTAAATCACTCGCGACGAAGTTGTGGAAACCCATTTCAAAACGGAAGTTAGTGAAAAACGTTGTCTATTTCCACGAAAAATAAAGAGTTGCAATGTTGAATCGATTTCGACGGTTAGGCCATCATCAGTAAGAAACAATAACCATCCATCATCAGCCATCATCAGTACCTAGTTATTGTTTGTTACTGATGATGGCCTAACCGTCGAAATCGATTTAACATTGTAACTCTTTATTTTTCGTGGAAATAGACAACGTTTTTCACTAACATCCGTTTTGATAAGCTAGGACCTCTCAGGAGGGTTAAGGAGGGGGAAATCGACCCATTGGAATGTGTTGTCATGTGTTATAAATTCACAGAGCAACTTTCCAACGAACGTTTTTTGTGGAATGGGAAATCAGGAAGTTATACTCCTACTCTCTCTGGCAACAATTGATAGTAGGTGAAAAAAAAGCGTGACATTTTTTGCTGTCAGACGAAAATTTTGAATTTTCCCAGAGCTAAGAAATCCATGTAAGGAAAAATGTACTTCAGCAAATAGCTTCAGATCGCAAATTGAGAGACCGTAAAACATTAAATAAAAAGCTACGCATCATGATCGTATGGGTGAATGTTCGTAAATTATCGTATTACATTTAGGTTAAATTGTTATGATATCTGAGCACTTCGAAGGCAATGAAATTGTTAAATATAAGTAGACTACATATAGGTAGTCTATTTTTTTTTCTTCTTTAAATTATATGATTTTTGTTTTAGAAGCATTAAAGGTACAATAAAATGACGAGAAAACGAAAAAACATTTTGAATTTGATATCTTTTGTCAGGGAAATCTGAATTTCGGTCAAGGAAAAGTCAGGGAAATTACAAATTTCCATTTGGCGGCCACCCTGTAGTTGGTGGGGGAGAATGACATATAGAACAGATTACCCAAGGGCGAGCCCTAGCGAGGGACAAGGAGCTTTATTTTAATATAAGCTGTGTAACATCCAGCTCCCCCAAGACCAACTTATGAAGGAACCCGGCATCTAACAAAAGTCTCCTCGATGTTGGGGTCAAGAGGCCGCACCTCACGTTCAGGCTGTCATAATCAACTTCGTGATAGGCAATATGGAGTTTGCAGGCTACATATCTTACGTACCTGCCGTGGGCTCTTTTAATCTGGGTGATATGGTAATAACCAGACAGTATAGGTAGACAACATGTCCTGCTGTGCGCGCCTCTGCCGAGCTGAGTTCGAACTAGTGTCAACTGGCAATGGAAATAAGCTCTCTAATGAGTAGTGAAGTTCTTTGATTATCAGACAGTTGCTTTAGTTCTCCATGGTGTAATGGATAGCGCTTCCGACTAAAAATACGGGAGACCCAAGTTCGATCATAGGCTCGAGACAAAATTTTTTTTTTTTGCATTCGAATTCAACCTCCGAAACATATTTTTAAACATCATTATTTTAAAAGGTTTAAGACATACTTTAAAACGTCATTTTCTATTCGTCTAACTAATCTGTATTTTACCAAGGGATTGACTACTTGATGTTATGTATTTTTGAGATGCGAGCTTGCAAGCATCCAGACCACCTAACTACACAAATTATTCTGATCCATTTCTACAACTAATCTAACTTTTTACGAAGGGATTGACTACTTGATGTTATGTATTTTTGAGATTGCGAGCATCCAGATCACCAAACTACACAAATCAATCTGATCTATTTGTCCAACTATCTATATTTTAAGGGCCGATTACACGAGCAACAAAAGTTGCGCAACTCCAAAAAAATTGCACTAGAAAAGTTGTACGCAACACAAAGCAATAAAATTGGCTCGTGTTGCGTCAAGATGTTGCAAGGAATTATTTGCACTGTGTGGCACCAATAAAGTTGAACAATAGAAATTGCTCAATTGTTTTGTTTACACGGGCGACATCAGTTTGCGCCATGGACGGTGAAGAGGTGGTCGTCGCTGCTGCTGCCAACCAAAGGAAAAAGAGGGGAATTTGGCAGCGCCAGTTTCTACGCCAGAGAGAATGTGGGTTGGCTCTCACCTCTGAAATTCTTTCACGTCAATATTTGCTCATAAGGCCATGCTACACAAATAAACTCCTATCTTTGCTACGTTAAAATTCTCTAATGGGGCAATGCTGCACCCCATCAGTGCAGTTTCACGTGAATATTTGCTCATAAGGCCATGCTGCACAAATAAACTCTCAATGTGATTGGCTGTTTCGTTCCCTCTCCCGACCCAAGGCCGAAAAATTGCCGCAATAGTGCAATAATTTTCTAAACCCCTTTTGTACTTCATTTCAACACGATGCAACAGTTGCCGAGAGGGCTCGTGGGCCTGGAATGTTGTACAACTCCCGCCAATTAATTGCCTGCAATCTTCGGCAACTTTTTCGGGGAGAGAATAGTTGTCCAACTTTTTTGAAATAGTTGCGCAATACTTTTTTTTGCAATTATTGCCGGAAAAAATCGCTCGTGTAAAAGGGCCTTTAGCAGTGGACATGGATTAATAAAACTTGAGGCGCCAATCCATTCAACGGAACCTATTCGTGCGAAAAGACTATGGAGGGACGTAGTTACAATTCAGCTCGGTAGGGGCGCGCACAGCGGGAAATGTGTACCCAACGTCAAGTAAAAGGCAGTACCTGACGTTCAGGCAGTCGCAATCAACTTCGTGATGGGCAATATGGAGTTTGCAGGCTACATATCTTACGTACCTGCGGTGGGCTCTTTCAATCTGGGTAATTTGGCTTTGGTAATATGGCTTCCCCACAACGGAGCACAATCCAAAATCTGGAGTACAAGCGTCTTGTAGAGGGTCGTTATTGTGGGTACTTCGTCAAAATCACGCGTACTCCGTTTTATGAACTCCAAGACAATTGAGTTGTTGTGAATAAAGTTGTTTCTACTTTTGTTCCTTTCATTTATGTGTTCTGATTGACAATTTTTTTCCAGGTTCCAATAGGACATAGATCTTGAAGAGATTGCCGAACATAAGTTAAACAGCCGAAACCAAAGAAAGAAAAATTACGAGTTCTCGTTGTAAGAAATAGTTTTTTTCAATTATGGACGGAACGGATAGGAATAAGGAAAATTTAACGCTTATAGTCAATAATGTTTATTGTTTAAATTCCACGTAATATTTGTTTCTGGCCAGAATATGAAGGCACCCCCTATCATAAAACCTGTGGGACATTCTGTGAAATCCTGAGTTATGAGCTTGATGCCATTTCACATTCAATTTCTCCGTTGTACGAGTCCCAAGATCCTAAGATTTCCAAATTGTTATATTGCTATATTATGAAGTAGTATATGGTATTTTTCATTTAAAGCACATATCAGTGAACATAGGTGATGATTGTAAAAGACACGCATTTAAAATGTGGCATTTCTGACGAATTACCAAGCCAAATAATTAATTTTAGGCTTAGTTGTACGTCAAAATAATGCTTAAATGTATGTTCGTACGTTCAAAAATAATGTTTACACTAGGTATATCTGTACAGTAATAATTTATTGATTATCACGTGTTTTGATCGATAGGAAGATTTTCACGAAGCCAAATTATTAATTGAATTTTAATTCTTCATAATTTCAGACTAGAACCAAAAGGTATTGTTATTTATACATAGGTATATATATGATCGGTCCCACGCCAAACTCACCAAAGTGGAAAATTATAGTTCTGAGAAAATGAAATCGAAGTTTTTGTTACGTCTTGAAAAATGGCGTGAACAATGTTTCAGCCTCAAATGCACATTAATGCAAGTGTTTTAGACATAGTTACATACTCACCTCATGCATTTTCAATCGTTTTCTTTTTTAGGAGCATAAATGCACATAGTTGGTTTTGGCACAGTACTATTTGTTGACGTGTTCACTTTGGTGAAATACAATTTTTCGTCATTTCTTCAATAGAGAACTTTACGAGTAGACTATTTTTATGATCAACCATGCTTTATTTTCTCATTTATTTGTTCCAAAATTTACAATAACAAAAATCAAAGTTTGATTTGAATAAAAAAAATTGCAAAATTACTTAGTAAAATTCAGAAAGTCTACAATCGATCACTACTCATAACATTCCGATTCTTCATAGAGATGTGTGGCTGGTAAACTATCACGAGTGATGCTGATCGTGATGGAATATTAGAAAAGAATGCATGGCACGCTTTTAGAATTGTAAGATCAAGACAAATCTGTTGCAAGCCGTTCAATTTCGCTTTAGAAATAGCTTGTTTTACCGCCATACGCTGTGGATGTGATAATCATCTGGGGGAGATGATTATTTTATTAGTAAGATCCTTTTTTTTGGACAAGGGTCAAAATTCATTAACAGAACAATAAAACAAAAACAAGATTACTAAAACTTAATCGCTCTTCCATCCTCTATTGCCGAGGACCTCAACCTTCTCCGTGCCCCACGTATTCGTTGGGAAACTGCTTTCAATATGGCCATTTGAATTCTTATCCTGGTCGTCTCCATCTCCCTGCAAGATTGTGAGCCATCCTTTTCAAAAACACGTTGAACTCGTCGTGTAGCTCCAGGGCGCTCCATCCACTGAACAGATTAGGGGGGTGAAAGAACCTCGACGGTCTTCCGCTGCCTGGTCATATTTCTTTGCTGCTGCTGATCGGGCCACTTGCTTCCAGGTATGGGAAGAGTGAGAAACGGTGTCGGCATTGATTATGCGATTGTCGAAGAACGCCTTTCCCATACCCCATCCACCTTGATGTCAGCTATTAAGGCAGGAACTTCGTCTTCAGCTTGTTGTAGCACAGGTTCTATTACTGCTCCACCCCATGTCAGGTCTGCTAACATTACCGTTTCGTCACTCACTGCATCGTGACCCCGTTTGGCCAACCCCCTTCTTTTACAATTTAAGGCATGTCTAACGTCACATCTCACTCCACAGCCATCACAGACCTCGGGCAATCCAATTGGTGTACGGCTGTACCGAAATGCTAGCGCATCTTGAAATTGTGTGACCGACAAGTCGAAACTATCTGCCACCGGTGGGAGAACCGTCAGCCATTGGGACGCTGAAGCATCAATTATTCGCTGAAGAACTCACTGCTGATTTGGTTGCAGGGCGGCGAGGTTTGCCTGGTCATTCTTTTCCTTTCTCGCTTCTTTTAAAACATGTGTGGCGTAAAACAGCTGTGAATGAGCTGGGCCGTAAGTTTCCGTCGACAATGAATGGCGAAAAAAGTACCTACGTTACTGGCAAATGTGCAATATCCACCATGCCGAAACCGCGTAAGTACCAGATTGGTAACCTCGGCAAAGTACCAAACTGACGTATGTGCGAAATTCACCATGCAAAAACCAACATAAGTGTCAGATTAGTAACTTTAACAAAGTTAGAAATGCAATATTTCGACTTAGGCGGAAGTGAACAGTTCTGAACAACCTCTTTGGGGCTAGAATAATGTATTTTCCTTTTTGTACGGAGTAGCCAAAAACAACTCAGAATCTGCTTTCAAGTGAAATCACGAAAAAATACAGTTTGGTGAGTTTTGCGTGAGACCAACGCTATATTATACTATTAGTATTTAATCGAATTTTGTCAAATAATACCATCCGTTCCTTGCCTTTTAATGTTGTAATGTTGAAATGTGGTCCACATTGGTTAACTGATCTGGCGTTGATTGACAATAATAATCGCATTGAGCTAAATATTAGCTAATATTGTACTTACAGTTGAAAACCATGAGCTTACAGTTGTAACTATAAACAAGTATGTATTTAAGAAGAAACCGAACGGCAAAATGCAAATTAAATTTTACTGGTTCTTAAATAACTACCTAAACTAAAAGTACTTACTACACCACATTTCCTCCTAGTACGTATTTACTTATTAATTTATTGAAAATTTGAAAGTCAAAATTAGTATTATTTATTAATATCCCACGTACAATGTGATATAATAAATGTAAGAAATTCGGGAATGTTTTAATTTGTTTCATGTTTCGATTGTATTATAATTGCATGTATAATAATTATATGATGTTGTTCTGTTGCGAAAATTGTTGATTTGGCCATTTATTCATTTCACATGGAACATAGTTTCCACAAAAAAACATAGTTACAAAAAACATAGTTTTTTGGAGTAAAATTTTAAATTTGTTTTAGAGAATAAAATGTTGCAATTGGGTCGTTATGGGAATATTATTTTATTATTATATCCTCCAAAGAAATCAAGTACCTAGTTTTGGGGAACCAATTGCCATCGTTTGTTAGTCACAAAACAAAAACACACCAGACACATTATTGGTAGGTACCTATTTTAGCTATTGTATGCTTTGTATCTACTAATTGTACGTATTGGAGGTTTTGTTGATACAAATTTCTGGGTATGTTAGTGATGTGAAAGAGTAGGTAGTGTAGGTGTTCCTGAAGAACTACTCCTTTTCCCAAGTAACACCTACAGGGTAACAGGTGTCCGCTTGAAAACGATAAAATCTATGAAGATAACGATGTGATATTTCATGCAGTACAACCCTTGGCCTGTATAGGTGATATTCTCGAGACGTCGACACTAGCGCATCGTCACAAGGCAAGACTAAAAACCTAATTTTCGAAGTTATTTCACCTTGTTGTCATGGTTAAGTAAACTATACGAAAAAGCGCCATTAGGAGTCACCACCTACTTGCCTACTCATCTTACGGTTCAGTATTTACCTAGTTCCTAGTTTAGTATATTTTATTAGGCCAGGTAATACATTTTATGCAAATTATATCAAGCTGTAATCCGGCAATGACCTGAAACGTTGTGACCGCAACATTAGTTTGTGCAGTCGAGATATCATTGAAACCAGTATTGGGAAGTTTACAAACAAGTGTTGTTTTCAGAATCGTTCTTTGAATCAATTAAAAAACTAAAAATCTTTAGAGTTCTTTGAAAGTGGTCATGTGAAAGGACGTGCCATAAGAGCTCTGCCAGAAAGGAATATTAGGTAGGTATCGCCTTTGGAAAGGTAAGTACCTAGAGAGGTAGGTATACACTACCTACTTTCCGTATATTATTACTTGTAATTCATCATGTACTTCCACAGACAAAAATTTAAGTAAGTACCTACTTAATCAACTCTCTCCCCCCCCCCCCCCCACCCCAAATATGCGTAACTGCAAAACTCGCATAATAATTCAGTCTTACCGTCTTTATGAAATCTAACCTTCAGAAGAATGAATTTCAAGGTTTTTCCCTTACAGCTGGTTTATAATTCATGTTGCAAATTTCCTGATTTGATAATCGACAAACTTGTTGACAAGCAGCTGTATTTGTTGGCAGAGCAGCAACCTACCTACTTAGTTTACTTTTAACCAACAGCGAATTTGGTAGGCTGTACGTATCTACGTATCTACGTAGTTTCGTTTGTTGATGAAGCACCAACCTGCCTTGTTTACTTCTACAAACTACCAAATCTACCGTTTCATTCATTCAATAAAACAAGTAAAGCTGCCTCAGTTATAGTAATAAGAACATGTCTGGAACGCTGATGGAACTGCCTGGGTAATGGCTATGTAGGTACCTACACTGCAATACAGAGATCTGAGGAAGTTTCAATTATTTTTTCTCCATTATTTTTCAGGTTATTTATTCTCAGTCTAAATGAATGAAGTTCTTTAGTTTTCGGACACTGATTAACCATAATAGTTAGTCCCTAGTCCAAATAGAAACTCGTTCACCACTAGATCGGTATGGTTGTCTACAGCCGAAACAGGAACAAATTAACAGGTTGCTGTGCTCTGCTCTTCCATTGCCTCTGGCCAGAGGCTAGTGACTTTCCGATGTTTTATCCCCAACATTGTAGGAATACAATATCATTCTTTGCCTCACTCTTTGCCGTCTTCTTTGTTTCCAATATTCTTCCACCTTCTCTCCGAAATCCAAGGTAAGGTATAAGTACATTGTCACCACTTACACTCAATTGTACTTCTTCCGCATTCTGGTGCGTACTCCAGTAGTCCTGTCTCCAAATCGCAATTTATAATTAATGAGCTTTCGAAGGGTTGCCCCAATTGGCGAGGCAATTAGAATTAGTTTTGGTCTTATGAACAAATAAATTGAAAGAAGTCTGCCCAATTCAAGACTACAGGGGAAAAAAAGGATAACTGTAATTTTTTCTCGAAATGAGTTAGTGACGGATTCTTATAGATTTTTGTTCGGCTAACACGATAAGCACTTCAGAATTGGAGAAAAAAACGAGTCCGAAGAGCCGAAAGTAGCTGGCGAAAAAAGTGGACAGGGGAAGAACGGGACTGTCCAAGCGGTATTGGGGAAAAGGGGGGTAACTTGAGCGACTCGAAAGTTGAACGCGGACACAAATTATCCCACATTGACGAACCATCGAGATACCTACAATGGAGCCCGGACCAGCTCTATTGTAATTCCGAATCCTCCAAGGAATAAGAAAAATATGAAAAAACAACGATTTTCGAAGACATTACCAAGAACCAAACAGCAGCTCCATGATAACGAATTTCACTTCCCAAATCGAGCCTAGCAACAAGAAATCCCTTACGATCACGATGGAAAAATATGATGATCTGCAACAGTTGATGATGCAGTTTTTCTCTTCCGAAACGAGTGCATATTTCAGCAGAATCAGACCTAAAAAAAAACCAGCAAAGAACAGAAAACTTAGCCTTAGAAGCGTATATTGCGACTATCCCTGCTTCAGAATTTCCGAATAAACAAATTACAACATTTAGTTTCAAAACATTTATTTTCAACAACAATAAAGTATTGTATTTTCTTAAGTTTTGAATGTTTATAAATAAAATTTATGTTTTGGGGCTGAAAATATTGTGTTCACTCTCCTTTTTAGACTAAGAATACTATGGAGAAAACCCGCAATGCATCGAAATACCCCCTTTTCCCCCAGCATGATTGGGACTTTCGGTGTTAGCTGGCTTCCTGGCCAAAACAGTGAATTAACTGTAGAAATTTGAGTATACAGTCACATTCTATAGTACTTGAACAACGTGTTGGTATATTTTTAAAATTTTTAAATTCCATACGTGAGGAATAGTGGCGTTTTCCATACAAAAAATGCTCTGCTGCACAATTGCGAAAATGAAACTCATCCGCCTTTTCTCCTGTAGTCTTCAAGTGTTAAAACCCAAACTTTCGCCCCAGCGCTTTGTAGAAAACTGCTTCGAACTTCCCAGGACGATCCTCTGCATTTATCCGAACAGAAACAAATTAACAGGTTGTGGGGAAGGTAATTGAAATTTCACCTCGAACCTGACAGCTCCGTCTCGAGCTCTTGCTGAAGGTGGATTTCCAGGTCTTGAGGGGGTTGAAAAGCGCATGCGGCGGCCCCTTCGGCAGTCGCCCCTCCGGCTTAGTCGAGTCAGTTCGGGCCATGCATCGCACGTGAACGGCAGACCCAGAGACACGTGACCCCCTTCCAGCCAACATGTTCATCATCGCCGCGATCGCTGCTCTCTCACTATACCCAATAGGTGAGCGATTCCAGTCTGATATCATGTGCTTTTCAGTTTTAATATGTTATCAATCTAGTATTTAATCCGAATTAAGACATATTATTTAAAGAATAATTAAGAACCTACCGTTTTTCAATATGAAAACACTTGCACAATACCAGCAAAAACATTATTCTATATATGTATATTTTTTTAAAAATGTATACAGAACGCATGTATGTGTGCATAGAACGTTTTACATCTTATTCTCCTAGCTAGAAAGCGGCTCTGTGTAATATCATCAAATATCGTTACCGGCGATTTCTAATAGCTACATCGCTGCTCTCTCTCTCTACCCAATCGGTGAGCGATTCCAGTCTTATGTCAGCCTATTTCCGTTCAATAACTAATCAGATCGAATGTTTTTCTCTTTTAAAAATATTTCATCAATCTACTATTTAATCCGAACAACATTTCCACACCAACTACGAAAACTCATTCCATTACCACGTGCTTAATTATTATTCAAAGAATTAGGTACCCGTGGTTTTTCAATGTGACAACACTTGCACAATGTTAACAAAAACGTTGTATTCTCTATCTATATTTTTACCCAATTTTTCGTAGATAAGGGAGTATTACAGCCGTCGGCACGGCGGCACTTAGTGGTGGGGATGAATTTTCTACGTTTCACAGGGTGTCGAACACGCTTACAATAGCCATTCATTTTCAGATATCTTTATAAATATATTTATATATTTATGGACAACATATATGCTCACTACTCCTCTGAAACCGCAGGTCCGATTTGGACCAAATTATGATATGCTGTATTACCTTGTCTGAACTTGTGCTTCGCTGATTTTGGTGAGGATCAGCTGACCAAGAGCCGTAATACCAGTCATAATCATGGCAAAATCGAGCGCAAATCTCTCTTATTCACCGTTAGACGTCAAAAGTTGATACGGAGCCTTTCTGGGACAAGAAAAGAGCAAAGTGGGACGAATTTTTCGTAAACAAGTTTTCCAGTGATTATGACAAAATTACTATTAACCACGGTTCACCTAGAGACAAATAATCACCGGAATTTGTTCAGTGAATCTAGACTCTCGTAGACTCTAGATTCTAGTTCAGTGTATCTATGCCTATTGTGAGGTTTCCCTGTTACCTATTCTTCGGCATGTGATTTTCCAGTGATTCTTGACTGTAGTGTATCCTCCCTATTTATTCTACGACATTTCTCTAAATTTTGCGTCACTTCCCTTTCGTTCTCGCATTCACTGACTTCTCTCTTTTTAAAGTTTCATTGCATTCTTCTTCGCGTTCGCGTTTTCCTTTCCGTTTTCACGATATTTTTATGAAATTGTCAATGTACGCACGGTTAGGCTGTAGATGGTTCCGTATCTATTTCATCTTTCTACTAATCAGTTAATTCTGCGCATGCGCGAACGTAAATTACATTGAGTACTTATACTTAAAATGTTATGTTCAATCATGACGTCCGTGACCAATTCTGACGTTTCACGCTATTTCTTGGTTTCTCTATTCCGCTATGAAACTTCTCAAAATCATTTATAACTTTTCAATTATCTATATGTACAATCATGAAATGTTAACGAGGAAGCTATGTGCCACGCCCAACTTGGCAGACGTATTTTATTTGTTTCGAAATAAGATGCGGGCGATTGAATCCATAGAAATCAAGTACCTAACTTATCAACTCGTAAACGAGTTCCACTATCTGCTTTACAAGCAGATACCATGTTACATGGATATGTCTTAGATTGGGGATTTCATAACGGTTGTCCTCGAGAGTTGTAAACAAATCCTTTAACTTTCAACAAATCCCTGGGCCGCATCCCGACTAATTCTAACAAAACAACGGCTTACTTATAGAAATGTTGAAAATAAGTGTGGAGAGAAGCCACTACAATGAGTTGTTGTTAACAGTCGACTGTTGTCAAGAGGATGAAAATGTTTCATATGGAGTGGAGTAAATTATGCTATTGCTTTACGTTAAGAATATTGTAACTTGCTTATTAAAATTGTTTATAGTCCAATCAACTTAGTTTAGGAATGTAGCCAGGTACGTAAGGAGGGGGAAATTGGTAGATGTGAACATTTATCACATAAATCAAGCGCTTTCCAACGAGTGGCGAACGATTTCTGTGCGATGAAAACTACGGAAGTTCCATTCCCCTAGCAACGGCTGGGTTGTATGTGAAAAACACCGAAATTGTGACACAAATTTTGCGTCACGGAAATTTTTGGTTGACCCCCCAGAGCAAAGACATATCCATGTCAAAATGAGCTAATTGTTCACTTAAGATATTTGATCGCCCCCAACCACCTATTTTTTCCGTTAGATAAATTGCAAGTAAAAATGTTCTTCTACGTTATACGTGCTATATTTCAAGACATAGTTTCACTGTTATGCTTGGTTTCCGAGAAAAGGTATATCAAAATGTATCTTTACTGTTTGGAAATCTGATTTTGACGATTTTAAAAATTTTCTTGTCTCATTGTCTAAAATATGCTGTAAAAGTTTGAAAACGATAGACACTGTACTTTTTGATACGTAATCAAGTGAGGACGTGGGTTGACATCCAGGCTAATTTTGCGGCCGAACCCCCTTAAAAAAGCTGACCGGTAATAATAACTCTCCCCTCAGCCCTCCGTGTGCTGGGAAAGTAATACCAATTATGTCATAGGGTCTGTCCGAATCGTCTCCGCGGTTTCAAAATTAAAATAATCTCGGAAAGCTTCTCAGAACCGCAACAATGAGAGTTATTGCCGCAACTTTGTCTTAGCACAACATTTCCTGGGATTAAGAATCTCTCGTGTAAATATTTGTATGGTGCCGCTGCTGAAAATAATTTCTTGAGATCCGGAGATGGGGATTATGGCTGGTGGTGGGGAGGGGGGGCTCAAGTTTCCATCTAAAGCGGCACAAACCGCCCATCTGTTTAATTTCACTCTGTCTGATTTAATTTTCGCTTCTCTGTGCTTACGTGTTACATAGAGTTGGTACTCATTATGTTTTCTACGTACTATGGAATGAATTGAATTACCTTTTTTGTCACAAAAAGGGTGCAATTATCCAGAAATAAACAAATAAAGCAAAAAATAAATATTTAATTAATGAATATAACACCAAGAAGAAGTATAGAAACACGAAACGCTTCGGGCTAGTGATTACGAACGGTTGTTACCTAGGTTCACCTCTTTCTCAGAGGTTATTAGTGAGATTCATCCAAAATACACAGCATCTCCCACTGAAACTCTCCAACTCCAACACCATCCCCAACACCGGGGATCTCAAAAACAGATCCAACATGCCCTACCAGGTTCTTCCCCACTTATCCTACTTTTTACAAGCCCAGACGAGGTGATTTCGCTGAACCATTTTTCAGGTTTACTTTTATAGTTTTATGGAAAAAATCTCTATTAGCCAAAAAGCTCTATTGCCAAAACAGACTGACATGACTATGAGACCCACCAACGAGCGGATATGCAGATTCCTCGATTTTGACTGACAAGCTTCCAAAATCAGTTCGTGTACCAAGAGATTGCTTATTACAACACATTCCAGCAGCGATTCGTCAAGAGTGTTTGAGAAGGTTTACCAAGATAGTGAAAACGAAATTTATCGCTAATCCCTTGTACATCAGATAAGAATATTTTACATCAAGTTTTTAATATATATTGGTACATTTGAATCCTTTTGACGATGTATGAAATTTGTTGACTTCTGGTGGGTGGATCCGGGCCGGTCGGGACCCTCAGGCCCTGATCGGCCAAACACAGGGGAAAAGCTTCTCCACACCGAAAAAACGGCACAGTCTTGGAAATGGATTTATATTTAACACTACTATTTCGCAATGGAAGAAAAAACTATATCCGACTTAGATATCAATAACATTCTATTTCTTTCAACTTTTCGACAAGAACAGGAAATTACACATATTTGTTTATACAACATTTCCTGGTTACTAACACATGGTGTTCTTTCAGTTTGTGTGAAGTGACCGTATTATTCAGTTCGGTTTTTCACACTCCCCCTCACGAACACAAACTCAGTTCCCCTGCTTCTTCGCAGTTGTGAACTCCACAAGTCCTAGGTTATTCCGAAACTTGACAAACTTCGGACCTGTCAGTGCTTTGGTCAGTATATCGGCGTCCATCTCTTCCGTCTGCAAATATTCAATTTTGACCTTTCCATCGGCCACTGCTTCCCGGATGAAATGCTCACGAATACTGATGTGTTTGGATCTTGAGCTCGTCATCGGATTTTCTGCCATGCTTTTAGCTGATTGGTTGTCTTCGTATATGGTTATACATTCCAATTTTAAACCTATATCTCTCCCCAACTGTTGTAAATATATGGCTTCTTTTGCGGCATGTGTAAGAGCCATATACTCTGCTTCGCACGATGACAACGCTACAGTTTGCTGTTTCTTGGATTCCCAACTCACAGCAGCTCCCCCATACTTGAAACAATATCCGGAGTACGAGTGGTAGTCACTTTTGTCACTAGCCCAATCCGCATCAGCCATACCTACAAGCTCTCTTCTTGTTTTAAAAAATTTCAGAGCCAAATGTTTTGTTCCCTGAAGGTAACGTAAAACCCGCTTCGCAGCTTGCCAATGCTCTTCGCCGAAACAGGAGTTGAATTGACTCAAAAAGCTCACTGTATGCGCAATATCGGGCCTTGTTGCCATTGCAAGATACATTAACGAACCAATCAAATTTTGATATGGGTGATTGGAATTCGATCCATTTCCCCCCCTTTTGAGCTTCAACCCTGGTTCCATCGGATTTACGACAGGCTTACAGTTCTCCATTTTAAATTTCTTCAAAATTTCTTCGATATATTTAGTTTGTGATGCAAAAATGGTTCCATCTTTCTGATCAAAAGCGATCCACAGACAATAATTTAAATTTCCCAAGTTACGAGTTTCAAAGGCCAATTGGATTTTCTTTTTGAATTCTTCTAATTTTGTAATATCTGAACATCCAATGATAAAATCATCGACATACACGGCAATCACTAATTTGTCTTTACCTAAATTCTTGGTATACACACATGGATCTGCATGTGATGGCTTGAGACCCATTTCTTTCAATTTTTCATCCAATTTACAAAACCATTGCCTGCTAGCTTGTTTTAGTCCATACAGTGCCTTTTCTAATTTACAAATTTTCTCATTTTTTGATTTCTTTATATCTTCTAACATTGCTTTGGCTTTCAAAAACATAGTTTTGTCTTCATTTCGACTTTCTTCCAAAATTATATCAGTCAAAAATTTTTCCAAATTATCTGGTTTTTTAATATAAATTTCTTCTTTAATGTTACCGTTTAAAAATGCAGTAGACACATCCATTTGGTGTAGAAATAAATTTTCTTCAGCAGCCATAGCCAAAAGTAGCCTCACTGAACTCAACTTGGTAACTGGTGAGTATGTATCAACATAATCCAATCCTGGACGCTGATTAAACCCTCTGGCTACCAGGCGTGCTTTTCTCCTCTCTAGTTCACCATTTGCCTTATATTTATTGGTTAATACCATCCTGGAATCTATGATGAACTTTCCATCAGTTTTGTCCACCATTCTCCAGGTTCCATTTTTTATATGTGCCTTGATTTCCGTTCGAATCGCATCTTTCCATTCATCAGCATTTTCGCTTGACATGGCTTCTGCAACGGTCAACATTGCATAGTCATCACCCATGTGGTAATCTTCAGTCCATACTGGGGGCCTAATGGTTCGAACAGGTCTTCCTGCGGTCTCCACGGTGGTTTCCTCTTCAGATTCTTGAACCTCTTCAAGTTCGACGTCTTCGTTTTCTGCTGAATCTTGTTCATATTCCAATTCCGTTCTGTTGTTTTCTTCAAGTTTTCTTGTTGGAATTTTCACATCTGGTTTTCCTGATTCCTTTTCTTCTTCTGGTATACTGTCTATCATAAATTCATTGTTCAGATCAATCGTTGCGCTTTCATACATCATGTTCAATACTCTCACATCCCTTGTGACTTGAACCTTTTTTAATGAAGGAATCCATACACGATATGCTTTTGATTGATTTGAATATCTTACGAATATTCCTGTGTCGGTTTTTGGTTCAAATTTATTTCTATTTGGTCTCTTTTTCAATATATGAGTTTTTGACCCAAACACGCGTAGATGCCTTACTGATGGCTGCCTCCCTGCCCATTTCTGAAATGGTGTTTCGCCATTTATAGAACTGCAAGGAAGTCGGTTGCATAAATAATTTGCTGTATTTACAGCTTCTGCCCAAAAATTTATTGGCAAGTTAGCTTCAATTAGCATGCATCTGGCTTTTTCAACTAAACTCCTATTTTTCCGTTCAGACATCCCATTCTGTTGTGGAGTGTACTTAGCTGATAGCCTTCGTTGAATCCCGCATTTCTTCAGATAGTTTTCAAAATTTCTGTTGCAGTACTCAGATACTTCGTTGTCGGTTTGTAAGTACTTTATTTTATTTCCTGTTGAAGTTTCTGCCATTTCCTTGAATTCTTGAAACATCTCCAAAACTTCATTCTTCTGCTTCATAAAGTAAACCTGACAATACCGAGAGTGTTCGTCAATGAACGTAACAAAATAACGAGCACCTCCATTTGATTCCATTTTCACTGGACCAAATACATCAGAGTGAATTATCTCCAATATTTCCTTCGTTCGTGGACTTTCTCTCTTTGGGAATGGAAGTCTAGACATTTTACCCTGAATACATATTTCACAATCAGGTATGGAGGTTGTAGGATTAAACTCTAAACCCTGCAACAATTTGTTTTTCAATGCCAATTTCAAATCTTGATAATTGACGTGCCCCAATTTCCTATGCCATTCGATCATCCCATTGTCCCTAACAGTTTTTGCTTGCTCCTGTTTATTTATTTTATTACTTTCTTCTTTGTCAGGAATGACATAATATAGCCCATTTTGTCTTTGAGCTACCATAACGATACTTCCATCACGATCTGCCACTGTAGCCTGATCCTTTTTGAACAACACTGCATATCCTCTGTCAGTTATTTTACCTACCGACATCAGATTTGTCGACAGCGATGGTACATATAAAGTATGAGTAAAATTGGCTACTTCTGTATCAGTCAAATTCACTCGCACTTTTCCAATTCCCGCAATTGGTGCAGTCTGGCTTTTTGCGGCCAATTTCAAAGTATTTTGTTCACGGTTGCTGAACTCAATGAAATCTTGTTTATTTGAGCACATGTGGCTGGTACTTCCGCTATCCAGACACCATGCAGTCATTTTTGGACTGTCCTCTTCAGAACCTTTCAGAGATTGTTCTACTTTGTAAGTCCTCTCATTCCGATTTTTATTATCATCCCTTCCTTTAGGGCAATCTCGGATTTTATGACCTATTTCTCGACAACTGTGGCACTTAAACTTGAATTCAGAGTTCGAAGTTTGTGGTTTACTCTTTATCCATTTTTTCGTATTTTTACTTCTTGAGTACAACGCACCCTCAGCCTCAGATTTGGTCGAACACGTCCCTCGAGCTTGATTTTCCTCGAAGATCTTGACTTTCAATTCTTCCGGGGTCGGTAACTTTTCACGCGTTTCAATCGCAACCCGAAAAGTTTCATAACACGATGGTAAACTGTATAACAACATAACTGTTAACAAGTTATCGTCCAATTGTATCGACAACTCGCGCAAATTATCTACAGTGTTCATGAATCGGTTTAAATGATCCCGCACATCGTCGTTCTCACCCATTTTAAGAAGAATTAGTCTTTTCAAAAGAGCTGCAATTCTCGCTGGACCGGAGCTTCTGTGAATTGTTTCCAGCTTGTTCCAGATTTCCTTGGACGTTGCACAGTTCTTAATTTCGCCTAGTTCACTAGTAGCTACCATAAGCACTAAGTCGGACACAGCACTACTATCCTGTAACTCCCATTCTCTTTTTAATAAACTGTCTTTAGGTTTTTCAATAGTTCCGTTCACATAACCCCACACACCGTTTTTGGTAAGTATTGCTTTCGCTTGAACCTTCCACGTATCATAATTGTCCCTATTTAACGGTTCAATTCTATAATGCGAACTCATTTCTACTTATTTCTAATACTACTTATTGTACTTGGAACGGACTTACTTTTACGAAGAGATACTGGGCTTCATAACCTCTTGGAAATGGATTTATACTTAACACTACTATTTCGCAATGGAAGAAAAAACTATATCCGACTTAGATATAAATAACATTCTATTTCTTTTAACTTTTCGACAAGAACAGGAAATTACACATATTTGTTTATACACAGTAAATAATATTGGACACAGAAACGGAAGATAACATTTGACAACAAGATCACAGCAAACTACACGGATGACATCAAACACAGAATATCAAACACAGGCAAAATTTCAAGATGTATACATCATTCCCATTTCATTATAGTTCTGGTACATGTACAATTTGTATAAAACCAATAAATGAATTTTAAAGAAAATTAATTGACTTGAAAATTGTTATTGACATTATGTATAACAAAAATAAAAACTATAATTAATATAACGAAATTTTGCAATAAGTGGGCGAGACCGATTTTCGTAACATTATTTTGTGATGGTCGGGTGACTTTTTCAACAATATTCACTGTCATTATTCCATTGCACTGGACAATTACCTGCTTGAAAATCCAAGGACTGCTTATATTAATTTATGACTGATGAAAAATACCTGCCCAAACTTCTTCCCTTAACTGGTTTATTTCCGGAACGTCTGTTTTTGTTTTTTAAACATTAACGGGATAAGTCGACTTCACGATAAAATCATCGGCAGTGCCAGTCGTGATTTTAATTACCCCGCCACTCGCCCTGTTGAATGTGTTTATCTGGGCTTAATTAAACGAAGGATTTGGGATTAACGTCAGAAACAGCTGCGCTTTTCCAAACGAAACGTTATAAAAAAAAGTCCGGTGCGAGGTTTTACACTACTTTTCCACCAAAATTTCAACTCCAGTGTTATAACGTTTAAATTACCTCATTTTAACGCTTTCTAGAGCTCTTAGTACTAATTGTATTGAAAACAGGGAGTGAGTGTATTGAATAGGATTAGTATCGGTTACTCTTTAACTACCATGTAATCTCAACGCCTCAATCCATTTAACGGTACAAAAATAACACACCATGTGTGATTGTTATTTAGTAGCCTGAGCGCATGCGCAAACGTCAATTTCTTATAATTTTGATTTCTTATCATCTATTGGTCCGAATTTCGTTCAAACTCGTGGAGAAGCTGGGTATAAGTTTCTGGACAATGAGCGTTACCCACGTATTCATTTTATAAATATTTTTAATAATGAAAATAGATTCCATTCTAAGAAACTTGATACCATCCGAGTATCGATGCAAAAAGGTTCGCATTCATCGTGCTCACTCTAACAGCTTGTTTTCTTGTATACGAGAAATACCAATACGAGAAATACAAAAACTCTCCATTGGGTCCAGGAAGATGCCCTTCGTATTTCATCGCGTTTGTTTGAATATTGTTGGTTTACACTCCATGAATAATGGTCGCTTTTGATGCAATTTTCAATTATTGTTTGGGTTAACCTCTAAACAATTTGCGGACATGCAAACATGAATTATAGCTTTGTTTTGAAGCCTGTATGTACATGTAGTGATACTGCTCATCTTTGCATTCAATCATTTTGAATAGCACTTTGTTATTTTACTAATTCTATACGTCCATGTGTTTTCTCAGAGTGGGGAATGGCATTATTCATCATATATTGTGATTGTATGAAAAATATTATGATATGAATGCGTTAAAAGGAATTAAAAGTTCCAGTCATGCAGCATGATCGTATAAGAAAATTTTTGTAAATTATCGTACTGTATTATGTTACATCGGTTTTGAAAATTTAGGACTTTCAGGGGAAAGAAACTGTTAACTAACAAATATAGGGCAACTAGTTCTCTGCCTTTCAGAAAGAGATTTTGGATTTTTAACTTTCTTGCAGTTTTTATCGATTTTTTGGCCGATTTTAATGCCATTTAAGTACATTTGTCAGCATAATTTAGTACTTAAATTTTTTAATGTTCTATTTTATAGTTAATAAACTTTATCTAAGCAATGTTCTGCTAAAAAATATAAATTTAACGATTTGTAGCCGTTGTTTGCTATTTATTGTGATTTTTTCAGCACTTTTTTGAAATTTGACCAATTTGATCAGCTAGTCTAAAATTTACTTTTTTTTGGCATTTTTTAAAACGCATTTTTGGCATTTTTTATCGTCTGGAAGGACACACACACACACACACACACACACACACACACACACACATATATATATATATATATATATATATATATATATATATATATATATATATATATATATATATATATATATATATATATATATATATATATATATATATATATATACATATGCACTATATATATATACTGATTTGAATGGTTTTAAACGGTTCCAGAGGAACAATATACTTTGGCACAGATGTGCGGAGAAAAATAGCACATATATATAGATAAATTACTAGGAAAAACTCACAGTTATGATATTTCGGCTTTTCGCACATATATAGTACAAGCCCCCCGGACCCCCCATTCAATTGCTCGCTTCGCTCGCAAAGTGTGGCATGTAGGGAATATTGCTCGCTTCGCTCGCAAAGTGTGGCATGTAGGGAATGTTGCTCGCTTCGCTCGCAAACGATAGATCCCTAAGGGTAGGTTTAACTTCTGTAAGGGATGCTGCTCGCTTCGCTCGCTTGAGGAAGTTATACTGCCCACCCAACTTGGCAGACGTTTTTTTCTGTTGGAAATTCTTACAAACAAATTAAATCTCATGAAACTACGTGGAACCACAAAAAGTTTATTCGGGGATGTTGCTCGCTTCGCTCGCAAGGTATTGCTGTATATTTGTAGGAAAAAATCCGAATTTATTCTGTTGACATGGCTCTCGCTTCGCTCGCAAGGTACTGTATACCCTACAAGACGTAAGTGCGTGTACCTGCTCGCAACCCGTTTTCGTCAGGTGCAAGCCCCGCCTCATCGAACCCCTGACTTCGTAGAGCCTTCTCGCGAACACGGCAAAATTAATTTCTGATGTTAAACGCTTCTTCTCGCTTCCGCTCGCGATTTGACCGACTTAACGTCACTTTTTTCGATATCCGATTTCGGATTCAGATTCGGCGGACCCGAAGCTGTATTTCGCCCGCAAAAACCGTTCCGAAAAACGTACCTTTATGGGGTATATTTTAATCGGAAAAAACCAAGTTTTTCGGCGGACTTTTCGAGAAAACGGGTCCGTACTCTCGCATTTTTTTAACGCATTTCCCGATACTTTTTTTGCGATCCGATCGCGCCGTCGTCTTCCTCGTTCAAAAACCTACGAAACCCGTATTTTTCCGGAATTGTCAACGGCCGTTTAGAGGGGTAGGGGAAGCGGGGAAGTCCAAAAAGCGCACATTAACCGGAACTTCGACCCCCCTCCCGCCCTACGGCCCATGGTTCGGCTGGGATTAGACAATTTTAAATTCGCTCGTTCCACCTTTCGGAAAATCTCAAGAAGATCCCACCACTCGTACACTCCCCCCACTCAGCCGTTTGGCCGTGCATAGACACGACAGACAGACAAACAGACAAACAGACAAACAGACGGAGTTTCATTCTTATTAATAATAGAGATAGAGAAAGAGTTAAACTCTAGGATTCTTTTCAGAATGTGTCAAAACAAATTTTAATGGAGAAAACTTTAGAAAATTTTGATTTGAAATCTTTGGAGCCATTGCAATAGCTTCATTTTCTACGAAAATTCGCTAAAAAGTTACAATATATAAGGAAGCTATACTGCCCACCCAACTTGGCTGACGTTTTAGAAGGATTTGAATCAATAGACATTCCCTGATTTTTTTAACTTCAGATGCAATTCGGTAACTGAAAATTAGAGGCCCGGCTCTTCGGGTGACAGTCGCTCGAACTTGGAGTATGTTTTTGAAAAACTTTCCAGGAGGTCCGCGAGGCGGGAAATTTCTGCCATGAAAAGACAAAAACTATCGCGGGACCAAAGTTTGTTCGCATACCTGAGCACCGCTTGATATAAATCCCTTTACGAGAGACGAGGAGCGAGGGTTAGAGAGGTAGAACCGTGGGGAATTTCCCGTTCAACTGTAGAGAATACTTTTCCCTTATAGATAGTTTCCACTATGGCGTCTGCATTCAGGTTTACCCGTTCGCAATAACTTGCTGTAACTTTATTCCGGGTGGAAACTTTCTAGCGATAAGCTATTTGGCATTTTCTCGGCTTCGTCGAAGGATATGCGAATTTCGGAAATGATAGGACGGCCGTAAAAATATATTAGAACAATCCAGAAACATGAATGAGGGTAGAACGGATCAATTTATTTTTGTTCACATGCGATTTTTGGTTACATTTATTCTCGAGGTCAGAAATCAGAAATTTGTTAATGTGTAGAAAACCTTATTCATGGTAAAACAAGCGTCAATAGAAGCGTTGGGTGTGGCGCATAGCTTCCTCATTTACCTATCATCTTCTTCCAACTATCATCCAAATTTAAGGGAACTCGAACGACTAGAGATTGAAAAGGTGTACGTTTGGATACGTTTGCGCATGCGCAGAATGAAGTATTGATTTGGCAACAATAAAAATTCTACAACCTAACTCGCGCATTCTTGGACAATTCCATCGAAATCGGATGAAAGCAGTGGAAATTAAGCTTGTTACTAGGCTTTCGTATTGTCGCATGCGCAGTAGTTATTATTGGCACAATCATGTTGAAATTGATATGGGATGATCAAATCGTCTTCCCTCAACTATCATCCAAATTTGAGCGAGATCAGACGACTAGGGCATGAAAAAATGGAGCAAAATAAAATTTACGTATGTGTATGCGCAGAGCGGAGTATTTATCTGGCAACAATGGAACTGATAGAGGACTGCATACACCCTAGCCCGCACATTCCCTAAAAATGTCATCCAAATCGAATGAAAACTGTGCAAAATAAGCTTGTTACAAGGATCTCACATAGGTGCATGCGCAGTAGCAATTGATGATACGATCATGTTGAAATTGATATGAGATGATCAACTTGTCATCTTCCAACTATTTTCAAAATTTGAGCGAGATCCGACGACTACGGAGTTAAAAAGTGGAGCATAATGGAATTTCCGTTTGCGCATGCGCAGAGTGCAGTATTGATTTCGCAACAATGAAACTGATAGGGGACCGTCTACAGTCTAGTCCGCACATTCCCTGAAAAATTCATTCAAATTGGATGAAAACTGTGGGAAATAAGCTTGTTACAAGGATTTGCGGACACACGACAGACACACACAGACACACACAAACACACACACAGAAAGACAGACGCGGAACCAAAGTTGTTTGGATTGGTCTAAAACGTAATATGCGAGTGGAAATTTCAATTATTTTGGAGACCAAAAATTTTTTTCTTCCGAAAGTGAAAACAATGCTTCCGCAACCTTTAGGTAGACTCGGAAGCAATAGATAGCCTAATACCCTATCTATTAAGCCTAATACTCTATACCAGGGGTGCTCAAACGGTCGATCGCGAGTGCTTTTTGAGTAGATCTCGAGAAGAAATTTTTTTTTAATAAGTAGGTAACTAAACTGCAAAAATTTATTACGTAATAACACTGCTTGCGGCAAAAGGCGGCTTTATCAAAGGAACTTGGAGCTTCAAGGTAAAGGAAAAACTATTATTGAGATGATTAGCGCAGTAAACGCATTCAAAAGAATATGGTAAATATGGCAAATTGCAACTTATGATAGATCAACTGAAAAGAAAGGATCTGAAACATTTTCCGTCTTTGAAAGCAAGGATTCCTCAGTTGAATTATGATACGTATGAGGCTGAATTATCAAATATGTTGGGACAATTCGAAATGCGTTTTTATGATTGCAGTAAATTGGCAAATATAGCATCATTTATGAGTTATCCTTTTTCATGTAAAAACATTGAGGAATTAGCTACTGAAGTAGCAAGTCAGTTTAATATGAACTCATGTTCTGTTGAAAATGAGTTGGTGCAGATTATATCAGATATACATCTCAAAGCTACAGGATCTGATACAAATTTCTGGTGTTTTATATCTGAAGATAAATATCCGAATCTAAGGCAAATCGCCCTTCAACTGACGGCAATGTTTGGTCAACTTACTTGTGCGAGTCTGCATTTTCTGAAATGAAGATAATTAAGTCAAAATATCGCAATCTACTAACTGACGATTATATGTCATCATGCTTGCGATTGGCGCTCAGTGGTTACACACCATCTTATGAAAAGTATGCTGAGGACATGGAGTGCCACGCTTCAACATCCAAAGTCACTCCTTAGTTGAGTTTAACACCATATGTAACTCTTTTGTTTTGTAACAACGAATAAACTCGCAATTTTGAATAACTAGGAGTTTTTTCATTGATATTATAGAGAAGAACTTAAGTAAACCTAACCCAAAACTTGACTAAAATAATGTAAATTGTGCGGAAAGCTAATATCTATATATGCTACGGTACAACCTACCTTGGTATCGTGTATGTACGACAACCCTGCATCACACATACTTGCAGCCTCTCAGAGTCGATCGTAAGTAGTCTAAAAATATTGAGGTAGATCGCCAGCAGTTCAAGTTTGAGCACCCCTGCTCTTTACCCTTTAATACTATGAGAATTAAACTCCGTAGTGAGTGGGGGGGAGGGGGGATCATCTTGGGTTTTTGCGGAAGGGATTGCATATCCCAATTTTAAACTTTCCTACCTCTACCCGAACCATGGGCTGGTTGGTGGGAGGGGGATGGGACCCCCGCTTAACGCTTGTTTTTTGCGTCTACACGCGTCGTTTCCTACGAACTCGGGATGGACTCAACAGTAACAACGATACATCCCACCCCTTGTGAGCAAAGCGAGCTAGAAAACATAAAAATACATATATATATATATACATAAAATACATATATGTACATATATAAAAATACATGTACATACAATAAAAATAAAAATACAACAAAAAGTTCCTGCCATGAAGCATGATCGTATGAGCGAATTTTCGTAAATTATCGTACAATATTATGTTACATTGTTTTGAAAATTAAGGAATTTCAGGGAAAAGAAATCGTTAACTATCAATTTTATGGAAAAAAAAACGTTCTAAATAATATTCTGAGATTCAAAGAAAAATTTTGGGTTTCAAACTTTTTTGGAGTTTTTATCGTTTTTTAGCACATTTTCATGAAATTTAAGTACATTTTTCATTATATTTGGCAAAAGCCAAATCAGCCAGTTTCTTTTGAAATTTGACCAATTTGTTGTACTCAAGAAGTGCTGGAATGATATATATATATATATACATATAAGTATATATATATATATATATATATATATATATATATATATATATATATATATATATATATATATATATATATATATATATATATATATATATATATCGCTGTGTCAGCGTCGTCAGCTCTAGTGAAGAAGGCTTCTTCACTAGAGCTGACGACGCTGACACAGCGAAATATTCTCTCTCAATTTTGTAAGTTTATTTAAGTGTTTCCTATCTTTTCCAACCTTCTGTAACAACTCAAATTAATATTACACGCGAGTGTTTTCTTCTTTCATCAAAACTATATATATATATATATATATATATATATATATATATATATAAACTCGGCCCTTCGGGCCTCGCAAGGGGCTCCGCCCCTTGACCCCGCCAGGGGGGCTTCGCCCCCCTGGACCCCCCTACTCTATACTCGGCGCTTCGCGCCTCGCCGGATCTTTTCTCTTTTCTACTGTGTAGAAAACGAGGATAATTTGCTATGCAATTCGTCTCACGAGAAAAAAAAAAAAAAAAAAAAAAATTCAGGCCTGGCCGGGATTCGAACCCACAACCTTCGTCTCACGAGAAAAAAAAAATTCAGGCCTGGCCGGGATTTGAACCCACGACCTCTCGCTTCCCATCTCGGGACAAAAAACGTTACACAAAAAAAGTGGACATTTTAAAAAAATTATTGGGGGTCGGCCTAAGAATTGCATAGCATTTAATATATATATATATATATATATATATTTATATATATATATATATATATATATATATATATATATATATATATGTACTTGATTGTGGACACTGTGCTACTGCACTATATAATAATTAAAGTTAAAGGAATTTTTTACAGAAATAAAGAGGAAAATGTTTTTGATATTTCGAATTAGTCTTTGTCAAAATTAGAAGAAGAAAGAGTGTTTTTGGAATATTCCCTGGAACCAATATATATATATATATATACACGAAAAAGTGGAAACTTCAGGAATCATTTCTGAATGCCTCAAAACGGATTTACAATTTGCAATAGCTTCATTTTTTACGAGAAAAGAAGACGAGTTTCTTCCCAATTTCCAACAAACTGATCATCATTATATTTCACCTTCTTCGAAAGCCATCGCTGAGACCTTTAAGGTGAGAATTAAAATTGAAAATGTGGTATAATAACACTTTTCTTTTTATCTACGAAAGTAGAACTGAGGTGAGGATGAAAAACCTAATTCAGTCTATGCGGCTTGAGTTTTCAGAAAATATTCTTACCATCACAACTTTTTTGACCTGTTTTCTTCTTTAATCTAGGAAAAAGATCCTTTATAAGAAAAAATAAAAAAAAACTCAACCTTCCTACAATCTCCATATTAACGAGTTTAAACTCTTAGACCAGCATTATGAAGTTTGTTGTTACATTTTTTTTTCCTGCTTTTCTTGCATGAGTAAAATAAAAAGTCAGGGCCCGAGCTATTAAGTGCTTAAAATACGCAAAGCACCTGCTTCCCCTCTGACCCGCTTTATTTTTGCATAATCCTTCCGCGCTTTTTTAAAATAATTGTTCTTTCATAAATTCATTACCCCTCCTATTCGCTCGGCAAAGCTTTCAGTGTTTAACTTAATTACAGTAACTCCGCCTAAGGGTATAATGTTAGAATCAGTAGGTACGTTTATAAAATGTCTGGGAACGCATTAAACATCAAACATATAGAAGGGCGACGATTTCAATGCGCCGTTTCTCCCGTTCTATTAAAGGAATAATTGCGGTGTTAAAGGCCTATGTTTGAGTATCATAGTATATAGTGTGTTCAATTAATTAAGCCCTTCCCAACTGACTCTTTTGGTTTGAGTGTTATGAATTTGAACTTGTGAGACTTGAATTTATGTTGTGTGTTCAAACTGCCTACCAAGATATTAAGAATTCGTAATTGGTAGAGATTGATGAGTAACGTAAGGATAAATAGGAATTGCCTGGCGACAATACCGAACAATGAAATTTTACATCGGTTTGCCATGTGAGGTAATAAATGTAAAAATGCGCAATTCTGTCAATTATTTCGAAATTAAGAATAATATCAATACACGATTCAGCGTTAAAAGTAACGAAAAATCAAATGTAAAAATTGAAGGGGCACCTACTTTTAGAAAATCGATTATGCATTTTCGCAAATTTGCTCGAAGGAGCATTTTGTAGACCTTAGTCAAAATGTTTGATTTGCCGCATTTCTCAGTATTCTTCGACTGTTTGTTGAAAGAGTAATAAATTTGGCAGCAGAAAATCTATTACAGTAGATATTTCTCATTTGTTCTTCAGTTAGGTTAGCTCAAAGGAGAGTTCCTAGTAGATCTGTCTATCTCAGTACGGTGAGCCGTAACGAGGACGTTAAGGGCGACCGACTGGATGCTAACCACAGTTGAGAAAAATTTACCGCACCTTAAAGTCACATCAAGTCCTCAACGGATCTAGTTGTAACGCTAAATCCATCGTCATTTCAATTTCTCGCGCTTATGCTTTTCCCTTATTTCTCGTGCTTTTTTTCGTTCAATTTTTACCCAGTTCTCTTTATTTTCTATTTCAAAGGTCCTTATAAGAACCAACAATGAACGACCTCGAAGATTTCGCGGAGTTATACGTGAATGGCGTGTTATCTGCTTTTGAGGGCTTTCTTGAACAGGAGACTTCGAGGAATCCGCCTCGCCAACTCCGTGAGCAATACGGAATCTTTTCTTGATTTTTCTTGAAGAATTTCTTCTTCAAGGTCTTTTTCTTCGAAAAATCAGAAGTTGCAGCTACAAGATCTTGGGGGGGGATGTATACAGTAGCAGTGTTACTTACAAACTGTCATACATGTTTATATGGTAGCCAGTCAAGTGATTATTTTTCTATTAACCCCCACTCTGCAAGAATATTTAACGCAGTAATGCGAACTTTGTTTCCTATCGTCAACAAACATGGCGTTTCTATCCTACCTAAATATCTGTAAATAAAAATGTATTTACGTTTCCCTACATTTTGTTTTCAATTTTCCTAATCAAATCTTATCGCATAACATTGTAGATAATTCGGTCCGACTGGTTTCTTCTAGAAAGTTTTTTATCTAGAACCTTTTTTTCCTTTTGAGTTATTGTAATTTCTTTATTATAGAAAATTAACAAAATATAGTCAAATCGTCATCGACCTGTTCTGTATCAAAGCGACCTTCCCAAAATCGAGCTTTAGTGGAATGGTCTTTCCATTTTTGAACTTGGATTTGAGTTGATTTTCCTACATTACCAGGAGAGGACGATGAAGAAGACGGCAAATCTATTATGTTTTTGGGATTTTATTTTATTTTAAAATATTCCCGTATTCTCGCATTCATTAATCCAATATTCTCGTATTGACCAACCAAACAAACTGAAGGAAATCCAGGACATGGTAGTGAAAATTGTGGGAATCTATGGGAATTTAATTATTTATTTTCTTAATTAATAAGGGTGCTACTTTTTAGATTGGCATTCAATCCCGGATCTGATATAGAGAGCATTCGTGATTTTTTTTCAGTTCGATTCGAACTCTATTTTCAAAAGTCAAACTGACCTAGTGGTCATTTGGTACCTACGCCGTCAGGCTGAAACCTATAAGTGTGAAATGTAGTGCATTTCCAGCCACAAGTGGTGTTGCGCATGGCAATGATACAAAACTTTGAAGTGAAGGTAGGTACTAGGTTCTAATCTTGGGCCATATGCAATTTTTTTTCCACTTCATTGATGCACTTACTCTGATGTGTTCATCCAGGTCACTTACATGTTAATAAAAAGATTGATTTAGGATATTTATCTTGGGAGATGCATCCAAATCAATAAAACATATCACTAATCTGTTAGAATCTATTCAAATTTAGGTAGAAGTTTCAAATATTTTTCAACGTTTTCAGTCGATTTGTCATACCGTAGCAGTTCTTAGCTTAATTGTTTGGACATGAGGGGTATTGGTTAATGACAATACAAAAAAATTAAGTTTTTCACCTTCCTTTTGTTGTTGAAGGGTCTTTGCTAATTAATAAGGTACGAGGCGGTATTGGATATCGTTTCTAACCAGAGAAGAGTGATTCCTGTGAATATCATCAAAATCCCTTAAGTCATTTAAAGAAAAGGCAAAACAAAAAAGTGCTGAAAACGATGTTTTTTCGCAAACCGAAGGATTATTATAAGCTTATTTATCGACAGTAGCTCTTGCGTATAGGAACCCGACCCCGAAACTGGAATTTTTAAATGTCGTACTGTAAGATCACAACCGTGTACACGAGTTATATAAACACGTGAGTATCTACATACAACACTATTTGTATGAAATGAATAATGGGTTCAGGTTGAACAAAACATCACCCTAGCATGAGTTTCAGAAACTTATTTTCAAGTTGATTGCAGAACTTTCCCTTCACCCTTCGAATTAAGTAAGGAAACTAAAAAGTGCGCGAGGTATACGTTTCAACAAATTCATCTTTTTCTTTAAACTTTTATTCACAAAATATATCACAGTCTTTGGTTAACATTACCTACTACTTTTTAACAACATCACGTTCCTAAAACGAGTAGGTATACTTTTTTCAACCTACTTACTAGGTAGGTGACTAGTCAGTCATATGATTCAATATCAGGTTAGCTAACAACTGGAACACCAACTACAATATAGCATATTTTTGGCACCATTCAAAATAAATCACAGTTTAATTGGAACACGGAGTATAACCTAGAATAAAATATCAGTCAACGAAAACACACGAATTGCCTAATTACAGAAGAAACACTGTTACCCAAATGGCAGGTCACATTAGAATACGGTTGACTGAAATACGTCTGGAACGGATCGTTCAGCCACCGTATGTATGCGGTCGAATACGGAACCGTATTGTGAAACATCCACCGTATCGTTCCATACGGGCCGTATCTACAGTGACCGTAAAGCACTAGGACAATACCGCACGACGTAATTGTGTTTTACGGACCTGCTAGGAACTCCCTAATATCGTAGACTAGAGGTGAATACTTATTTGTTTTGTATTTTAAAAAAAATTTAGCTATCGCACTCTATAAATATAATTTACCAAAAGACCCCAATCCTCATATTCTCATCAATGGTGTCGTAGTCCCTTACTTGTCCCACGTTAAAAATCTTGGTATCCATGTGGACAGAACTCTATTACGCAATCATCAAGTTACACATATTTGAAGTCGCATTTATGGTACTTTGCGTAGCCTTAGACGTTTACCACGTTTTACACCTCGATCTCTCAAAAAGAGGCTCGTTACATTTCTTGTATTGCCCCATCTATCATTGTTCTACATTTATATCCAGTTCCCTTTCTGTTACGTTTTTTAACAAAATAAAAATTACTTACAACAAATAGATTGGATAGATTTTATTTATTTCAATGGAGACACATACATATGATGATAGTACAAAAGTAGAACTAGGCTACTCGCCTAGCTTACTTTTCCAACGGTAGGCTTGGCCCGTGCTGTTGGTTAAAGTCTAGGCGATTTGCCCATGATTTCAAACATAGCACCAGGCACGTAGCCAGGATTTTGCCTTGGGGGAGGTCCAGACCCCCCCCCCCCCCTCGCCCATCGGCCCTCTTCCCATTTCAATAAATTTTAAAATACGAATTTTAAGTCACAGGAGAAGAAATGTTTTACAAATATGATGAAAAACTATTTTTAATGAGGCAAAAATATTTAATAGGTAGGTACATAATTAGGATTTTAGGTGACAGTCAAAACAATTTTTTACAATCATGATAAACCTTGATCTTCATACAACAACAAAAGTTCAATTTTTAGGAATTTAGTTGATCATAAAATGTTTATAGTAAGACTTTTCTGTTTGCTTATAAAGACATCAAATCCAGCACGTCATCAGCCGCGAACGACAGTGGATAATGAATTGACATGATGGTCAAATGAGAAAAGTGTTCGTTACCCATCTTATTTCTAAGGTATTTTTCTAATCTTAATTTCTAAGGTACTGCAGGATCCCGTAACGTAAAAGTTAGGAAGACATCTAGGAACATTCTCCCCGTAGGATATTGTAAGGAGTGTGGGGCGGAATACAGAACCCCGTGACGCACATAGGATAGATAAATTTCCCCTAGACTGCAAGATCCCATGAAGTAAATTTATGAATTTTCTAATCCCGGAACGGATGGTGATGTGTTGTGTGAATTTCCGCTCCGCAAGAAAATCGATTTTCGAAGCGTTAGATAGCGTTTTTATTTTTTTAACCAAAAACCGATGGAAAACGTACCAGACAGGTTCACACTACCAGTCATACTTCTTCAAATTCCTACTTCGAAGTTGAGTGCCAAATTCTGTCTCATTCACTCATTCCAAAAATGTTAACTTAATTATTGTTATTGTTGTGATATCGTTGGAGCAACGTAATTATGTAGCTCAGTAATATGGTTGTTGAATAATCAAAGAGACAATGCAACCCAATGTCCCCATGGTTGTAGAGGCTTTACAAGAAGAGAACTCACTCTACATAAATATACGCTCCAGACATCCAAATATAGCGAACCTGAATACCAACCGTGGTACTCAAAGTATAATATCAATACCAAATGCTGATCCTATTCAGAACTATTTCATAAGAGGCTTAGGGGACGGGATGTTAAATTCTCCAGGAGGCTGGACCACATTAAGATGGGACATGCTGTAGCAGAGAGCTATGCGTCTGCAAGGAAAGCAGTTCGAGTTACCTCAGGGAGCGGTCGGCGTGTCACTCCTTGCTGATGAAGTGAAAGGGCTAACCGAGGGAATACGAGATTCGGAGAGAATTTTCTTCCTCTGTAGTACTGTCCTCCAGAGAGAGAAAGGAATCTCTTCAGGGGAAGATGTCAGAAGGCTTCTGAATACCATAATAAAAATGTGGAGTGCTGAAAGGTATGAAGAGTTGCTACACGGCAAGGCTTACACGGGTCGTTCAGGTATAGTGCTAGAGGCGTTTATCTGTCTTTAAGATCGTATACATACATGACCCATGCCCGTGTACTGAAATACCTAACTTCTTATCTCAGGAATCTTACCTCTCCGTATTGGAGCTATTAGCAGAACCTATGAGTATTATAAAAATAATTTCTGAAGAATTTGACATCAGACGAATATTCTCTGTTGGTAGTTCGTGCTAGTGAAATAATAGATACTACCCTAACCATGAATAGTTGCATAGCACGTTGACATAACATCGCATATGCGTCTACATAATCTACACATAGCTTGCATATTACAACTACAATGGTATTTGATGTCCCTATCATCTATAAGTAGATAAACTTTCTATAGTAGAATTATTGTTTTATAATATCATACATACGATGCTGTTTACATCGTAAATGCTGTTTAGCATAGTTTCGCAATCCACTGCCCCATTTTTCACTAGTCACGTTAAAATTTGCTTTTTGTAGTTTGAGCTAGTATAATTTTGAGCTCTTTTCATATGACTATCCAGCGCTCTGTGACGACTGATGTACATGATAAATTTTCGACTGTGTGTTGACAGCGTTAATCTTGGTCTTGGTGCAATTACATTCCCTGCGACTACATATCTTGTGGTACATGCTGAATTGCGCTGTGAATTTATTATTTGTGGATACCTACTTATGGAATTGGAAAATTAAATTTTTAACATATAGTTGCCTTATGGTAAACAGCTGTGATATATTATATAGATTTATAGATGGCGTCCTAAGCGGTAATGACAACATTATTTTCATAACGATTTTCTGGCGTGCGTGTATTTTATTTATATGTGAAGTGTATATTCCCCCCATGCTATTATTCCATATTGAAGCACAGACTGTAGCATACTGTAATAAATAAGTTTTATCGTATCTCTCGGAAGTGAGTGTCTAATGTTGTAAAAAATGTACATAAATTTCTTAATCATATCGTGAGTATAGTCAATGTGGGGACTCCAATTTAGCTTTTCGTCCAAGACTATACCAAGATACTTATGCATGGCAACGCGCTGTATTGCGCCACATGAAGAGATGATATTTTTTTTTTTTTTTGCTTGTATGTAATGTGATGGCTTTGGAACGCACTTTCTACCACCATTCGCTCGTTACCCACCCTTGGACGTTTCCGGTTTCCATCTTTCTCATCAACATATGTTTTGTGTCCTCCATAAATAATCGATCTTCACTTTTTTGTATTCACAGTTAGATAGTTTTCATAGAAGCATTTTCCTACCACGTTGATCACTAGGTTTGCATTGGCAAATACCATTTCCTATGTGTCACCTTCAACTAGCACGGCAATGTCATCCGCAAATAGATACATTTTAGTGTTTTGTAATTCTAAAGGGGTCTACGTATATATGGCCTCAAACCTCGTCATACAGTACGAGGTTAAACTTTTCTGAACTTACCCATTGATGACTCTCTAGATGTGAGAATTCTAAAATTTGTTTTTTCAATTCCGAGTGGTTACTCTCCCCTTACCTGAGACTCTTATTCCGGAGAGCACGGTCATTGAGGTCTGGACCACTGCTTGTGCCTTCACATAAGGGATCCTGTTTTGGTAAAAATCCCTGCAAATCTATGGGCCAAGGCTTTGGAACGCACTTTCTACCACCATTCGCTCGTTACTCACCCTTGGACGTTTCCGGTCGGCTATTATTAATGACCACGACAGATTTAATGAGTGGCAATCTTAGATATTTCCAACTGCCCCCCCCCCCCCCCCCCCCCTCTAGGTTCTTTAGTTTCTTTTACATTATTACTAAATTATACTTCTCTATTATATTCATTATTCATTTATATTTGTTGCTCATACTTTTGTTCGTTATTTTGTGTATATTTGTTCACGCAGCCGTTGCTAATAGTTGCTAATAGTTTATATTGTTTTTGTTCTAAGTCATTCACGTCTGTATACGACACACATGGAAAACACAGAATAAAGGGTTTTTTTTTTAATTAACATTTGTTTTCACCCGATTTTATTATTTTGAACCTGTATCTGACTATTCCATCGACGAAGAAATGAATCGAAGCAATTCGTTAAAGCATTAATTTACTCCTTTTGCGAAACAGGGATATCGTGATCTCTAGTGATGCTAACAATTCTACGTACTGCATGCATTTTAATTCATTGTAAGCTTCTCTCAATTATCAAGGCAGGCAAAACTTCGAAGTGGATGCTACATTGTGCGTCTGAAGTTCGTCAGTGCGTGGTATTGTAGGGGAAACGTTGAATGCTGAACAGCTTTTGAATGTTGAAACCAGACTTGTGTGTAAAAGCACTACTGAGAAGTAGCTCCGACGGAAATATCATGACAACTATTATGCGCCTTCTACGACGAAGCGAAGCGGAGTTTCTAAGCGATATGAAAGTAGGAGGGAAGTGGGCCGCGTGTTGTGGTTGGTAGATGGATGAAGGCTCAGCTTTTGAAAACAAATATAGATGGGGTAGAGGGGATGGGGAAAATGTAAACTCGCAGCTTGAAGGGAGAATGGGAGGGAGTGAGACGTACCAGCAGGAGTGGAGATGAAGAGGCTATGGAAATGCGTTCTCATCAGCCCAACGTGAGTTTTCTTATAATATGGGATGGAACGGATTCAGGCCTGCGTATTATTAGAGAGCTTCATCAAACAATAGGTACATGCTGTTCAGTAATGCAAACCATTACGATATGGAACGCTCATAACCAGCCTCCCAATAATCAGGCACTCTAAAAGTGTTTCAATACAAAAGCAATAAATTGATAGCTTTGTTCGAACAACACCGAGAGCGAACCCCGGGGCTCCTCCAGAGTTGCCGTGGGGTTAGCTCCAAGGTCGCCCACTTTCGTGTTTGTTGGAACACTTCAGAGAGAGCTGTGATAACAAATGTAGTAGAGAAGGTGAAAACAGTTTAGAGAAGGTTACGCGGATATGTAGTTTACCCAAGGGTAACAGGTTATTTCAAAATGCGCATGCGTAGGGCTCGAAGCTCTCGATGAGGCCCCGTAACAAGTATGGGGCTGCTTCCGGCACCCCCCAAAGCAGCTCTGGGAGCGCTTTAAGATCTGTTGGAACACGGAGCTCTCAACCCCACGACCTTGTTGGAACGCAATTTCGAGCTCTGAGCTCCTCTAGGGCGCCCTTTTGTCCTTGTTGGAACAAAGCTTATAATAATATATAGCTTTGTTCCAACAAGGACTCATTAGCAAATATGTTTTCCTTTTTAAGCGAGCCTAATTTCAACAGTTTTCATCTGATTTTGATGAAATTTTCAGAGAATGTGCGGGTTAGGCTGTAAATGGTCCACTTATAATCCCACACTAACTAACGCCGAAAGGCTTATACAAATAAACATTTTCATTTCAAAATTCCATACTTCCGAATCATTAATCCGTTTTGCGCATGCGCAAACGTAAATTCCTTCAAGCATAATTTTTTTTTACTCCCTAGTCGTCCAATCCCGCTCAAATTTGGTACATTGTTGGGGGACAATGGTTTAATTAGTCCACATTAATTTCAACCTGATTGCATCATTATTAGCTCCTTCGCATGCGCGAAATTGTACTCCCAGGAACAAGGTCTAGTTTTCATCAATTTTTATTACATTTTCTGGGAATTTGTGTGTTCGCTACCAATTTCATTGTTCCCAAATCATTTCTCCATCCTGCGCCTGCGCTAACGTAAATTACTTCAAGCATGATATTCCCTTTTTTTTTAAACATCTTTACTTTGAAGCGTTAAATAGCGGGGTCTTGGAATTGAAATTCCTTCTCGGAGGCACAATGCGCCTTGTTCTGATCCTAAATTACATACGGGGTTTAATAATTATTATGAACCAATGATCTGCGCAGAAGAGATATCTAACACAGAAATAATAAACCATTGTGCTATAATGTGCAGCGTATATATGGCGCAATATGGCAGTTGAACAGTTGGACAGCACTTGGACAGTTGAAGTTAATTGTTATTCAAGTTTGATTGAGTTTATTGAGTTTGTTGTTATCAAGTTTGATGATGAACAACAGTGTAAAAACGTGCCTCTACTTCAGAAAGATATTCTACTGGGTATAATATGGTATTTCTCAACTTACCTTGAAACTGAGCGCCAGCCAAGAACACGAATGGATAGGTCAACTCGATTGAAATCACCAAATATTATAAAAATTAAAATAACAACAAACAATATAAACAATATACTATAAACAAACAATATACTATAAATTATATAAAAAATATTAATTATATTTAACTAAAAAAAGTAAAAAAGAAATAACAGGTTTCACGTTTAGCTCTAATAAACACTAGATAGTAACTAGGCAACTAGATAAAAACAGCGCGGGTAATAATTGGTCGTGGTTGTGATTCACTGCTTTATTGTCTTGATATGTCGGACACATGGCGGGGTTTCTAACTGTCGTTTCAAATTGTCCAATTTTTCATTGGACAGTTTCCGGAATCTCCGTTAAGGAAACTCGATTATTCCAATCTTGGTTTAAACGAGTTTTGGGTTGGTGAAAGACGCCAAGGTTTGATCCTCGAGATTATATTTAATCGAGTTTGGCCAATCTCCGCTTACATAAGTTGTTGGTGAAAGTGGCCCTTAATCTCCCAAAATGCCGCCAGTCACATATTTGGCAATCTCCGTTAGCCCTGATAACAATGATATTGAACAATATGACCGCGCACGAACAGCTGTTTGTTTGATTCACAGTTAAAGTTGATTCACAGTTTTGGGTTCACGCAAACGCAATTGATACTTGGATTTACATTTGATTTGTTGAATGTCCCTCGAAGATGCCTGAGGAAGATCCGACGACGGATTACGCTCTTCGAAGAATCGGTCAACATCGAGTTTCGATGTAAATTCCGACTCGTTCCGATTCGTAAATTCCGACAGTTCTGAAAGTCCTCGAACTCATTGTCTCTCACTTGGAGTTCCCATTGAACAGGTAAGTTTGAAAGGGTTTTTACAACAAATTGATGAATTTTAATACAAAAGTGATATAGAATGATAGGAAAATAACGTAAATAGATGGAAAAGGTGGAGTTACATCAGGAAGATGAATAGCAATCCCTTGTAGAGTAGGTCATGACATCAGCTGATTCATTGTCCCGGTGTTCAAATCGTCTTACTTTTTAGCGAATTTTATTGGACAATTTCCCTAAACTCCGTTGGGTAATCTCCGTTGTCCCAAACTCGATTTAAACGAGTTTAGGGTTGGTGAAAGACGCCAACGTTTGATCCTCGAGATTATTGACATGGATATGTCTTTGCTCTGGGGGGTCAACCAAAAATGTCCTTGATGCAAAATTTGTGTCACAATTTCAGTGTTTTTCACGTACAACCCAGCCGTTGCTAGGGGAATGGACCTTCCGCAGTTTTCATCGCATATAAATCGTTCGCCACTCGTTGGAAAGCGCTTGATTTATGTGATAAATGTTCACATCTCAAGCACGAGACCCTCTCAAGGTATCCGATCAAGTTTGTCCCCCACCCCGGCAACTTCTTGGAACCGTTCCCTACAAGAAGAACTGTGAGTTCTTCAATTCCGTTCAACGCGGAGCAGCTCATGAGTCACAAATGAAAATTCACATTTACTTTTCTAAACTGTTATGTGATCGTGTTATGAGACCACGAAACTATACACTTCATTCTGATCTACATATCCAACTAATCTGCATTTGTACTATGGGATTGACTACTTGATGTTATGTATTTTTGAGATGCGAGCTTGCGAGCATCCAGACCACCAAACTATACACTTCATTCTGTCTGACCTACATGTCCACTAAACAGGTTGAACGGAATTGAAGAACTCACAGTTCTTCTAGTAGGGAACGGTTCCAAGTAGTTGCCGGGGTGGGGGACAAACTTGATCGTTCTAGAGAGTCTCGTATCTCAAGCTACCAATTTCCCCCTCCTTACGTACCTGGCTACATTCCTAAACTAAGTTGATTGGACTATAAACAATTTTAATAAGCCGGTTACAATATTCTTAACGTAAAGCAATAGCATCATTTACTCCACTCCATAGGAAACATTTTCATCCTCTTGACAACAGTCGACTGTTAACAACTCATTGTAGTGGCTTCTCTCCACAGTTATTTTCAACATTTCTATAAGTAAACCGTTGTTTTGTTGGAATTAATCGGGATGCGGCCATGCGGCCCAGGGATTTGTTTAAAGTTGAAGGATTTGTTTACAACTCTCGAGGACAACTGTTATGAAATCCCCAATCAAAGAGATATCCATGTAACATGGTATCTGCTTGTAAAGCAGATAGTGGAACTCGTTTACGAGTTGTTTAGTTGGGTACTGATTTCTCGATGATTTTCTTTTGACATGGATATGTCTCTTTTCTGGGGGTCAAGGAATTTTTCGCGACATTTTTTTTCCCCGACCGACACTTTTTTTCCCAACTGGCACATTTTCTATTGATTTTCACGTACAACCAAGGCGTTACTAGGGAAGAGTAACTCCCATAGTTTTCATAGTAGGAAAATCGTTCGCCACTTTTTGGAATGCTCTCATTTTACCGCGACATTTCATGACCTCCAAGCCATTGTAGTGTCAAGGAATGCTGATTTATTACTCTAAGTTAAAAACTAATATTGTTTTGTAACCATAATGGAATAATCTTGTGAAAAGAAGGCACTACATGGTTGGTATACAATTGAGTATTAGGTACCAACTGGTAAGCAGTAGGTACTAGACATATCCATGATCTTTTGTTTTTCCCATCAAGGGAGAAATTAAAATGCTTGATTTCGAAAACACTGTCTCCTACAGAACAGCGACACTCCTCAGTTGAAAAAGAGGCACTCGCAATAGTTGAAGCACTCAGAAAGTGGAGGCAGCGTTGATTTGACATGGATATGTCTTTGGGCTGGGGGTCAAGGAATTTTTCGCGACACTTTTTCCCGACCGACACTTTTTTTCCCGACCGGCACTTTTCTATTGATTTTTACGTACAACCAAGGCGTTACCAGCGAAATGTAACTCCCTTAGTTTTCATGGCAGGAAAATCGTTCGCCACTTTTTGGAATGCTCTAATTTTATCATTACATCTCATGATCCCTAAGCCATTGCAGTGTCAAGGAATGGTGATTTATTACTCTTAGTTATAAACTAATAATGTTTTGTAACCATAATGGAATAATCTTGTGAAAAGAAGGCACTACATGGTTGGTATACAATTGAGTAGTAGGTACCTACTGGTAAGCAGTAGGTACTAGACATATCCATGATCTTTTGCTTTTCCCATCTAGGGAGACATTTTTTTAACAATAATTATTATAATTTGGTACTTTATAATGAACGATTGTAAGAGGAACTTTTTGTACTTTGTATCCAGGGAAGTGATAGAGAGAGAGGGCCTCAAGGCCCTAACTCTCCCTGGTGGTTAAATCAAACAATCAATCAATCTCTCTCTCTTTCTCATGTATTATTTTAAAATACATTTACCATCATGTTATTTTGCTCTCGAGTAACAGTAAACGCAATATAATCGAAAATCCATAATGTCGCATAAATAAAATTCCCATCATCTTCTTAGTCCATAAAGAACAAAGATATGACTTAGGGTTATAAGGTAAGGAATACTTACTTAAGGCTTATAGATAAAAACTTTTGCCCTTGAAACTATCCAAATATTCGAAAAATATTCGAAAACCTAAAAATATGCTTTTTGGTATCAAATATGAAAAAATATGTGAAATTTAATTGCGTTTAAATGGTTGCAAACCGCTTAAAACTCCCCAATAGGGATTCAGAGCCTAAAAACTGAATATGCAAAATATGTAAAATCTCTTCTCTAGTAATGACGTTTTGATAAAGCAGGGAAAGCACTCTGTTAGGACAGACGTAGACACCTTTCACTTCCTAGTCCATCGAACGTAAGGTTTTTTACTCTGTATGTGTTTTATGTGATGATATTTTAAATTGGAGAGTGACTACCTACTAGCCCTTCCAGAAACATGCCCGCGAGTTGGTGTACCCTGGCTGTGCTTAACCTATGAGAAGGACTAGACTTATGTGAATATCTTAAAGTTTGAACATTTAAATTTTCAGTGTTGTACTTGGAGCAATAAATTTCAGTAGGTACCTATTAGATAACATGCTCGCGAGTTGGGATACTCAGCTGAGCCTAGCCTATTCCAAGTAATTTTCGAACAACATACTCGCAAGTTGGAGTACTCAGCAGAGCCTAACCTATGGAAATCTGAGAATTTTATTGGACTTTGGCCAATCTCCGTTAAATAACTTTTTGGTGAAAGAGGGCCTTTGTTGAGCAGGTAATAACTACTTGAGTAGCTGTATTATTTTTTATTCATCCGTCATACCTATCATTAAATTTTCTTATCTAACGGCGAATGTAAATCAACTCTTGATGTTCAATTTCAAAGAAAGTGGGAGGTCTAGCCAATGATTAAGCTGCCTCCCTGTTGTCTCTTGATGAACACCAATATCCCCACAAGCCGCACCACCCTCCCCTTCCCGCACCACTCCTGGATTCATTACTCACTCTTCTCATTACCAGGAAAAACTTCATCTACATTTTCGCCACGAAATGAAAAATTTCCTCCTCGAAATTAACATTCCTACTCCCTGTCCGCCCCTTCGACCGCCTCGTTTTCGCTCCACACTTATAATAATTGGTGGGTTTTCATTTGCCCATTTCACTTTAAAATGCTCCAGCTTCTCGCTCCCTCTTCTGAGACAATTGTGGTCGAGTAGGAGTATTTCACTTTCAAATCCGCCTTGCCAGAAAGGGTAAAGTGAAATACTCTGTTGAAATATATCTGACGCTAAGTGATAATGAGAATTCAAACTCATACCCAATTCAAGGAACCAAATGACGAGAGGAGAGTGATGGGTTTTTCATCATAATGTCTACGACTACTGTACTACAATAGTTTGACGCCTGTTGAATTGCCGGTTCATCAATAAATATAATTATTAATTTTATCGAATTTTCGTAGAAAATGAATCTATTCAGATGGCTAAAACAATTTTTAGATAAACATTTTCGAAAATTTTCTTCATTGAAATCCGTTTTGAGACATTCTGTGACGAATCTGGTTGGTTTTGCAAAAAGACTGAGCTCTTCCTATTCAGTTTCTTTACAACTTTACAAATACGATAAATATTAAATCAATTTCGACAGTTAGTTCATCATCAGTAACAAACAATAACGTAGTACAAAAAAATGACTCTGATTTTAGCGAATTTCGTAAAATTCGATAATCATCAGAAACGCTTGCATACGAGGCTGCAACACATTGGGACATTTTATGTCTTTAGTTGCAGACTCATATGCAAGCTCTAAGAGGCACTCATCTGATCCGGACCCTGGGCATCATCAAGTAGGTAAATGTCCTAAAGAGGCTACAGACGAAACTACAGCTTCCTAAAGTGTAAAGCATAGAAATTACCTATTAAAATGATTTAACCCCCGCTTCATAAAACAAACCGTTCTCGCAATATTCGGATCACCTGCTATGAATCAAATCATCGAAACACCAGCTCAATGAAATCATCAGAAATGAACAAGCGGTTGCGATCATGTTCACAATATCAATTATTGAAAATGATCACCTGAGTGTACACAATTATTCAAATAACCATGCTCATAACTCAGCTCGTTGGCCACGCACTTTGCAGTAGTTAACGTAATATGGTTGGTTAAATCGAGAGCTTTCGAACGAATGGTCAACGAATTTTGTGGGATAAAAAACGACGAAGTACCATTTCCCTAGCAACGACTCGGTTGTAAACGGAAATCATCAGAAAACCAACCGTAACGCTTTTTGTTAACGCTTTTTTCGTTTATGTGCCAAAGTAAAGACATAAAATTTCAAAAATACACCCATGAGTGTAAATCCAACGATTTTATTACGAAAAGGCAGCGGACGGTAAAAAGGCTAATTTCACAATAGGGCTGCGACATAAATAACTGCAAATAATCGAAATGTAATAATTTGGGAACATTTCATTACCACGATGTTTTTAATTTACAAGGTGTGCTTGGATCAATCTAAAACCAAATAATTGTTTTGTAATTGTCTACTTCAACGTAAATTTGAAATCAGTTAATATGAATTCATGATGGTTCGCAGAAAGAACATTGAGTCTATTATCGTGTCAGTTACCTATATCTTATTTGAGAAATTACATATTTTATTCAATAACATATTTTGATTACATTGAACTGATGAGTTTGGGGTCAATATCCCAATTATTTACGTTTAATTGAATGGAAATATTTTCAGATCTCTCCGAACACGAAATACTGAGTTTTACTGCTGAAAATAATAATAATAATAATAAAAAATAAAAAAAAGTGATTGTAGAATATGTTTGTTTTCTCTATGCTATGTTGAATCGGAAAGAAATTAGCTCCAGAGATCACAAGACAACGGTAACACTAGCTTCCTTGAGTGTGTCTCTATTACGTGTCCTTGTTTTGTGTCGCTATTACATGTCATTGTTTCGTGTTGTTGCATGACGTGGGTTTTGTTAAGAAGAGGGCCGCCACTATCAACTTGTGGCTGCGGCGCAGCCTGCGATGTAGAGATTGATATTGTAGTAGAACAGAATGATGCTAATTGATAGATGGTCTGGATGCTCGCAAACTTACAAAATCGGTATAATACGAAAGGTCGATACAAGATATACTTAGGATGCTCTGGTAAAGTTCGTTAATATAAAACATAGAGATCGGTACTCAACATGTTGATCGGAAAGCGTGGGACGTCCTATTGAAATAGATTTGAGACAAATAGGCTGGGCTCCAATCGTTGGATTCGGTTTAAGAACGTCCCTCTGAAGCAAGGTAATATTATCAAGGCTTCGCATATTATAGGAGGGACGCCCTATTGAAATTGATGGCCGTGACGCATTTTTATGGGTTGTATTTGTGTAATCGCCGACAGACGAATACGATTACACGAATCGGCTTTACTTTTGACTTCCCTACTGTACGGATACAATAACTTTTAATGATATGAATTTACTATGAAATTGACGGGAAAATGTCTTGTTATTTATATTTTAAATATAATTCCTTGATACCCCATTCAAACACTGAAAAACTCGGTATTGAATTTACTTTACGATGGTGGCTTGGGCCTGCCTAAAACCACCTAATTCTATGGTAATAAATGTTCCCATGACTTAAGCAATGCAGGTTATAACAGTTCCGGGCCAAACGCAGGAATCGGTCGAAGGAACTGTTACTTGGACCGTTCCCAAAAAACACTGAGTCCTTCAGCTCCACCTCTCATGCCAGATCATATCACAGCCAAGGTAAGAGCTTCTCTCATTGTGCGTATAGCAATTAACTATTATCCATACCCTTTATTTAATATCTATATAAACATGCGGTATCTTCTTACATTTAATTGAAATGTATGTATTCAATATATCTGGATATCAGCTTAGTCAGATTATCCCCCTTTAATACCTACCTTTTTTGGAGCGCCAACCTACTAAAACAATTGCCATTACAATTTCCAAGTGATTGATTTTTGTCTTTCATTTAACAACCATAAACCTAAAAATATATAAATATATATTGTCGAGAAATAAGAAATGACCACGACACTCACTAAGACTGTCACAAGGTACAAGTCAAATAATGTACTATGAAATACATTGGTTTGTAGTGGGGGCCATGTATAGTATTGTTGGATGTTCATATCAATTATATTGCATATAATTAATTATTATATTCAATAAAACGTTTTCGATTTAATTGAACTAGTTAGTTTTGGGTCAATTTCAATTAGTTTTTGGGTTGATTAAACTATTCACGTTTAATCGAATGGAAATATTCTTTGATCCATCCGACTCCTTGATCATTGAGTTTTATTGCTAAATTCAAAAAGTCGTGCATAAAGAACTAAAAATAAACTTGTTAGTTAGCATGCAAAACTCGTTTATTGCACATTTTAGGTAAGGGCATTCTTTTTTTTTTTTTTTTTTTTTTTTTTTTTTTTTTTTTTTTTTTTTTTTTTTGCAGTTGTAATTTCAATGATTTTATAAGCGCTTCTACTCGTTCCAATTTTCGCAGTGAGGGACGTGGCAGCGGATCGTGACTGCCCATATTTCAACTTCACTAAATTTGTGGAGACACAGAGATACTATCCTGTACGTAACACTAAGGTAAGATAGTAGCCTTGGCATTTTGTGTTAGCATTGGCATGGAGTTGGCAGTTTCCTCTAACGAAGGTGACTTTCAAACACTGAGATTCTCACTCTTGGAACCAGCACGTAAGGGTAGCGATAGGTGTTATGAACGGCAATGATTTTAGGTGGGTTCGAGTGTGCAATCGCATACTGATTTTTTCGAATAGCTTAACAGTAAAAACCCCATCTTAAAAATTATGGGTGGCAGCAAGAAGTATTCACAGAATCCGTCCAATTCGAATCTTGAAAAGAGGGTCTGGGTGTACGGCAATATTTTGGACCTCGGTTGAAGTCAAGAACTGTGCAATGTCAAGGTGCAATCGTTTTGACCGTTTCATAGAATAATCGCTTAGCTCATTATCACTTGATGATTATTTGTATTATTTATATAATAAGTATTTTCTTGTTCAAGAGAATACGATGTTCATTAAACGAGGTAAAGCGCAAAGATACAAAATTCTATTTACCACCGGGATAGCATCTCATGATGTTCAGTCCTGGAGTATACAAGTAAAGCCTTTTCCTGTAAGTATACGGACATTTATGATTTTTGATCTCATCTCATGTGCAATATATTGCCGCGCACTTAGCCCTCTTCCCAATATTCTTCTTATAGACATTCTCCGAAAAGTTCTGGGTGCCATCTTTAATTTGTCGGATGGGATCTTACCGTTCAGCCTTTCCAAACTTTCTAAAAAAGCTTTTCACGCTTTGATTCACCAAACATCATTGTCATACGTAGCTTTTATGAGATGGTCGCAAGTGTAAGAATCTCAATGTTGAAAGTTGCCTGCGTTAGGTAAAACTGCCAATTCCATGCGCATTCTAACACAGAATGCCAAGGCCTGCATCCGTGTTACCTATGAGTGATGGACACCAGGATGGTATCTCTGCGTCCCCTCTAATTCAGTGAAGTTGAGATTTGGGTAGTTGGACCACTGCCAAAATTAACACGAGTTGAAGCGCTTCGAGAATCATTCAACATACTGAAAAACTGCAACGACAGAGATAGCTTACTGCACCGAACAAGCATCTCCACCGCTGTAAGAACAATTTTTTACATGTTAATAATCTTTTAAAATAATATTGGTGCTCGCTTTTGTTCATTTCCAAAGGTAAATTCGTCGAAGGGATCTGACAATATTCTTTAAGAATCGCTTAAACGTGAATAATTTCGGACCCCAAACCGAGCCCCCCAAATCGTCCCCAAACTCATCAGTTAAACAAAAATGTTTTATATATCAATATTAAAAATGGAAGATGTAAAATGATATAAAGTATAATTGATAGCACTATAAACTCAATGTTCTGACTACGTACCATAGTGTCTTCTTAGAAAATATTTGAATTGTAACAAAAACTTTGAGGAAGAGGACAGTTATGAAAGAATTAATGATTGTAGACCGGCCTAACGTATTATTGTAAATTAAGTAGGTACCTACTTAATTCAGGGTAATGAAGTTATTTCCACACATGACACGATGATTGTTTCTAATTTTTTATTTTTTTATTTTTCATTCAGAATCATGTGAAGATCATCTACAAGAGTCGTCAAGACGAGGATGCTGACCTCCCAATCGTGTACACAGAAGCGAAGATCATTTTACCAACGAGATGGCTCCTCTTGCTGAAAATAAGCAAATTCTTGACATCATCAAAGGTGCAATATATTGCCGCACACTGAGCCCTCTACGAGATGATTGCAAGTGTAAGAATCTCAATGTTGAATGTTGTCTGCGTTAGGTAAAACTGCCAATCCCATGCGCATTCTAACACAGAATGCCAAGGCCTGCATCCGTGTTACCTATGAGTGATGGACACCAGGATGGTATCTCTGAGTCCCCTCTAATTCAGTGAAGTTGAGATTTGGGCAGTTGGATTTTGATGCGATGCCTCCACTGCCAAAATTAACACGAGTTGAAGCGCTTCGAGAATCATTCAACATACTGAAAAACTGCAACGACAGATATAGCTTACTGCACCGATCAAGCATCTCCACCGCTGTAAGAACAATTTTTTACATGTTAATAATCTTTTAAAATAATATTGGTGCTCGCTTTTGTTCATTTCCAAAGGTAAATTCGTCGAAGGGATCTGACAATATTCTTTAAAAATCGCTTAAACGTGAATAATTTCGGATCCCAAACCAACATCCAACATCTTGTTCCAGAAATCTGTTGTATACTTCCGGCTACCATCCAGAATTTGTCGGATGTGGTGTTTAATGTTCAGCCATTCGAAACTTTGTGTAGGTGCTTTAAATCCTTTAATCTGCCAAAAAGCATAGTAATACACAGCACATCTCGTGGTGTTACTTTTACGAGCTAGTTCCAAGAGTGAGTTTCTTAGAGACTTTAAATGACCTTCGTTAGGGAAAACTGCCAACCCCATGCCCATGCTGACTCAGAATGCCTGGCCATGAGCTCTGAACAAGAACAATTCCATATACTGTATAAGCAACTTGACAAAAATCCCACCTATGTCAAATCAGCTTTGCCGGTATGAAGATTGCGATGGAACTCCTGAAGAGTTGCTGCAGCTGAACTTTAGCCTGGGACCAACTATGCCGTTCTGCTCTGCTCGTTCTGTAATCTTGGGGAATCCGAAACTGCTGAGCATTTTTCGGTAAGATGTGACATACTCCGAACCACGTGAAGTCACTTCTTCGGATTGCCACACTTTGCTACCCAATAGTTGATACTGCTGCTGAACGGAGAAAACTACTGCATGGGCATGCCGAGGACGACTGGTGTTGGAGCTTATTAATTATGAACGAGGGTCAACGAATCCGCTCTTAATGTTTTACTTAAATTGTTTGTAAGCTACTGTTGATTATAATCATACTACGATATTACTACTAAGTATTTTTAAATCTTATTTAATTTTATTCAAACTCTATAAATTTATATAATTAATCAGTTTGTTTGATAAATTATGAATTATTCCAACAGTTTTAGTTAGTGAGCGGATTTTAGTGACTATTCTGTCAGGACCTTTTTATTTGCAGACAACTGAAACTGTGGAATTTCATCAAACTTGTTGGGTATCATTTATAGTTATAAAAGTAATTGATTTATTTTCTACTGGTTTAAATTTAAAATGTATGTTATTGTGACCACATTAAGGGAATTATTGTCTAATTAATATTGGAAATATATTATTAATGGTGAACTATAGGTACCTAACTAGAATAAGTAAATTTTTGTTAAACTAATGTACTTAATTTTAAATTTTGCGATATTACCAACCAACTGATTAGTGTGTCATTGAGAATGATTATTGTGTGAATACATGATATTAATGATATCAAGAATAAAAATGTTGTTTTTTACGTAATTGATAACCATGTTGTCATATCGGAGAAACATCGCTCACTAGGATACCTCTGTATGCCTTCTCTGTATACCATGGCGAAATGTGTTAAGTCCTCGATGAAATGAACAAATTTGAATGAAATATACACAGTTGAATCAATCATAGTCATACATGGCACATCTCCTGGTGTTACATTTACTTGCTGGTTCCAAAAGTGGGTTTCTCCGTGCTTGGAAGCCACCTTCCTCAGGTGGTTGCCACTGCCAATCCCATACCAATGCTAACACAGAATGTCTGGGCCTCCATCCATATTATTTTCGTGTGATATACAGGATCCTCCTATCTCTGAAACCTTTTTATATCGTTGGTGTTGAAATTTCTTGCTGTCACGTCCCGAACTGATTAAGGTGTACCGAGTAGAAGCGATTCGAGAATCTTGGAAGTTAGGCACTGAACTGCAGAGGTGAACCTATCAATCGAACCTCCAACTTCGCAATAAAAAAGTTTAACACGTTAACTAACAATTATTTTCTTTATACGCTATGTTATGTACTTTTGCAAAAAACTCAGTAATTGGGGAGTCGGAGGGATCTGAGAATTTTTCCACTCGATTAAACGTAGAAAACTACATTAAAATCGACACCAAACTCCCAAGTTCCATTAAATCAAAACGTTTTATTGAATGATATAATTTTTATATTATAAAATGGCAACAAAAATGAATGATATTATATCGTAAATTTTTGAAAATACCTACTTTTGTTACAGCTTCTATCATAATATTGAATTACCTAGCATATTTCCCAAAAGTAATTTCATTACTACTCGTTTTAAATTTTCCGGACATTTCAAGGTTTCCAGAGGCCGATAGAATGTACTTTGGTAGATGGTATGTACCTTCTATGTTGTGATCATAAAACTGTATTAATAACCTGATTTTTCAGTAGAAAACTCAAAACGTTATATTTGATTTGTTGTTTTGACGTTGGTAGGTAATGAAGAGCGAAAAGTGAATCTTTTTCGACTTAGTTTCTTCAATTTATTTAACAGATAGATAAATTAAAATTTTATAGATTGGACCACCATATCGAGCTTTAAAACCAAAATCACATGCATATCTATAATAATATTCATTATAGCAACTAAGTAAATTTGCACAAATATAAGGAAATCCTTATATAAAGATTCCCTAATAGAAAATGAGAAAGGTAGGACACCGATTTCCCTAGAAAGGAATTATGATTGACTTGAACATCTATTTGGTTGAGTGGTAAGGAATGCTAGAAAAAATTGGAAGGGTGTCATTAATTAATTGTATTTTGATTCAAATTCCCTAAGTAAGAATTTGAGCGACCTCATAAATTGCCCAGCATGGATATGACGAAGTGAGGAAACAAATGCTCTTCAAAAGTACTCACGATTCACTATCCTGCAGTATACTGGCATGGTTTGCTATATGGGACCACTAATCAACTGGGATAGGGAAAAATGTAGGAAGACCACACGCACCTTTGGGTAAAATTAAATCACTTCAACAGTTTTAGCGAATTTTCTTAGAAAATAAAGCTATTGCAATGGCTCCAAAAATTTCAAAATAGAAATTTTCAAACATTTTCTTCATTGAAATCTGTTTTGAGGCATTCTGAAATGATTTCTGGATTTTAACGCGTTTATATATATATATATATATATATATGTATGTATGTGTCATTCCAGACGATAACTCTCGATAGAATTGAGATAAAAACTTAGTTCTTTCGCCCAAAAATCAAGCATTTCAGAAGAAAGGATGAGTTCGTTGGACAACACTTTTTGAGCACATTAAATCGGTCAAATTTCAAAAAATGTACAAAAAAATCACAAAAAATGAGAGAAAAGGCTAAACATCGGTGTTTTTATTTTTTTAGCAGAATATTACTCAAATAAAGTTTATTGACTATGAAGTTGATAATTTAAAAGTTAAAGCTCAAACCTTTGCTCAAAATTGTAATTAAATTTCATTAAAATGTGCAAGAAAATCGATAAAAATGTAAAAAATTCTAGAAATCCAATATCTTTGTTCAAATAATAGAATGTCATTTAGAACAAATTTTTCAGCAATAAAATTGATAGTTAACAATTTTTTGCAGACAATATGACGAATTTGAGCAATAAAATTAATAGTTTACTTTTTTTGCACCCAAAAATCTCAAATTTCAAAACGATTTAACATTATACAATTCGGTAATTTACAAAAATTCGCTCAATGACGAACTTTTTTTTTTTATAATACCCACTCAATTTTTGAGAAAAATAAAAGGCTTGAAAGGCGGAACTAGACTGACTCTTCTTGGAGTGAGAGGTGATGGGGGGTTGGGAGGAAGAGCGTTGGCAGCGCGATGTCGTGATTGATCGGCGAACCCTATGGTAGCTCCAGAATGATCCCCAGAGTTAGCACCTAGCATCAACTGGTGGGATTTTCGGACGTGACACAAATAAAAAACACTCACACAGTTTGCATAAGCAGAACCAACTTTTCGAATCGGCCAGCTGGAGCTCTGGGTGACCAGGAGAGATTTTAGCTCACTCAGCTGATCAGGATGGCGCTCCTCTCTTTGCTCGTCTCTTGTTGTCCCAGAGAGGCTTCCTATCAAATTTTGACTTCTTACAGTGGATAGGAGATATTTGAGCACGATTTTGCCATCATTATAAAACTGATATTACGGCTCGTGGGTAGCTGATCCTCACCAAAGTCAGCGAGGCACAAATTCCGACATGGTAATAGATCAAATCAAAATTTGGTCCAAATCGGACCTGCTGTTTTGGAAGAGTAGTGTGCACAAAATTTTGACTATATATCTATATATATCTCTCTTCTCTCTCTCTCTCTCTCTCTCTTTTTTTAAATATAAATTTAAAACATTTTCCTACCAGTCCTTTATCCCATTATCCCCGGTAGTGTTTCCCACTGGGTGCTCAACAACCAGACGTACAGTTGATCATGCTCCGCCTATCAACCGGACCGGAGCCACTGAAAAAGAGCTGAACAACAACAACCCGTGGACGCACTCACCAACCATCAGTCTTTGATAACGCGATCACGCGAAACGTCGACAAAAACCCTGTGAGTTTATTTTTTCAATTTTCTATATTTAATCCTACGGATTTCGTATATATATATATATATATATATATATATATATATATATATAACCGAATGAAATGGATCTACAAGAGCATGTTCAATTCGAACAATGTTTAAGGAAAAGCAATAATTTACAACACAAAGATAATTTTTATATTTCGGCTTAGTTACCCAATTTTCAAACTACGAGAAAAGAAAATTTGATTTTCAGAAATTGTTGAGAAAATCTTGCTATGGAGAAGCGTGGTTGCCCAGAAGTTCATCCCTGGAGGATCATATGCGTCCAACTGACTGAAGCAGCAATAATTTACTTGCAATTTCGTATTTTCTGTGTGTCTCATTTTCTTCAATATCTTCATGCCATTGCAAACATCAAACGTAGCATCATGCGACAAGGCATGGCGGCTCACTGGCATATCTCCCTTTTTCATAACCACTGATGACCTGTGGCAATTCACCCGCAAGTTAAGTGCCGTCCCTACGTAGCATGCAGGGCATTTTTTGCACAACTGATACAAACACATAGGCGTCTGGGAATCTGTTTTGCGCGTGTATGAGTTAGGATTATTAGCAGACATGAAATGTTCCTCCTCTATTGCCAGATGCAAACTTTAAATCTGCTCTTGCCACAAGGACCCTCTTATTGGTGGCGCCGGCCTATCTGATCGTCTATGGGTCAGGATATCTCCGATTGACGATCCTTGTCGATAAGACATTGATGATACTTCTGAAAAGACTCTCCGTATTTTACTTTTTTTTTTTGTTGCATATTTTATATTTGCATATTTCATGCATATATGCTGCATAAAGATCCGGTCTCTAGTAATTAGCCACGCTGAACCGAATGGAAATGTTCTCGGATCATTCCGACACCGTGGAAACCAAGTTTTATTGCTAACAATACATAAAATTGCGCATAAAGAGTAAAGGAAAAACTTTTTATAGCTGAGTCAGGAGATTCGATTGATGGGTAGTTTGGAACGAGTTTGGAATCGAGAATGAGTCGAATCAAAAGAATCGGTCAAAAGTGCGATTCTTTTGACGATTTATTAGGGAAAGGCTTTATATGTTTATGTGAACAACAGGTATAAAATTGTACGAGCAATCTTAGCGTATGAGTGCAGGTATAGTACTCTAGTGTAGAAGGTATGCAGCTATTATATTTAAAAAGATTCAGATTTTTCATTTTCAAGATTTCGTTTCAAGATTCATTTTACACGTCTTAAAGATTTGTGTACTTTACGTCAGAATCTTTTTTGTATGATGTAGAGTTTGTATGAGTAGTTTGTATGAGTAGGTCGTTGTCTTCAAGTAAGTCTTCATGTTCTATTTTGGAAATTGTCTACTGAGAGTTTTGAGTAGTGATTCACTTACAAGAGTCACGTTAACGTCTCTATAAGAGTTCTCTTTCTCTCGGGCTTACGAAAACGCTACGAGAAATCAATGCGAAAAGGTTAGCATTCAACGTGTTCGATCTGACAGCTTGTTTTCGTGTTTACGAGAAATACCAATACCTGGAATACAAAAATTCTCCATCAGCTTCCCAACCCGTTGTAAACACTAAATGGCAGTAAATGGAAAGATAATGTAGGGAAATTACTGTCAAGCTATCATAACGAGAAATACACTAGCTTCCGACTCAAGGTGAATGAATCGCAGACTACACATTACATTGAGAATTAGATCCCCAGGTGAAATGCGCTAGCTTCATTTAGCAGACAGATGATATTGGGTTGGTTGGTACCCGTTACACAGCTCGAGCACACGAGGAGAGCGCTCATTGTGCAAGTAAGAGAGCGGGATGATATATTTCATTTTTTGTGTTTTTGCCCTATACTTAAAGAATACAGATGTGCCGCATTTAGCAGTGGTACTCTCTCAAGAGATAGGGCTACACTTATTCTAAAAGGAGGTATGGGATGGCCTTGTGCAAAACAATTTTGTAAACATACTTGGCGTTACAGGAAGTTTCTTGTAAAACGGTTTAATTTCTAAGGAAAATTAAGGCTGATTCCCGGTAAGACACGATGTATATAGTAATGCCAGGTACACATAGCAATTGATTGTAATTTATTTTATTTTATTCATAATTGTTTTTGGAACATTTTGCATTATTTTTTATTTATATTCTATAAGAAATTAGAAACAGTGTGAATATGGCTTGAACCTCTGACGGACGGTTACACCAACCACGTTATAGCGATTATTTTGATAACAAATGCATTTCATTGTGAAGAGCTTTGTGTTCAATACGTTTTTCTACTTCTTCTTCAATGCTTCTTAGACCAGGGGTTCCCAAACTTTTTTGTACCGAGCCCCCTTGTGGTAAAATGAAAGCCTCCCACGCCCCCCTTGAACAAATGAATGGACATGAAAAAAATGCAAGTTTTACACTGAAAACAATTTTTTATTTGCTATTTATACAAAACTCGATTTGATAACACTTAGCTTTTATGAAGTAACCTTTAAGATAAAAATAAGTTAATCTTAATGTGATGGATGGGTTTGCATTTTCTTTACTAGCGCTGGTATTCGTGGTGAAGTTTTGGCAAGGGCACAACGTAAGTCACTAGCAACATCAAGTTTGTTCCGATTCTTTGTTTTTATTGATACGAGTGTTGAGAATGCTTTTTCACACAAGTAGGTGGTTGAAAAAATCAAAAACAACCGAAGAGCTTCCTGTGACACTCTGGGATACACTTGGAAGTATTTGATCCAAAATGTTGACTTTTCCATTTTTTCGAAGTCATGTTTGGCAGAAGAATCATCTTTTATTTCTGAAAATTCTTCTTGAAGGGCTTCTGGAACATGTTCAACGTCTACATGGAAAGGATCAGTTGAAAGTCTGTAAATATGTTTGTCTGCAGTGTTAGGGAAGTATTTCCCGAATTCATCTGTTAGCGTCTCCAAATGGTCTTCAAAAACCTCCTTGAAGCGTGTTTCATCTAAGATTGATACTAGTTTTGGGAAATTTGAAAAGTTGCAGGGGTTTGCTGATACTTTTTGTCTCCAAACTTGTAGTTTCTCAACATACGTCTCGATATCATCACGATGAGTTAAGATATATGAGTCTCCACCCTGCAGTTTCAAGTTAAGGCTGTTTACGAATCAAGGAACTCTGACAAATATGCCAAAATTACTTGAAAACTAGGTTTGCTGAAGTTCATGCTTAGCTCATTTTGCTTCTGGTTTTCCAAGAACGAAGTTACTTCATCTCGGAGCTTAAATAGTTTTGCCAACAGGTTTCCTTTTGAAAGCCAGCGTACTTCTGTGTGAAATAGCAGTGTTTTGTGGTCAGTTCCTAAATCTTCACAAAGAATTTTAAACAGTCGGGTATTTAGTGCACTGTTTTTTATGTAGTTCACTATTTTAATACATAATTTTAAGCATTTTAAGCATTGAGGTCGTTTGGAAGAGTTTTGGCTGCCAAGGCTTGTCGGTGTATAAAGCAATGAATCCCAGTCACATCAGCCTTTTTTTCTCTGACTAACGGCACGAAGCCTGAGCGAGAACCAAGCATTGAAGGGGCGCCATCAGTGCATACGCCCATTAGTTTTTGCCACGGGAGTCCATGATTGTCAAAAAAATCAGACACGGCTTTCATCACATCAACAGCTTTTGTAGTGGTCTCCAGCTCTGTTGAAAAGAGTAGCTCGTCTTTTATTGTTTCATTTTCAACATATCGAACATATACAACTAATTGAGAACATAGAGCAACGTCTGTACTCTCGTCTAGCTGGATGGAAAAAATGGCGATAGTTTCATTCCATCGACTACCTAGTTTTTTTTTGTCTTCAGTCATATCATCAATACGACGTTTCACTGTATTGTCGGACAGTGGTATTTGAGATAATTTTTTCCAGCTGTCTGCCCCAAGGATGATATATGATAGTTTGGGGCAAAAACGAGCTCGCTCCTGGAGTTGGCTCGATGTTGCCCCAAAGAATGGTCGAATGGTCTCACGCCCCCCCTAACCCGTCTTCACGCCCCCCAGGAGGGGCGCGCCCCCCAGTTTGGGAATCCATGTTTTAGACGGAATATTAAGTTTATGTCCGTGTAAATCATATATTTTATTTGAATAAATACATTATTCAATGAAACGTTTTGATTTATTTAAACTGATGGGTTTTGGGCCGATTTCAATGTACTTATTAATCATATTTAAATAAATTTAAAATATTTTCAGACTCTTCCAACATTGTAATAATAGATTTGTACTGCGGAAAATACATAAAATTGCGCAAAAAGAATGAATTGGTACTGTCTGGGTGGGTGCAAATTTTCTGCAGTAGCTGTTGAACGAGAAGTCCTAACTCGTTCTGCGCCCTCCCATGACCTAAAAATGTGACCATTTGGTACCGACTTTAAAATTGAAATTATTTCTATCCATTGGAGCCTCAGTGAGGCTCCAATGTTGTACTACTCCCACACTATGGGTGAGTATGGTACAGCTCGGGTTTTGCTATCTAAACGCCTTGCTTTCGAATCAGGTTATATTCCCACCTTCGCTACTTCACTGTTTACACCCTAGAATGAAAGGATAGTAAAAAACTCTGCAAATTATTACACAAAGGTTTATCATTTCTTTCTTAGATAGCCTATGATCTGCGATTGGCTTATAATTTTTTAACCCCGTCTGTAACATGTGATAAGAACGGTGCTCAATCTTCCTAAATCGTTTACATCCAGTCATGGATACAAAAACTCCGCCCAACTCTAAATAAATATTTACAAATAATCATTGCGTAACTCTTTCAAATAGTTTGATTATCCTAAAGCCATCTAACTTTTTGGTAATTCACATGAGTACATATCAGATAGTTTTCTATTAAAATAATGGTTCGTAAGGGTAACATTATATTTTGTAATGTTCGTATCAATCATGCTTTTTTCAAACAATTAACTTAATAAATATGGAGATGGATTTGATTAAACTGGTGAGTTTGGATTTCAATGAAGATATTCAGGTTTGTTGAATGTAAATATTCTCAGCTCCCTCCGACTCCGAGATAACCGAGTTTTAATGCTAACAATACATGAGATCGCGCATAAATCTCTACATAACTTGTAAAATTCTTTGAAGAGGTGGTAGAAAAGAGGGGGGTTGCTTGCAGGCTTGTTGCTCGTTGTATTCCGTATCTCTTGTTGCAGTTGTACAGTATCTTCAATGATTTTCGAAGCGCTTCTATATACTCGTACAAATTTTGGCAGTGGAGGAAGGGACAGCGAGCTATAACTGCCCACATCGAAGGAAACACAAAGATACTATTCTGCAGAGTTGGGATACCCAAGTACAGTGGTACTTAAAGTACTTGAAAAAATCTAATGATTTTACAGCAGTCGAGGAAAATCAGTAATAAGAATGACGAAGTATAGCCGCACAAGACGCAAGTACTTCTAAAGTACCTACTGGCCAACTACAAGTGTAATTACATGAACTTGCAATTCCACTTTTTAGTGAGTACAAGTACACGTACTTGCAATCCCAAGTACAACAAGTACATTTTTTATTTTTTAAACCTAGAAGACTATGGAGAATGATGGAGAGGAATATCGGACACCCGTCCGCCCCAAGATTCTTGTAATGAAAGGGAGAGGGGGTAGAAGGGGGTCGGATATTCCTCTCCATCATTCTCCATAGTATTTTAGGTGCTAGTTGTACTTGAAGTACAAGTACTAAGAACAAGTACTTGTACTTGCCACCTACAAGTACGAATCCTGATGTACTTGTACTTGTACTAAGATTAATAAGTACAAATACTTGTGTACTTGTACTTAGAACTTCAATTACAAGTACTGGTACTTGTACTTACTAATTTTATTTCAAGTACAAGTACATCAGGTACTTGTAATGTACTTGCTATTTTTCGAGTATCGTAACTGTTTTTTGTACTTGTAAGTACATTTTTCCCAACTCTGCTATCCTGTATGTCCTGGATGGAGTCCTTGGAATTCTGTGTTAGTATGGGCATGGGGTTAGCAGTTTTCCCCAACGAAGATGACTTTCAAGCACTCAGAAACTCACTCTTGGACCAGCACGTAAAAGTAACACCAGAAAGTATCATATGGCTGGCAATGATTTTTGGTGGATCGGAGGGTATAAATCACTCACGCAAAGTTTCGAATGGCTGAACGGTAAAGGCCACATCCGTAACGGTATGGATGGCAACCAGAAGTAATCAAAATATTTCTACAACATCGAATCCAAAATGAGGAACGAGTAGGTGCCAAAATTAAATATTTCAAATTAAGTGAAACTCACCCGGTGGCCAAAACGCTACTACCTACGTGTGTCCTGCATCATTGTTTCGAATGGGTCCCGTTGCTGGCTTCTTGTTTTCTGCCTCCATATAAAATCCATTTTCAAAAGAAGACGCATACGCACAAGTGAAAACGACCTAGTGCCAAAAACGACTGAACCATATAATTTACCTGTTTTTGTAGACTATGCGCATTTTGATGTATTTTTAGCAGTGAAACTTGGTTATTAGTGAATCGGAAGGATCTGAGAATATTAACATTCAATATAAGCAGCATAGCTACACTGAGTACGACTCGAAACACACCATTTTAATCATATCCATCTCATTTTCGTATAATTTAATTGTTTAAATGATATATGATTCATATAAAGATTAAAAAAAGCCATGACCTAATTACAAAAATTTTACCTCTTGCACGGGAAAAACTTATGCTTTTGGCAATTGTTTATTGACAATATAATACAATGTAATTAAAATTAGATAGTTTTAGATAGTAAAGGTCGATGAGTACTGAAACGTCTCCAAGAAGATTTACTTCAGCATGTAGAAGTTTAACACGTTTTTCACAATTGTTGTCCTGGTCCACTGGATGGGATGAGTTCTCTTTGTGGGGCTTTTATGACACGACCGTAACGACTTCTTCTCACTCCATCTTGGTCAACTGGATGGAGTCCTTGGCATTCTGTGTTAGTATGGGCATGGGGTTAGCAGTTTTCCCCAACGAAGATGACTTTCAAGCACTCAGAAACTCACTCTTGGACCAGCACGTAAAAGTAACACCAGAAAGTGTCATATGGCTGGCAATGATTTTTGGTGGATCGGAGGGTATAAATCACTCACGCTAAGTTTCGAATGGCTGAACGGTAAAGGCCACATCCGTAAAGGTATGGATGGCAACCAGAAGTAATCAAAGGATTTCTTCAACTCGAAAGTCGAAAAGAGGGCTCAGTGTGCGGCTATATATTGTACCTGGGAAGAAGTCTAGAAGTGGGTTATTGTAGGTCAAGAGTGCGATCGGTAGGACAAACTTATCGGCAAAGATTTTATATGTGAACGCCAAGACTGAACTTCAAAAGGAGCTACCCCAGTGGTAGAGAACCTCATATCGTCAATGCGAAATCCACGATTGATAGACCGGTGACTTCACCATCGTGATTCTTGAAGATGAACTTCCCATGACCTCAAACCCAAAATAAGGAAACGAATATTTAAAAATAATCATTGTGTTATTCATTCAAGCAGTTTGATTATACTGCATCCTAAAACCATATAACTATTCGGTAATTGTCCCGTTCACTTGAACTACGTGAGTACATTTCGAATAATGTTCTACTGAAACACGATTGTTCTCAGGGGGAACTTATTTTGCCATGTTTATATGAATCATATATTATTCAAACAATTAAATCAGTCGAATTGAGATGGATATGATAAAAGCGGTGTGTTTTGAGTCGTATTCAATGTAGTTATCCTGCTTTAACTGGTCTCCCCGATTCAGTAATTACCGAGTTTTACTGCTAAAAATACATAAAATTGCGCATGAAGCGCATAACTTGAAAAAATCTTTTAATTGAATACATGAGGGGAGATCCACTTGTTTGGTAAAGGCAGTCTGTATCTTTTGTTGCAGCTGTACAGTATCTTCAATGATTTTCGAAGCGCTTCTACTTGTACAAATTTTGACAGTGGAGGAAGGAACAGCGAGTTGTAACTGCCCAAATTTTGACTCAACTAAATTGAAGGCAACTCAAAGGTACTATCCTGTATATCACACGAAGGTAACATGGATGGAGGCCTTGGCATTCTGTGTTAGTATGGGCATGGAGTTAGCAGTTTTCCCCAATGAAGCTGACTTTCAAGCACTCAGACACTCACTCTTGGAACCAGCGCGTAAAAGTAACAGCAGGGTTTGTAATATAGGTGCTCATCTTGATTCTTGGTGGATCGGAGGGTATAAATCTCTCGGGCAAAGTTTCGAATGGCTGAACGGTAAAGGGCCCATCCGACAAGTCATGGATGGCAGCCAGACGTATTCAAAGGATTTCTACAACACGAATATCGATAAGAGGGCTCAGTGTGCGGCAATATTTTGCTCTCATCTCGAAGCCAAGAGATGGATTATTATAGGTGAACAGTGCGATCGTTTTGACAAATATATAGGGAAAGGTTTTATATGTGAACGTCAAGATTGAACTTCCGCTGGAAATATCCCAACGGTAAGTGGACCTTCTCATCATCAGTGCGCAGTGGACGTTCGGAAGACCAGTGACTTTGCCAACATGATTCTTGAGATGAACTTCCCATGACCATGAACCACAAAACTGAAAATAAATATTAACAATTAATAATTACGTGCCGCATTCAAATAGTTTGATTACTCTGAAGCCTAATACCATCTAACTCGTTGGTAATTGTCTTCTTCATGAGCTACGTGAGTACATTTCGAATAATGTTCGATTGAAACATGATTGAGGAACTTTATTGACATTGATATGTCTTTTGGCTGGGGGTCATGACAAAATAAGCGTGATGTAATGGATAACTAGGTTGTTACCTACTTTCATTACATTACTAATGACGCTACTCTATCCAGAAAATGAGGAAGCCACTATTTCTTAGCAATTAACGAAACAACAACAAAACAGTTCTAATTTTTAATTTAATTGATTTCACCTGCTGTTTCTTATTTTACCTACAAGTTAAGTAGCATAATGGGTCCTACGAAAAATAATTGCAGTTGTTGTAACTTCACTACCTATGTTGATATATTGGCATCCGCCAATAACTATTTCAACTACAAACCCTCCATGTGTTCTATTATCTGTTCTGGTTTCATTGATTAATTGTAAAATATAGAAGTCTTGTAGTGTCGCACGAAGTTCTAGTTTTCTCTCATTTCAGTATCTTTATATATAATTCCGAACGGTCTTTGAAATTGTGAAGAACTTCGCGGTCCGATTTTAGTGTTAGACTGCTCATTCGAATCAGCACGGCCCCAAGTTTGTTGCAAAAGTGTCGCCGTTCGTCTCTATACCCGCCTTGATCGTGTTCTAGGCGGTCCTTATCAACGAGAGTTGTTTATTAGGCTGTGGCGGTAACAACAGTTGCCATCAATTCACGGTAAGTAAGAAACGTGGTGTAATTACTAACATCTAGGAGAGTTAGTAGTTCTTCTGAACGAAGAAATTGAAACTGAAGAACTTGGCGGACTTTATATATAATACCGAGCGGTCTTTATATATAATTCCGAATCAGAACGGCTCCAAGTTTGTTGCAAAAGTGTCGGTAAGTAAGAAACGTAGTGATGGGGTCTTTTCTGATCAGCTGAGTGAGCTAAATCCTTTCCTGTTCACTGTAGGAAGTTGAAACTTGATAGGGAGACTCTCTAGATTAGGGCTTTCCAAGCCCTAACAGGCCTCTAGTTAGATATATTTTACTGTGTCAGTAATGTAAAACATGGCGCAGTCGGCTCTTTTAATTTTGTAAAGTTATCGTCGCGATTTTTCCCTTCGTAATGGCCCAAGCTTTCGTCATGTTACCCCCTAATTTGGATTTGGAAAGCCTCAACATTGCCGCGGAATGGAAGTTCTGGTAGCAGACGTTCACCGACTATCTGATAACAAACGAACAGGAAGAGAAGGTAAAACTTTCATTGCTTAGAAATATAATGGGGCCTGTTGCGGCCGGCATAATTGCAACTCTATTAATTTCTGATGAAGATTCTAAATTTTACGCTTCTGTCATTAGTGCAATCGATGATTTTGCAAATCCTCGCACAAATGTTGTGTTTGAACGATTTATGTTTAATTCCCGACGCCAAGCAGAGGTTGAACCGTTTGATCATTTTCTCACGGAATGTAGGCAACTGTTGTCCTCATGCGACTATGAACACTTTTCAACTGAATCTCTCATTAATCAAATATTGAGAGATAAAATAGTCACTGGTATTAGGGAAAAGAATGTACAAGAAGCCCTATTACGTCAAGATAGTTCAACACTGACCAAAGCCATTAAATTTTGTCGAGCGAGTGAACAAAATAGGTTTCTGGTAGAGAAAATTAACCCACCTCCAAATGAAGTTTCAGCAATTCGTCGAAATAAAACAAATAAATGTAAAAAATCCAGGAAAAATATGGACAAATTTGATTGTGGTAGGTGCCAAACTTTACATGGGCCTCGGGAATGCCCCGCATTTGGTAAACCTTGCAAAAATGTGGTATCAAAAACCATTTAGCAGTAAGTTGCAGCGTTGGCAGAAACATTAAATCGGTAGATTTCAAATCTGAAGAATCTTGCAGTCCCTCAGATGATGACTCAACTATCTCCTGTTTTTCGTTAAAATCTCTTGAACCTAACCCCAACCCCTTTAAATACAAAATCAGAAATGTTAAAGGGGATAGCTCCGAATGGGTAGAAAATATTTATATCGAAAATGTTAAAATGAAATGTTAAGTTGGCTACTGGTGCTGAGGTATGTGTTATGCATTTAAAGATTTTCAAACAAATCAAGAAAAATAGCCGTTAGAATTAAACGTTTTCACACAAATGTTAAATTAGAAGGATTCGATGGCTCAACTACTCGACCAACAGGTAGAGTGTATCTAAAATGTGAATATAATGGATTAAAAACTTGACGGTATTTTTAAATTAGTTGCTTGTGCTTCAAGAACAATGAATACAACTGAATTGAATTACAGCCAGAGTGAAAAAGAGTTGCTTTCGATTTATTTTGGATGTACCAAATTGTATAAATACATCTATGGTCAAATAGTCGAAATTCATACTGACCATAAGCCGCTAACGACGATCATGGATAAGCACATAAGCAAAATAGGTTATATCCGCCTTCGTAGATTCCGGTTGAAATTGCTTATTTACAAATTCAAGTTAATTTATGTGCCAGGAAAACATCTGCAATTTCCCGACATGCTATCCCGAAACTCACTAAAAACAACTGAACGTGACCAAAAATATTGGAAAGGGTGCACTCTATTTCAAAACACTTACTGCTATCAGATGATCAGAAAAATAAACTTCGTAAAGGGACAGCGGATGATGATAATTTAACAAGGCTTACCAATTTCTGTCTGTAGGGTTGGCCTAAAACCTCATCGTTTTCTGAAGAAATGAAACAATATTTTAAGTTGAGAGAACATGTATATTTAGAATCTGGTCTCATTTTTTACAGCAGTAAAATAGTTAGTCCCATCATGCCTCCAAAGATCAATAACTCAAATGATCCACAAAATACATCCAGGAATAAGTAAATCTTTAGAGAAAGCCCCAGAACTATTTTACTGGCCAAGGATGACCAAGGACATAACAGACTGCGTTAAATCTTGCAAAACATGTGAGAAATTTCAAGCCCATGACTCGCAAGAACCTCTAATTTCCCACAATGTCCCCGTGCTGAGACTCCAAAAAGTTGGTTGCGACGTTCTTGAATTTCAATCAAAATCGTTTCTTGTTGTGATTGACTACCTATCTCATTGGATTGAGCTGCTTCCATTGAAACAGAAGAATTCCAACTCTGTGATCAATGGTCTACAAGAGATTATCACTCGGTTCGGATATCCAGTTGAGTTGTTTTCGGACTACGTCCCATTTTCGTCACATGCTTGCATGACCTATTACACTTCAAAAGGAATTCACTTCTTCTCTAGTATTCCGCATTACCCACGAATGGTATGACTGAGAAAGCAATGAGAACAGCAAAAAAAAAAAAAAAAAAAAAAAAAAAAAAAAAAGAGAAAATAGAAAAAAAAACTGAAGAAGAGTGCCGAAGATGGTCAAGATTAGCGTGATTATCTAATGGAATACAACAACACTCCGCTCTCTGGATTGCACTGCTCACCTTCGCAAATCTTGAATAGTCGGAGAATTCGAGCAGAGTTGCCAGTCAGTTCTGAATCACTGCAACCTGAGATTCAAAAGAATATTGTACAGCAACTCCGTCTGAAACAAAACTTAACCAAGCTCCAGCATGACAAACATGCTCGTAAAAAAGAGAAAGTATACAAAAACGCTGCCAATTATTTCAGAAAGGTTTATTATTTTTTCAATTGAGTATGATCGTAGTTTTAGTTGGCTTGCGTACGTCATAAGGCACGTCCAGACTCCTCGGCGTGTCCTATTTCGAGTTGCCACAACCTATACTTCTATAATACCATCAATATGCCTGCGTAGATGGACGTACCTGCAGGGGGAAAATAGATGCAATTAATTAAAACATCTACATTTTACTGGTCCCCTGATCTCAGTATAACGATGTTCAAGTAACTACCCACCAACTAGATATAACATAGATGTATAGATCATTGAAATGATTTTGATAATCATTAAAATCTCCACAGCGGAATATAGTCAATTAAGATGTGGGTAAAACGTCAAAATTGGTCATTTAGGAAACGGTAAAATGATGCTTGAATTAATTTACGTTAGCGCATGCACTGAATGGTGTAATGATTTGAGAAAAATGTAATTAGTAGAGGACAATCTACAGCCTAACCCGCACATTCTCAGGAAATGCTATCAAAATCTGATGAAAAGAAGAAATTAACCTTGTTCCTGGGATTACGCTGTCGCACTTGCGCTTGAGCTACTAATGATGCAATCATGTTGAAATCAATCTGGAATAATTAAATCATCGTGTTATAACTATGCACCACACTTGAGCGAGATTGGACGGCGTGGGCGTGGAAAGATGATGCTTGATGAAATTTCCGTTTGAGCATGCGCTGAGTGAAGTATTGATTTGGGAACAACAATAGTGGTATAGTGGGCCACCGCACCCTAACCCGCATATCCCATGAACATTTCACAAAAATCGGTTGAATAATGTGGAAATTAGGCTTGTATAAGGATTTGCGGATACACTACAGACACACACACACACCAAAGTCTAAAATGCAAAAAGCGAGTTAAAATTTTACCACTGTAAAAAAAAAAGCTGCAAATTATTACATAATGGCTTATTATTTCCGAATCAGATAGTCAGCAATAGTAACCAGCATGCTCTGGGGCTTTCGCCAGTCTCTTTTCTAGTATCCACCTCTGTTCTTCCTCTCACTCCACCCCCCACTCACCACCCACCGTGACCCCTTATCAAGCGTGCCAGGCGTGCGCGCGTGCGTAAGTCTAACATTCAAAGCCTCGAAAAAGACACTTTTTCACCTATTTTTGGCTCATAGCACCCATGGGAGTGGAGCGATCGAGCTGGCGAGAAATTAGGACCAACTAGACCCCAAGTGGAGTCTATGTGCGAAAAAACGGATTTTTTAAGTCAATTCTAAGGCCTTTTATGGCCCGGACGGCGAATGGCGGACGGACATTGCAAATTTGGATTCTACGCACTTTGAAACGTAAAATGACTAAGTTAGAGGGGGGGGGGGGGGGGGGAATAAAAATTTGTTGCTATACGATCACATATGCTTATTATTGAAAATAATAAACCAAAAGGAGATAAAGTTGTCTTCAGAACTAAACATGACTCGACTTGGCAAAAAGCAACAGTTTTGAAGAAATGTGAAAAACCAAGAGCTTATTTGATAAAAAGGAAGGCAACACCCAACCATTGAGAAGAAACTCATCCCAAATGAAGGAATCATTAACTGCAGTGCCTAGGAGCTCTAGGCCTGAAACCCTGCTTCTTCCAAACGACTATTCTTTAGATGACCAATCGACTACCCTACCATCTAATTCAATCCTTCCTACGGGACCAACTCCTCGATCAGAAGTTGACCAAGATGGAGTGAGAAGAAGTCGTTACGGTCGTGTCATAAAACCCCCACAAAGATTAAATTTGTAAAGATTTTGTTTTCATTGATATCCATTGTTTGAGGGGGAGGTGTTGTAACTTCACTACCTATGTTGATATATTGGCATTCGCCATTAACTACTTCAACTACAAACCCTCCATGTGTTCCATTATCGGTTCTGGTTTCATTGATTAATTGTAAAATATAGAAGTCTGGTAGTGTTGCACAAAGTTCTAGTTTTCTCTCATTTTAGTATTAGATATATTTTACTGTGTTAGCAATGTAAAACAGCAGTAAGGAAAAAAAAAAAATATTAAAACGGGATTTAAAACGTTCCAACTCATCCCATCCAGCGGACCAGGACAACAATTGTGAAAAACGTGTTAAACTTCTACATGCCGAAGCAAATCTTCTTTATGAAGAAACATTTTAGTCCTCATCGACCTTTATTACCTAAAACTATTTAATTTTAATTACATTGTATTATATTGTCAATAAATAATTGCCAAAAGCATGAGTTTTTCTCCCGTGCAAGCGGTAAAATTTTTGTAATTAGGTCATGGCTTTTTTTAATCTTTATATGAATCATATATCATTTAAACAATTAAATTATACGAAAATGAGATGGATATGATTAAAATGGTGTGTTTCGAGTTGTACTCAGTGTAGTTATTCTGCTTATATTGAATGTTAATATTCTCAAATCCTTCCGATTCACTAATAACCAAGTTTCACTGCTAAAAATACATAAAAATGCGCATAGTCTACAAAAACAGGTAAGTAAATTATATGGTTCAGTCGTTTTTGACACTCGGTCGTTTTCACTTGTGCGTATGCTTCTTCTTTTGAAAATGAATTTAATATGGAGGCAGAAAACAATAAGCCAGAAACGGGACCCATTCGAAACATTGATGCAGGACACACGTAGGTAGTAGCGTTTTGGCCACCGGGTGAGTTTCAGTTAATTTGTTATATTTAATTTTGGCACCTACTGGTTCCTCATTTTGGATTCGATGTTTTAGTACACGGTGCTGGTTAAATTCATGCTTTACACGCATTGTCGCACCCCAATCACTGGCAGGTAGGACTGGATAACAAAGATAACTATTGGCGGTCGTTAGCTATCTGGAGGCAGCGCTAGAGGATAACAGGAAAGGTCCATGCAAAATCTTTATTTCAATCATTCATCTACCTTTGTCAAGACAACCAAGGGATGCCGATACTTACTTGCTACCTTGCCTGACATTCGACAGTTGACCTCATTCAATCTGGCAAATTGCTGATCCAACAGATACGATCACTCTCAGGCTAGCCTCAAAAAAAGGCAAGGCACGAAAAACGAAACAAAAAACAATAGGCACCTTCGCACATTAAAAATATCCAACGTCGATGTATCGGATTCACCACTTGAATGTTATATTTTGAGCGAGTCGTCAACTACCCAGCAATCGGCAACCAACGACTCGGGAGGTTAGCATTCGTTCGCTCGCCCGATCGCCATCCCTAGTCGTCGCCAGACTCGTCGCGCAATACGACATAAGAACTCTCTATTATCTATTACTAGCCGCTCCGGCTCGCTACGCTCGCCTCCACGTCCAGCCGGGGGGCAAGCCCCCCGGACCCCCCATTAAGTTGCTCGCTTCGCTCGCAACGTGTGGCATGTAGGGAATATTGCTCGCTTCGCTCGCAAAGTCTGGCATGTAGGATATGTTGCTCGCTTCGCTCGCAAAGTCTGGCATGTAGAAAATGTTGCTCGCTTCGCTCGCAAAGTTTGGCATTTAGGAGATGTTGCTCGGTTCGCTCGCAAACGGTAGATCTCTAAGGGTAGGTTTAACTTCTGTAGGGGATGCTGCTCGCTTCGCTCGCAAACGGTAGATCTCTAAGGGTAGGCTTAACTTCTGTAGGGGATGCTGCTCGCTTTGCTCGCTTGAGGAAGTTATACTGCCCACCCAACTTGGCAGACTTTTTTTCAGTTGGGAATTATTACAAACAAATTAAATCTTATAAAACTACGTGGAACCACGAAAAGTTTATTCGGGGATGTTGCTCGCTTCGCTCGCAAGGTATACCTGTATATGTGTAGGACAAAGTCCGTATTTATTATTTGAAATGGCTCTCGCTTCGCTCGCAAGGTAGGTACCTATGTAGGCATACCTGCTCGCCTCGCAATGTTGTGACATCGAACCCTTCACGTCAATTCTTGAGCCTTCTCTCGTCCACGGCAGAATCATTTTAATCGCTTTGCTCGCTTCTGCTCGCAATTTGACCGAGTTCTCGTCACTTTTTTCGATATCCGATTTCGGATTCAGATTCGGCGGACCCAAAGCTGTGGCATGTAGGGAATGTTGCTCGCTTTGCTCGCAAACGGTAGGTCCCTAAGGGTAGGTTCAACATGTGTAGGGGATGTTGCTCGCTTCGCTCGCAAACGTTAGATCTCTAAGGGTAGGTTTAACTTCTGTAGGGGATGCTGCTCGCTTCGCTCGCTTGAGGAAGTTATACTGCCCACCCAACTTGGCAGACGTTTTTTTCAGTTGGGAATTCTTACAAACAAATTAAATCTTATAAAACTACGTGGAACCACGAAAAGTTTATTAGGGGATGTTGCTCGGTTCGCTCGTAAACGGTAGGTCTCTATGGGTAGGTTTAACTTCTGTAGGGGATGCTGCTCGCTTCGCTCACTTGAGGAAGTTATACTGCCCCCGGACCCCCCATTAAATTGCTCGCTTCGCTCGCAAAATGTGGCATGTAGGGAATTTTACTCGCTTTGCTCGCAAACGGTAGATCCCTAAGGGTAGGTTTAACTTCTGTAGGGGATGCTGCTCGCTACGCTCGCTTGAGGAAGTTATACTGCCCACCCAACTTGGCAGACGTTTTTTTCTGTTGGGGAATTCTTACTTACAAATTAAATCTTATAAAACTACGTGGAACCACGAAAAGTTTATTAGGGGATGTTGCTCGCTTCGCTCGCAAGGCCGTATTTATTCTGTAGGGGATGCTGCTCGCTTCGCTCGCTTGAAGAAGTTATACTGCCCACCCAACTTGGCAGACGTTTTTTTCTGTTGGAAATTCTTACAAACAAATTAATTCTTATAAAACTACGTGGAACCACGAAAAGTTTATTAGGGAATGTTGTACTGCCCACCCAACTTGGCAGACGTTTTTTTCAGTTGGGAATTCTTACAAACAAATTAAATCTTAGAAACTACGTGGAACCACGAAAAGTTTATTCGGGGATGTTGCTCGCTTCGCTCGCAAGGTATACCTGTATATGTGTAGGACAAAGTCCGTATTTATTATTTGAAATGGCTCTCGCTTCGCTCGCAAGGTATTGCGTAGAAGTGCAAATGGGAACCCCCCTGTGAGGGTCCCTTCAGGTAAGCAACGTTGTGTAACGGCGGCCCGTGGTCGATTAATTTCTGATGTTAAACGCTTCCCTCGCAATTCCCCTCCCAATTGGACCTACTTTCCGTCACTTTTTTCGATATCTGACTTCGGATTCAGATTCGGCGGGATCAAAGCTGTATTTCGCCCGCGAAAACCGTTCCGAAAAACGTACCTTTATGGGGTATATTTTAATCGGAAAAAACCAAGTTTTTCGGCGGACTTTTCGAGAAAACGGGTCCGTACTCTCGCATTTTTTTAACGCATTTCCCGATACTTTTTTCGCGATCCGATCGCGCCGTCGTCTTCCTCGTAGGAAAACCTACGAAACCCGTATTTTTCCGGAATTGTCAACGGCCGTTTAGAGGGGTAGGGGAAGCGGGGAAGTGGAAAAAGCGCACATTAATTATTACTTCGACCCCCCTCCCGCCCTACGGCCCATAGTTCGGGTGGGATTAGAAAATTTTAAATTCGCTTATACACCTTATCAGAAAATCTCAAAAAGATCCCCCCACTCGTAGATCCGGCCCACTCAGCCGTTTGGCCGTGCATAGACACGACAGAGCGACAGACGGAGTTTCATTCTTATTAATAATAGAGATTTGTAACAGAGTTACCTCCTGAGAGGTCCATCAAGCTCCCGTCAGAGCTCCAGAGATAGCGTTGTCGGCGTCCCGTTGAGGAATCAATGGGAAAGACGCGCTGTGCTCGATCGTTTTAGACAACTGGTTTGGCGTCGGATGGTTTTCTGGTGACAGGAATATCAACCTTCCCCGAACATGGCTCATTAAAAGCTCATTAGTAGGGGTGGTATCTCTCTGACGGGATGCCTCTTTACCTCCTCTACCTTTTTATGAGGATTTAGGCCCCCATTGCACCTCTGGGGGGGGGGGGGGCACCTAAATTCCTTATATGGTAGCAGAGCGTGGTTTGGATTATGCACGGCTGACGCCTAGTAGTCCAATCCACTATTTTTTGGGGCGTTAATGTTTCAGAAGAAACATGGCCCGGGGTTCCAGAAGGAATTCCCATTATCACCCTTTGGTATATAAATAATTTCATTGGTCTTTGAATTATAATTTCTCTTTCATTCCCTTTTTATATTTTATATACCATATTTTCTTTCAATTTTATGCCACCTGAGTGCACAATTTAAGTCCCCTAAGTTGGGCAAATTCATTTTATACTATTTTCTTTCAATTTTTTCGCCACCTGAGTATTGCTATATGTCAATTACCAGGTTAGTGCGCCATTCAAGTCCCCATAGTTGGGCAATTTAATTTCTAAGTCCCCAATGTTGGGCAAATTAATTTCTATATATATTTTGATTTCCTAAGGTATAAGTCTCCATAGTTGAGCATCCGTTTTGTCCCGATTGTTCAATGAAGATACTTCTTATGAAGCTTCATTGACAATCCAGTTTTAATTTCTATTCCCCCATCCAAAACGCCAATGCAGCTATTTATGATTGAATGAGCATTAGTTCTCAGCTATTCACTATTCCACCCAACTACCATACTTGATCTTCAATCAAGTATGTCTTTAAGGGGAGGAGTGTAACAGAGTTACCTCCTGAGAGGTCCATCAAGCTCCCGTCAGAGCTCCAGAGATAGCGTTGTCGGCGTCCCGTTGAGGAATCAATGGGAAAGACGCGCTGTTCTCGATCGTTTTAGACAGCTGGTTTGGCGTCGGATGGTTTTCTGGTGACAGGAATATCAACCTTCCCCGAACATGGCTCATTAAAAGCTCATTAGTAGGGGTGGTATCTCTCTGACGGGATGCCTCTTTACCTCCTCTACCTTTTTATGAGGATTTAGGCCCCCATTGCACCTCTGGGGGGGGGGGGGGCACCTAAATTCCTTATATATTTCTCATTATATACTGTGTCGAATAGTGGTGTCTTATTTTCCTATATTTTGTAAAGATATCATCTATCAAGTTCAGTGAATAAATTTGATAATTATTGCGGTATTGGGCTTGCCCGTAATATATGAATAAGTAAATTTAACAAAACTCCGTATTGCTTGAAATCGAAGCCTAAAACCTATTGTCAACAGAATAAGGGTTTTTCTCGTCTGGGTCGTGTGAATCGGGATGAATTAAAACATCTGGAACCCTTAGGCCGCAGTATGAAATAATCCTATTTTCTCTCAAAGTAAGAAAAAAACTTTGTTTGAACAAATCGCGTTAGGGTTCCTAATGATCACAGTACTTTATAAAAAGAGAAGAAAAATTCAATTTATTATCTTTTTGAGAAAGTTAAGAAGAATAAGCAGCTAAGATCGGGGCCTTGATAACAGAAGAACGGCGAGTGGATTTGTTAAGGGTGGAAAGATAGAAGGGAGGGGGTTAAAGAAATAGGAAGAGGTTGTTATGGTGAGGGGACGGCAAGGGGTAGTACGTAATATCGTACTGTAGTACTAGTACGAAATGAGAGAGAGGGAGAGAGAGAGAGAGAGAGTGAGGTGACCATAATCAAAGAACTGTTGGGAGACGAGCCAGGCGAGGGTGGGAGCTTTGACAGTCGGCAAAATGGCCTTAGGGTGATCCAGCCTTACGTCTTTGAGGTTGTCTTCTCCTCTCTTTACCACTCTGTCTCACACTTTTCTCTCTGTCAATCGCTTTCTTCTTTCACTCTCTCCTCACTCTTTCTTCCTCTGTCTACCTCTTTTGATCTCTCTCTCTCTTTTACATAACAATGTTTAATCACGTTCATCACTCCCCTTGTAGTACCATTCCCCATCTCTTCATCATCCCCCTCAATCACAACCTCACTCTGCTGATTTCTGTTGGACTTAATGTGAACAACGAAACTGTGAAACAACAATTTATTAATGGGAGTCTTAATACTACTTTCCCTACAGCGGACTACTAAGGGTCTCAACTAAAGTGGTCCACACACTATAGGAATGCCTGCAGGCCAATATCGCCGAGCAACTACAATTTGATAGTTAACCGCCTGCAGGTCAAACTGCAGATGCTGCCTTCAGGTAGCACACACTATCTGTCCAAAGCCTGCAGGCGGCTAAATCAGCAGATGCAGCCACAGCAACCCTGAATATACAATACAACTAGAATAGAATATGATAGAATTAGAATATAACAGAATATAATTGATTTACATAATATATAAACAGTACAGAAACAACAAATTGATATGAGCCTAATGCAGACAATTTTGGTTAATAAATAATTTTTTATAATGAACCTTTTTAACCAACCAAGAAAAAAAAAACAATAAATATATAAATAAATAACCCTCCCCCTTCCTGAAAATTTGTTGGTTTACCGTTCTAGATGCGTTGAATCCAAAAATCGAACGAATAAAAATTACTGGGCAAACTTTATCAAACTTGTGTTAAAAATCACATTTGGGGTCATGATGGTCCTAAAAGCTCGGCTTCAATTTTTATCAACAATAAAGGGTTGTATTATAGGTCTAATGATGTAAAAATTGAGATCTCAAGCATTTTCAAGGTAACAGTAATGATTTTTTTCTTCTGCTTGTCAGTGATAAATATACCTAATCCCAAAGAATCGATTAAAACCATCCGGAACGCTGTACGTTGAACGGTTCCCTTTCCCTATGGGCTGGAACATCGAAAAACACCTTCAGATTTCTAAGCGAGAGACCATGCGCTGCAGCCTGCAGGCGCATCTATTGATTAGCCAATCAACCTCAACCTCAAGAGACCAAATTCCTTTATTGGTCGATAGATAGTGGGACCGAAAGACATAGAAATTGCCTTGTAAATATCAGCTGATGTAATGCCAATAATGGGATTATCAGGTGATACAGTTCCAATGGAATTTATTCTAACTTTGCGAAATTGAGTTGATTGACTACTGTCCTTGTGGATTTACCTACTAGTGAAGCATTGGTACCTAGATATTTAATTTCATCTCACAAATTGCTCCCAAGTCTACCTATATTTGTAGCAGAAGCATTCTTTTAACTTTTGAGAGATCGAACAGTTTGAGTCTCCAAAAAATCAGACGGTTTCTGGTTTATTATTTCCAATAATAAGCCTATGTGATCGTATAGCAAAAAATTTTCATAACCCCCCTCAAACTTTGTCACTTTACGTTTCAAGGTGCGTAGAATCCAAAATCCGGGCCATAAAAGGCCTAAGAATTGACTTAAAAACCCCGTTCTTTTGCACATAGACTCCACTTGGGGTCTAGTTGGTCCTAACGTTTAACCATCCCGATCGCTTTCCTCGCATAGATGCTATGGGCCAAAAACGGGCGAAAAAGTGTCTTTTTCGAGGCTTTGAGTGTTAGACTTACGCACGCGCGCACGCCTGGCACGCTTGATAAGGGGTCACGGTGGGTGGTGAGTGGGGGGTGGAGTGAGAGGAAGAACAGAGGTGGATACTAGAAAAGAGACTGGCGAAAGCCCCAGAGCATGCTGGTTACTATTGCTGACTATCTGATTCGGAAATAATAAGCCATTATGTAATAATTTGCAGCTTTTTTTTTTTTTTTTTTTTTTTTTTTTACAGTGGTAAAATTTTAACTCGCTTTTTGCATTTTAGACTTTGGTGTGTGTGTGTGTGTGTGTCTGTAGTGTATCCGCAAATCCTTATACAAGCCTAATTTCCACATTATTCAACCGATTTTTATGAAATGTTCATGGAATATGCGGGTTAGGGTGCGGTGGCCCCCTATACCACTATTGTTGTTCCCAAATCAATACTTCACTCAGCGCATGCTCAAACGGAAATTTCATCAAGCATCATCTTTCCACGCCCACGCCGTCCAATCTCGCTCAAGTGTGGTGCATAGTTATAACACGATGATTTAATTATTCCAGATTGATTTCAACATGATTGCATCATTAGTAGCTCAAGCGCAAGTGCGACAGCGTAATCCCAGGAACAAGGTTAATTTCTTCTTTTCATCAGATTTTGATGGCATTTCCTGAGAATGTGCGGGTTAGGCTGTAGATTGTCCTCTACTAATTACATTTTTCTCAAATCATTACACCATTCAGTGCATGCGCTAACGTAAATTAATTCAAGCATCATTTTACCGTTTCCTAAATGACCAATTTTGACGTTTTACCCACATCTTAATTGACTATATTCCGCTGTGGAGATTTTAATGATTATCAAAATCATTTCAATGATCTATACATCTATGTTATATCTAGTTGGTGGGTAGTTACTTACTTGAATATCGTTATACTGAGATCAGGGAACCAGTAAAATGTAGATGTTTTAATTAATTGCATCTATTTTCCCCCTGTAGGTACGTCCATCTACGCAGGCATATTGATGTCAACCTACGGATCTGCAATTTGAAATGGGCCTCCTTTCTAATTTCAAGAACTCAATATCAGAGCACACTGATCAGCTGTGCTCTCTGAGCCTAATTTGTTTTTTTAATTGAGTTATGATGATGAAACTGAACTGTAGCTGCTTTTTGGAGATCTGGAATACAATTACAAAGTATGAAGGCACTCGGATCAGCTTCGGAACCACTGAGGCTGATTTCTTTCCTATTCGACTCACGGCGATGTTACTTAGATGGAGCTCCTTCGGGACTCCTTGGAAACAATGACGAGGTACAGAGGCGCACTGAGATGCTGAGACTATATTCTGTCCTTACCTATCGACCTTTTTTTTTTCCAACATCTACTCTTAAGGGTGAAATTGCGGGATCTTATAACTGTAAAGGTGTGATCCTTTATGGGAGGCACGATGCGCCATGTTCTGATCAATAACACAGAACAGTTAACACAGAAATAATAGCCCTTCGTATAATAATTTGCTGCAATTTTTTCTTGGTCGATTACAAAGATTAAAAATAATAAACGAAAAATCCGTCCATCCACCGTCCGCCGCCCAGAGCATTTCCCCAAAATTGCTAGAGCAAACATTATGCAACTTGCGTTGGAAATCACTTTTGACGTCTATATGATCCTAAAAGCTCTGCATCAATGTTTATCTACCCTTAGGGGTAGTATTAAAGGGCTAAACATTTAACAATCGAAATCTCAAATATTTTCATAGTAACTGTATTGATTATTTTTTTGTCAATGATGTATATAGAAACCCGAAAAATCGATTAAAACCATCCGCAACGCTGTACGTTGAACGGTTCGCTTTCCCTAAGTACTAACTTCCACAAAACACCTTCAGATTTCTAAGCGAGAGACCATCGAGAAATCACATGCGAATCTATTGATTAGCCAATTAATCTCTAAATCGCTAGAGCTAATTAATCAATGATCGCTAGAGAGTGTGGCCTGAAGGCATAAAAATTGTCTTGTAAGTATCAGCTGATATAGTGCCAATTGAATTACCTATCGAGTGATTTAGTTCCAATGGGATTTATTCTAAGTGAGCTTTTGCGAGATCGAGTTAATTAAATATTTCCCGTACGGATGTAATAGTGAAGCATTGGTAGATACTTGTTTCATCACATAAATTGCTTCCGAGTCCATATATAAGTAGCGGAAGCCTTGTTTTAACTTTTGAGAGATAGAAAAGTTCTATTCTTCAAAAATCAAACGGGGAGGGGGGGGGGGGGGGTTAACAGTGGACTCGCATTTTACTTTTAAACCATTCTGAACAACTTTCGATCCGCATCTTTCAGGGTGTGTGTCTGTGTGTGTGTTCATAGTGTATCCGCAAGCCCAATTTTTATAAACGTTCATGGAACGTGCGGGTAAGGGTGTAGATGGTCCCCTATCAGTTTCCGTGATTCCCATATGAATACTTCACTCAGGACAAGCGCAAACGTAAATTCCATCAACCATCATTTTCACAAGTCCTAATCGTCCGCTCTCGCTCACATTTGGAGGATAGGCAGAAAAGATTAATTTGAGGATTCCATAGCATTTTTTCTTTTCATTTTATTTTTTTCTTTTTTCATCGCAACTTGTTGCAATGGACAACATTTTGCAAATAAATGATTTAATTGCTTGATTGGTGTTTTTGGGGATGATTTGCTTTTATGATATTAATATATAGCAACATTACTTTGTATTCCAAAAACACGCCACTCAACTCCGTTGACGTCTTCTCGTCAAAACCGAAAACATTAGCGTCAAAACCTGGAGTGTTATACTTTTTGGTGTGATAAAATGGGACTAAAATTTTTGAATATGCACGCTATTCGGTGAAAGCATTTAGAACTAGGATACCCGACCGTTCCTTCAAGTTATATTTGAGTGTGATTCTGCTATAAGAATAAGATAGATATTCCACTTTAAATATGTTATGTTGATTATATTTATCATACATCATGATATTCATCGTACATTGAGATATTTATGATTAGATTCTCCGGGCTGCTAAGTCTGCTGAGGTATTCCAACTCTAAGATGGCGGACCGTTCGAAGCGCATGCGTACAACCTCAAAAAAATTTACGGATACTGAGAGACTACATCTCTTGATATGTGCTGCATCATCAACTAACAAAAAATGATCTAGTCCTTATGTAATAATTAGTAAAAAAAAAAAAAAACTCGGCACTGCCCGCCTCGCAAAGAGCTCCGCCCCATGACCCCGCTGAGGGAAACCCACCCCCTTTTGCTTGAGCCTGGGCTAAACATTGGAGGAACGTGGAACACGCTCCATTTCAAATTTCGGCGTCATAGGTTGAATACCAAAGAACATAACTCCGGATCTCATTGGCTGACTGATCTAGGTGGCTCTAGACTTCATGATTCGTTTCTAGACGTCCCAAGAGGCCTTCATATCAAATTTCAGCTTAAAGGGTGAATAGCAAAGAAATTTACACAGGAGCTCACTTAGATGTCCTGGAGAGCTTCAGATCATATATTTGGTTTCGATATATGTCAAGGGTTCTCCATTTCACTTTTTAGCCTACTATGTTGAATAGCATGAAATTTACTAGCTCTAAACCTTACTCATCTGACCTGGGGGGCTCTGGATTTCGTGATTAATTTCTATACTCCCCAAGGTGCCTCCGTTCCATATTTCTGCTTCGTAGGTCCAATTGCAAGGAAGATAGCTCTGAATCTAACACAGCTGATCTGAGGGACCCCAGACTTAATGATTCGTTTTTAAGCATTCCAAGGGTTCTCCATTTCAAATGTTAGCTTCAAAGGTTGAATGACAATGAATTTAACTCCCTTTAGCTAATTTAATATGGTTTTTTTTAATGTGTGACAATATTGTATAACATTTTTTACTTTAAGGTCCAGGTAGATGCGTATTCCACACTAAAACCCTAATCAGGAAAATAAAACTAAAACTTTTGCGAGCCCTTTTGTAATAATTTGTAATAAAAAACTGAATACCCATCTACGTCCGTTGCTTCCTGTTTCTTAATTGTTAACAAGGCATAGGATGACCTATGATTATGAAATGTTACCTACAACTTGTAGATACAGGATTTATTCATTTCAATTCAACTGGGAGAAAAATCAGGTTGAAATAAAACTCAAACTTGTATTCAATCTTAATATTTATTTTCCTTTAAATTTGCAGCTGTCTCTAAGACCGTGACTTTTCGTGGAAGTCTGTAAAAACATTATATTGATTTTCAGTTGTTGGGTAATAAGTGTTATTATTTACTATGATTATTGATCATCCATAAAAACCATTGGTGCACTTATTTATATTGAATGTCCGGAAGGAGGGTTTACGATAAAGTAAGATTATTTTGACGTGCCCATTTACTGAAGAAATAGCATTATCTGCTGCTCATCTGTCCTGCAGTTTACTCAACATATTGTTAGGTTATTTATCTCAAACCCTGCAGTTACGGTTGCATCATGTAAGCCAGTACTCTCATGCTAGGTTAGTGAGATTTTCAAGTAATAAAAAATCCAGTCACGCAGCACGATCGTATGAGCGAATTTTGGTAAACTATCGTACTATATTATGTTGAATTGTTTTGAAAATTCAGCACTAGTAAAAAGGAATTTTTAACAACAGATTTTATGGCAAAAAATATATATATACATATTAAAAAGCCTTCAGCTCTAGGTAGGATTCGTCTCAGAATGTCTCAAAACGGATTTCAATTGAAACAATTTGCGAAGATTTTGATTTTCAAATTTTTGGAGCCTTTGCGAATCCTTCATTTACTACGAAACTGTGCGAATAATAAAATAAGCATATTACAAATTGCATGAATTAACAATGATCACTCACAATGTTTTCAGTAGTTGTCATGAATATAAACACTCACAGTATTTAGTGAAAACGAGACGTTCACGGACAATCAAGGTGAGATACGAGACTTTAGACCCAGAATTTCTCATGGTTTAACTCCCCAATGCGTGGCATTCCCAGCGCTCCAGTCGCCATGAGATTTTACACAAATCAGTGTCCTGCTTAGATTCGCTACGCTCGCATCTCAAAAATACATAACATCAAGTAGTCAATCCCTTAGTAAGATTATGGATTAGTAGGTCAGGGTCTAGAGTCTCGTTTCTCAAATTGAATGTTCGCGAACGTCTCGTTATAGTGAAATGGATTCATGAAGTTACTAAATTAATATAGTATTGAGATGCTTCAGCGTGTTCCAAGGACGAATATTTAGTTTTCAACTATTCCGACGAAACTTTCAAACCCACCTCATAACAGTAGCCAGCCAATATACAGATACAGAGCTTATATGAGGAGTTGATTGACCTACAGGGCCAATATAAGTATATCCTGAACTGTGATTCATATGTTCTGAAGTTATATTTTTATCACAAACCTTCACTAGCCATACCAATATCTGGATGCTTGTAGAGGATGTCGTCTTAATGCTACCTGTAATTCCGGAAGAATTTCGAATTAGTGTTCGCAGACTATCAAATTGATAAATATTAATCAACAATCTTTCTAATAAAATAACTCTAGATTTATTACATGAAGGCTCATCATTTTCTTATAAAGCCCATTTATAATGAGCGCGAATCGTTCACAAACGCTTGCGAACAGGTGGCGGAGCACAGAACGTTTGCCAACGCCAAACATATTGGTAAGTGGTAAGTAATGGATGCATTACAGAGACGTCCTTATGAATGGATTGCATGAAATTTTGGTGTAAATTAACATGTTGTTTAGAGAAAAAAACGAAAGCGTCATGATTTTTCGGATCCCCCCCCTCCATCACATAATTTCACCCTTTTGCCAACGATAAATTTGAAATTTCTGAGGATGCATAACTGGACTAAAATGTGGATCAACCAAACGATAAGAACAGTCACAAAAAGTCTGATGAATATAATAAAAATATCAAGATTTATCGTTATTACTCCCTCCATTCACCCCCTTCCATCACGAAATTTAAAACTCCAGTTACTTATTCCAAAACTAAACCAAATTTAAAGTTGAACGACAAAAGAATCATGAAAATCGGACGAGAATAAGCAAAACATCATGATTTATCAGTAGTACTCCCTCCATTCACCCTCTTCCATTATTAAATTAGAAACTCCAAAAGAAATCGAAATGCAAGGTGGAAGTAACTCATGCATGAGATTGGTGGGTTGCTTATGATTACCGAAAAACATTCTTAGTATAAAATAACACGATTTTTCAAATGTTAGTAGTTTGGTCGGCCGTAAGTACTGTATTGTCGGAATTGTTCGGGATGCATCCTAACCAATTCCAACAACGATTTTTCAAATAGCAACCAAAATGCATTATGAACTGCTTAATGTGCAATCGAACAAAGAAAGATCCACTGAAGGTTAAGAATCTCCCAGTATATCAGTATCCCTCCTCCCCACTTGATCCACGGTCTGTTCACATTCTTCAAGCAAAATAGTAAAAAATCGAACATAACTATAATCACCAAACTTAGTTGGGAATAGCGTAAATAGTGATTATTGTTCATTTCTCTTTCCATCACTCCCCCTCACGAAAATCCGTCATCAAAATGAAATTCACGATTTTTCGCACAATTGAACCCAAAGACAAGAATAAATAGAATAATGAAACGGGTGATAATATAATGATCCCTCCCACCGTTAAAAAGTGTGAAACTCTCGATTTGTTGCATAACTGGACGGAGTTCTTAATTTATTGAACAAAAAAATAATCACGAATATTCGTTGAGAATAGTAAAAACATCACAGTTCGTCCATTCATACCCTTCCGTATAAGACCTAGTGAAAACAAGATAATCGGTCGGGAATCATAACTTAGAAATCGCTTGAAAGGATCGGAAACTACTCGCGCTAAACCCCTCCCAATATCCAATCCAAATATCTTCGAAGTTTGTTGCTTTTGGATTATTATTTTTGTAACTCTTACGGTAGATATTTGGATTTGTATTTGCTTGGTTTAGTTGTCTATGGGTGATAGTGATGTATGTGGAGGGGTCTTTATGATATCCAAATGGGATCGAGGGTTGATGGTACTCCCCTCTAATTCATATCGAGCTTGGTAGTCGTGAGGAAAGCTAGGAAATGTGATATTTGGATATTCATGATAGCACAGCAATAAATATTTACAGGGAAGTTGTTCAATTGAAAAGGTATTGGTATGTGTGAGGAGATAATTCAGTGGAAATCTTCTAGGTAAACAGTATCGAATTTTCAAAACTGAATGGAATACTTACATGTTTTTTCTTCACAGATCATCCCCCATTATCTACTATTGACAAATTTCAATTTGAATTGAATCACCTGGTTGTTGAGCAACGCTGAACAGTGAAAATTGACTAGATATGCTTACACCTAAAATGAGTACTTACTAATCTTGAGGCAGGGATATGAACCACTGGTACTGGTGGTACTGGTTGGTAGACGACCTGGAATGGTGATCCACCTACCAAGGCTAAAAGAGCGGACATCAGAATGGGGACGAAAAACATCATGATTATTGTGAATAAACTCCTGAGCAGGCAGGCGCCTTTTATACATCGAATCCGCTCTTAAACAGATTTATGACTCATAGCGAGAGCCATTCGTACACATATGAATTAGATGTAAACTCTTTCTCGTTAATTGTTACGCTTTGAAGGCGGTGCGGAACCGAGATCTACAGTATCGTAATCGATGTCGGTAGGCCAGATGTGAAAGTTAGAGAAACGGTAATAAATATAGATTGTGAACAATAATATATTCTCCACGATTGAAGGCACCGCGACATCCCTTTACTGAATTACTTCTATGCTTTTTTCAACCTGCGAGTTGTTCAATTAAAAAAGTATTGGTATTTGTGTGGAGATCATTCGGTGAATATCGTCTAGGTGAAAGGTATCGAATTTTCAAAACAGAGTGGAATACGTGTTTTATCTTCTCAGATCATCCCCAATTATCTATTCCTATTGACAACTTTCATGAATTTAATCACCTGGTTGTTGTGCAACGCCGTCCAATGAAATTAGACTAGATATGCTCACTCCGTAAATAAATACTCACTCTACTGAAGACCCTTCCGGCATTTGTGAAATATGCGGCATTTGGGTCAATTTCGGCATTTGGGTCAATTTCGGCATTTGGGTCAATTTCGGCATTCTGGTTAACGTCTGGTGCTGGTGAATTGCCGAAGATAAAATGGTAGGCCATCATGCCACCACCTACCGCGGCTAAAAGACCGGACATCATCAGAACGGGGACGAATAACATCACGATTATTGTGAATAAACTCCTGAGCGGGTAGGCACCTTTTATACATCGAATCCGCTATTAATCAGATAATAATATCTGTCATATATTATACGACTCACAGTTATATTCATTCGTTCACATATGAACTAGATAAAAAATAAACTATTTCTCGTTAATTGGTGCGCTTTGCGGGTGGTGCAGAACCGAGATTCACAGTATCGCAGTCGAAGGCGGTAGGTTTCAGATGTGAAAGTTAGAAAAACATGAAATAAATATAGATTGCGTATAATAATAATTATATTCTCCACGATAGAGGACGCCGTGACATCCCTTCCCTGAATATAATTCTGCTTTCTTCAACCTGCGAGAATTTAGTGCTCCTCCGTACCCTGTAATTGTATTCGAAGTGCCCTAAAGGTACTTGTTCTAATTTTCACCACCGTACTTCAGTCAATTAGGGAGAAATTAGCCTCAGAGGTCCCACGGCTGATCAGAACCCATCCATGCTTTGTACTTCTATGTTATATGTCTCAAAAGCTTCGCTCTTAGTGCGTGTTCTGCCAGTTCGGAACGGATATGGGCAAGCGCAGTCAAGTTTTGTCGTTCGCAGTGCCAGAACGCCCAGTTCCGGATCGCCGTGTTCTACGTTCGCAGTGTTTTGCCAACCCAGTTCCGAACTGTCCCAACAGTCCCCGATTTCTCCGGAACTGTCAGAACTCAAACGCAAGGATGTAGTTAACGCATGCGCATTTCATTATTTTTCGGAGCTCGTGGAGTAAACAATGCGCTCTCTTCGGCGTTGGTTGCCGAATGTTCCCTGTAATTTATCTAGTAAAATTTTGCTTTGTTCTGTTGTTCGCTGTTCTTCATTTGAATTTATTCTTCGAAATGTCAACTATTAGCTCGTCAAGTTCGGAAAGCGATAGTTTCGACGATGGTCAGAAAGTGGAAACTGGATAGAATCAGAAGTAAATCAGTAGGTATTCCTTGGGATTGTATTGTGTTATGAAAACAACTAATTCAATCCCTGGTTTTGAGTTAAATGGATACAAGGACAAAAACGGATTTTGTTTAAGCTCATTTCTTATTCAAAGTTGGAGCAAGAATGTCAGAGTATTACAGCAGCGGAAGATCTTATTTTCTGAGGTCAGGGGCCTCGACGGGGAGGGGGTAAAGGAGATTCTCCCCCATCCACCACCTTGGTGGCTCGTTTGCCCCGCATTATTCAAGATTGGCCTTCCCGCCTCCGACGAACGTAAACACCTTGCGCAAACAACCCCTCCCTTCGAGACCTGATTGGATTGAAATAGGAGGAGATATACCCTGGATATAGCCTACACCTCCGACCGTCTTCGACCCTATGAATTCTAATACCCTTTGCTTCTGTGGGCATACGGGGAATCTGCACCTGTTTGCTTGAGCCTAAAGGGAAATGCGGTCGTAAATTTCTGTATTTCGGCGTTTCCCGTGGAAATTGACGATAAAAATTTCTTGGTTCTTGTATGAGTGATTTACGACCACTTTTCACGAACCACCACTTCGGACTTAACTATAAAACTTTCTCCTGAATGGGCCGATCTTATAAGCAAGTGTGCTAACAGTGTACATACTCTTCTGATAGATCCAAAAAGGAGTAGTCCAAAATTCTCACATTCCGAAATGGAAGAAGATGGCGTTCCACGGAAAATTGGGAGTTGAAAGGTGAAATGATCGATATTGTTCCTAGCTACACTTATTCAGGCATGACGCTTTTAACACCTAGAATTTCATTTGTGAAGCACCAACAACAGAAGTCCAAATCCGCTAAATTCGCCATGAGTTATGTTTGGGGAAAGGCTCTATGCAGCCTTTATGTAACTTTGCAGGCAAAACTGAAATATTTAATCAATAGTACGTGCGGTCTTTGGGTATGGTGCACATTGTTCAGTTTGGGGGATGCAGATTATTCAATTGCCGAAGCAGTGCAGTTATTGTTTTTGAAAAAGCTCTTCCATCTGCATATCTGTGCTCCAAATTATTTGGTTCACCTCGAAAACGATCTGGATACACCCCAGTGACTCTCAACTACGTTGTTAGAGTTTCCAGCATGGATGACTTACGCCTGCCAAGGATTCCTGCGGCTGAGATAGTACGAAGGGGGATTTGTCTGGCAGAAAACGGAACTTTGACGGCAATGTATGGCCTGCCTCATCCTCTCGGGACTTTAGACACTGGACAGCTGAAGGACTGATCAGCAGTTTGCTATCAGGCCACCGAAATTGTAAGACCGAGGGTTTCTGGCATAGAATGTGTGAGTCAGAGACGTATGTATACCTTATAAAGGGAACTATATCCTGATGTGAAGTGCACCGGTTTCTTTAAACATGATATCTTGGCATTGCTAGAAGCCCGTTGGCTTTTCAAGTAGCGCTGCAATTTAGTGATGGTGAATGCAAGACCATTCAGTTCTAGCCCAAGAGAAGAATGTTCCCTATACAACCTGCGGGAACGTGAAGATGTTTATCATTTTATATATGTGTGTGTCCGTTCCTTAGGGAATTAAGATGGTTAGCATATTTAGCTTTCGTGCACTCTCTCGTGATACTGCTGTATTTATAGTCAATGGTGGCAGGGGGTGGTCATTTGTGGTCCAATTTCGTAAGGCAGCTTCTCGCTAAAGGAGGTTTCTAGTACACCAGTTTAATTCTAGAGAAAATGTTCCCTGTTGTCCCACAAGATTACCCGGTGGGAAACAATTATTTAATTAATCAATTAATTACGAGTAATTATTTTTATAAATTATTTCCGTTGTCCGAATCATGTCCTGAAGTATTATTTATTCTATCTAGCAAAGAACTTAACTCCGGACCTCATTCAGCTGATCTAGGTGGCTCTAGACTTCATGATTCGTTTCTAAACGTCCCAAGAGGCCTTCATATCAAATTTCAGCTTAAAGGGTGAATAGCAAAGGAATTGATACCGGAGCTCACTTAGTTGACCTAGGGAGCTTCAGGCATCACGGTTCGTTTCGATATATGTCAAGGGTTCTCCATTTCAGTTTTCAGCCTACTAAATATGTTGAATAGCAATGAAATTAACTAGCTCTAAATCTTACTTAGCTGACCTAAGGAGCCCTAGATTACGTATTTTTGTTTCTATACTCCCCAAGGTACCTCCGTTCCATATTTCTGCTTCGTAGGTCCAATTGCAAGGAACATAGTTTTGAATCTAACACAGCTGATCTGGAGGGACCTCAGACTTTATGGGTTCTCCATTTCAAATGTTAGCTTCATAGGTTGAATGACAAAGAATTTAACTCCCTTTAGCTAATTTAGTATCGGTTTTTTTATGTGACAATATTGCATCAAATTTTTTACTTTAAGGTCCAGAAACATGCGTATTCCACACTAAAAACCTCGATCAGGAAAATAAAACTAAAACTTTTGCTAGCCCTTTTGTAATAATTTGTAATAAAAAACTGAATACCCATCTTCGTCCGTTGCATCCTGTTTCATATTGTTTACAAGTCATAGGATGACCTATGATTTAAAATGATACCTACAAATTGTAGATACAGGATTTATTTATTTCAATTCAACTGGGAGAGAAATCAGGTTGAAATAATACTCAGACTTGCATTAAATATTTATTTTCTTCTAAAATTGGCTGCTGTCTTCACGCCCAAGACGTTTCGCGGAGGACTGCAAACACATTATATTGATTTTCAGTTGTTGGGTAATAAGTGTTATTATTTACTATGATTATTGATCATCAATAAAAACCATTGGAGCACTTATTTATATTGAATGTCCGGAAGGAGGGTTTACGATTACGTAAGATTATTTTAGCGTGTTCATTTATTGAAGAAATAGCATTATCTGCTGCTCATCTGTCCAGCAGCTTACGCAATTTATTGCTAGGTTATTTGTCTATAACCCTGCAGTTACGGTTGCATCATGTAAGCCAGTATTCTACTCCCATCCTAGGTATCTCATTTTCTCAAAAATTAAAAAGTCCAGTCACGCAGCATGATCGTATGAGCAAATTTTTGAATACTATCGTATTATATTAAGTTGAATTGTTCAGAAAATTCAGCACTAGTAAAAAGGAATTTTTAACTGCCAATTTCATGGCGAAAATTTGTTCGAAATAATATTCAGCAACTCAAAAATAATTTGGGTTTTCAGATTTATTCGCAGTTTTAATTTATTTTTGGCAAATATTAATGAAATTTAAGTAAAATTTTCAGCATAAATTTCTGCATGGATTGTTAAACGTTTCAGTTCATCCTTACTAAACCTCTTTTGGCACAATTTGGTTGACAAATAGAAATTTACCATTTTTTAGCTGTTTTTAGCCATTTTTGGTAATTTTTTTAGTACGTTTATTGAAATTTGACCAATTTAATGTGTTCAAAAAATGCTGGCCAACGGGCTCATACTTTCGAATCGAAAGCTTGATTTTTGAGAGCGAGAACGGAATTTTTATCTCGATCCTAAGGGGAAGTATCGTCCGGAAGGAAACACACACACAACTATATACATATAAACAAAATATATATACATAGGAAAAAGCGTTTAACTCTAATGTTCGTCTCAGAATGTCTCAAAACGGATTTGAATTAAACTAATTTTCGAAACTTTTGATTTTCAATTGTTTGGAGTCTTTGCAAAACCTTTATTTTCTACGAAACTGCGCGAAAAATAAAATAAATATATTACAATTTGTTTAAATTAACAACTATCATTCTCAATGTTTTCAGTAGTTGTCATGAATATAAACACTCACAGTATTTAGAGGAATGGATTCAAAAAGTTACTAAATTAATATAGTATTGAGATGTTCCAGCTTGCTCCATGGACGAATATTTAATTTTCAACTATTCCGACGAAACTTTCAAACCCGCCTCATAACAGTAGCCAGCCAATATACAGATACAGAGCTTATATGAGGAGTTGATTGACCTACAGGGCCAATATAAGTATATCCTGAACTGTGATTCATTATGTTCTGAAGTTATATTTTTATCACAAACCTTCAATACCAATATCTTCTGGATGCGTGTAGAGGATGTCGTCTTAATGCTACCTGTAATTCCGGGAGAATTTCGAATTAGTGTTCGCAGACTATCAAATTGATCAATCAACAACCTTCCTCATAAAATAACTCTGGATTTATTACATGGAGGCTTATCATTTTCGTATAAAAAACATTTATACTGAGTGCGCACCGTTAACAAACGTTTGCGAACAGATGCCGCAGCGAGAACGTTTGCAAACTCCAAACATATTGATAAGTGGTAAGTAATGCAGGCATTGCAGGGACGTCCCTATGAATGAATTGCATAAAATTTTGGTAAAAATTAAAATAAGAGAAAAAAACAGAACCGTCATGATTTTTTTGAATACACTTCTTCCCCCCCCCCTTCCACACACCATTTCACCCCTTCACCGACGGTAAAGTTGAAATTTCCGAGGATGTATAACTGGACTACAATCTGGAGATAATAAATTTCCGAGGGTACATAACTGGACTAAAATGTGGATATTATATGTGAATACGAGTATTATAAAAATATCAAGTTTTAACGTTATTACTCCCTCCATTCACCCCCTTCCATCACGAAATTCAAAACTCCCGTTACTAATTCCAAAACTAAACCAAATTCAAAGTTGAACAAAAAAAGAATCATGAAAATCGGACGAGAATAGTTAAACCATCATGATTTATCAGTATTACTCGCTCCTTTCACCCTCTTCAATAAATTAAATTTGAAAATCCTGTAATATTTCCGTAACTAGACCAAATCCAAAGTTGAAAAAAAAATAATCACGATAATCGGACGAGAATAGTTAAAACTTCATGATTTATCAGTATTACCCCCCTCATTCACCCCCTTCCATCATGAGATTTGAAACTCATGTTATATTTTCTGTAACTAGACGAAATTCAAAGTTGAACGAATAAAGAATCACGAAAATCGGACGAGTATTATAGTGAAAATATCATGGTTTATCAATATTACCCCTCCATTCACCCCCTTTCTAGATGAAATTTGAAAATAATGGAACAAGATAAGAGTCATGAAAATCGGTCAATATTTGCAGCATGGGCTGCGCTCGACAAAATCGTAATTATCCCCTTCACCCCCCCCCCCTCACAATTGACAGCAAATCCGAAATTTCCTAGGTTTGTTGCACAACTAGACTGAAAAACAAATCGAACAAAATGAGAATCACAAAAATCGGTTGGGAATTGTACCCTACCCGTCGACAAATTTTGTAAAAAAAAAAAAAAAAAGAGTTTTTTCAAATTTACCCCTCCATTCCTCCTCTTCCATCTTGAAATTCAAAATTTCCAAGGTTTGTTGCACAACTAGACTAAAATCAGGACCGATCAAAGAACGAATCAGGAAAATCGGTTGATAATTGTGGTCTGGGCAGCGTCCACATAACCTACTTATCTGTGATCAAGAATATTATTCGAAATATCAGATTTAATTACTTTTGTTCTTTTATTTGTGAAAATTCTCTTCCTAATCAATTTATAATCAATATATATATATATAAATTTTTTTTTTCTTGAAAGAAAAGATAATCGGTTGGGAATCGTAACTTAGAAAGCGCTTGAAAGGATCGGAAACTACTCGCGCCAAACCACTCCCAACATCCAATCCAAAATTTTCAAAGTTTGTTGCCCCTGTTTGTTACTTTTGGTTTATTATTTTTCTTAATGTTACTGAAGATATTTGGATTTATAATTGCTTGGTTTAGTTGTCTATGGGTGATAGTGATGTATGTGGAGGGATCATTTATGATATCCAAACGGGATCGAGGGTTGATGGTACTCCCCTCTAACTCATATCGAGCTTGGTAGTCGTGAGAAAAGCAAGAAATGTGATATTTGGATTTTCAGGATAGTACGGCAATAAATATTCACAGGGGAGTTGATCAATTGAAAATGTATTGGTTTGTGTGAGGAGATCATTCCGTGGAAATCTTCTAGATAAACTTTATCGAATTTCCAAAACTGAGTGGATTACTTACATGTTTTCTCTTCACAGATCATCCCCCATTTCCTACTCATATTGACAGCTTTCAATTTGAATTGAATCACCTGGTAGTTGAGCAACGCTGTTCAAAGAAAATTGACTAGATATGCTTACGCTTCAAAAGAATACTTACAAATCTTGAGGCAGGGATATGAACCACTGGTACTGGTGGTACTGGTTGGTAGACGACCTGGTATGGGGATCCACCTACCAAGGCTAAAAGAGCGGACATCAGAATGGGGACGAAAAACATCATGATTATTGTGAATAAACTCCTGAGCAGGCAGGCGCCTATTATACATCGAATCCGCTCTTAAACAGATTTATGACTCATAGCGAGAGCCATTCGTACACATATGAATTAGATGTAAACTCTTTCTCGTTAATTGTTACGCTTTGAAGGCGGTGCGGAACCGAGATCTACAGTATCGTAATCGATGTCGGTAGGCCAGATGTGAAAGTTATAGAAACGGTAATAAATATAGATTGTGAACAATAATATATTCTCCACGATTGAAGGCACCGCGACATCCCTTTACTGAATTACTTCTATGCTTTTTTCAACCTGCGAGTTGTTCAATTGAAAAGGTATTGGTACGTCTGTGGAGATCATTCGGTGGAAATCGTCTAGGTAAACGATATTGAATTTTCAAAATTGAGTGGATTAGTTACATGTTTTCTCTTCACAGATCATCCCCCATTTCCTACTCATATTGACAAATGTCAATTTGAATTGAATCACCTGGTTATTGTGCAACGCTATCCAATGAAAACTAACTACCTATTACTCCCTAAATATATACTTACTCTGTAGACCCTTGCAGCAGGTACTGGTGGTACTGGTTGGTAGACGCCGAGGTATGGTGATCCACCTACCAAGGCTAAAAGCGCGGACATCAGAATGGGGACGATAAACATCATGATTGTTGTGAATAAACTCGTGTAAACTCCTGAGAAGGTAGACACCTTTTATACATCGAATCCGCTATTAATCAGATAATATCTGTCATATATTTTACTACTCACAGTGATATTCATTCGTTCACAAATGAACTAGATAAAAAATAAACTATTTCTCGTTAATTGGGGCGCTTTGCGGGTGGTGCAGAACCGAGATTCATAGTATCGCAGTCAAAGGCGGTTTAGGCGGTAGACTTCAGATGTGAAAGTTAGACAAACAAGAAATAAAATATAGATTGCGTGTAATATATTCTCCACGATTGATGACACCGTGACATCCCTTCCCTGAATATAATTCTGCTTTCTTCAACCTGGGAGAATGGAGCCAATTTCGCTCTGTTCCTGTTCTGTTTAGGATGTTTGAAATGCTGAAAATTATTACACAAAGGTTCATTATTTCTCTACTAAATACTTCTTCTACGCAAATCATTGGTCTTTAGGTAATTATTAAACCCCGAATGAAGTATGTCATCAAAACTTGATGACCGGCTACACGTGTGTGTGGGTGTGTGTGAAATTGTGTCAGATTTTTATTTTTCATCAGAACTTTAGTAAAAAGAACTCAATTAACAATGAACTAGAAGATTAAAATATTTATGTAGAAATTTAAGCTGAGCATGGTGCACACATTAAAAATTTTTCTTTGTGAGTATTTAACATTCACTATAGTGCGGGATATTAGTCTGATTTAGAATTGGTTATTGTGGTTCAGAAGTTGTTGGGAAAAGGAGGCGTTTGAGGTGAATAACTTGGTAATGTTTGTGATGTGTGTGTAATTGTGTCAGTAAATATCTTAGTGAAAATGGGTTGCGCCGCCGTCAAAAACCCTAGTGAGTCCATCTGCACTTCGCCAGAGTTTGCGAGCTCCATGTACGCACACGCTGGATACGCGCAGGATGGCAAAGGCTATTTTTGCGCGAATCCATCCTCGCATTACACCTTAGAGCGGACCCCACCAATCGCTCAATCGCTCAGCCAGCACCTTCAAAAACCGCACATTTGTGGTGCAAAGTGAGTACCAACCGAGCAGACTAGAGGAGTAAAAGATGCGCATTGCTCTTCACATGCCGCTGCATACTTTCTCTTTTTCTATTCTTCTGCTGCAATGAAATCTGCTGCGGCAGGGTGGGAAACATAGGAGGGTGTGTCAGTGTCAGTGACACGTGCATCAAATAACGCCACATCCCTCTGCAAACCAAATCCCCCTTGAGCCCTGTAGATTGTCCATTTGCCTCAGAGATTATTGGCTCTTTCCCACAGTCGCCCCATGCAATCGTCTTCATCTCACTCAAGAGGTTTCCTATTTCATTGTGACGGCGTGTGATCAAACCTCCAGTTTTACAACTTAGAGCGTACTCCAAGTTGAACCCACAACCATCACAAGAAGTCGGCATGTCTACTGGTATCCGCTTATACCTCACTGCTAGTGCATCTCGAACCTGTGATGAGGCAAGATCAAAATTGTGTTTCCTAAGAGGTAGCACAGAGAGCCATCCCGATGTTTCGGATCCAGAAAGATGAACGACTGATCTCCCAATTGCTCTTTTCTGTTCTACCGGAAACTTTTTAAGAACGTCATCCAACAATTTATCTTCAGTCTCTCCCCTGTGTTTTCTTGCTTTTTGTTTGGCTGCATATACTCATGATTGATGCTCTACAATATTTACTCGTCGATTCTATTCTATTGCTGAAATTTGCTCTGATGAGCCTTCTCTTGCCATCATGTTGGCAATCTTGGCACAGCTTCTAGGATCCGTTACAGCTAGTCCTCCTTTGTTTGCCGGAAGAGAAAATAGTTGGCATTCTGCTTCTTTCACACTGTTCCCTGTAATGGTGCTTAAATTTCATCAATAGTCGTCAATAAGTAGATAGACACTGCACAAAAAAGCTAAAAACCCAAATTCTTTTTCAATTGAAAAATATTATTTAGGACGAGGTTTTTGCCCTAAATTTGGTAGTTAACTATTTCTTTTTACTTAAAGTCTTGGAATTTCAAAACAAATTAACGTAATGTAGTAGTTCGATAATATTTTTAAAAACTCGCTCATGTGATCATGCTACATGATTAGAACTATTTTGTACGATTTTCGTTTTGAAATATGATCAGAAAGTATTTGCAAAGTAGATGGAAACTGAAGAAAATCAGTATTCCTTGTGATTGTATTGTGTTATGAAAACAACTCCTTCAATCAATGGTTTTGAGTTGAATGGACGGAAGGACAAAGACGGATTTGGTTTAAGCTCATTTCTTATTCAAAGTTGGAGCAAGGATGTCAGAGTATTACAGCAGCGGAAGATCCTATTTTCCGAGGTCAGGGGCCTCGACGGGGAGGGGGTAAAGGAGGTTCTCCCCCATCCACCACCTTGGTGGCTCGTTTGCCCCGCATTATTCAAGATTGGCCTTCCCGCCTCCGACGAACGTAAACACCTTGCGCAAACACCCCCTCTCTTCGAGACCTGATTGGATTGAAATAGGAGGAGATATACCCTGGATATAGCCTACACCTCCGACCGTCTTCGACCCTATGAATTCTAATACCCTTTGCGTAAACGTCCGCTTCTGCGGGCATACGGGGAATCTGCACCTGTTTGCTTGAGCCTAAAGGGAAATGCGGTCGTAAATTTCTGTATTTCGGCGTTTCCCGTGGAAATTGACGATAAAAATTTCTTGGTTCTTGTATGAGTGATTTACGACCACTTCTCACGAACCACCACTTCGGACATAACTATAAAACTTTCTCCTGAAAGGGCCGATCTTATAAGCAAGTGTGCTAACAGTGTACATACTCTTCTGATAGATCCAAAAAGGAGTAGTCCAAAATTCTCACATTCCGAAATGGAAGAAGGTTGCGTTCCACGGAAAATTGGGAGTTTAAAGGTGAAATGATCGATATTGTTCCTAGCTACACTTATTCAGGCATCACGCTATTAACACCTAGAATTTCATTTGTGAAGCACCAACAACACAAGTCCGAATCCGCTATATTCGCCATGAATTATGTTTGGGGAAAGGCTCTATGCAGCCTTGATGTAACTATATAATAAATATTCAATCAATAGTACGTGCGTTTTTGGGATATGGTGATTAAGTTTGGGGGATGCAGATTATTCAATTGTCGAAGCGGTGCAGTTATTGTTTTTGAAAAAGCTCTTCCATCTGCATATCTGTGCTCCAAATTATTTGGTATACGTCGAAAAAGATCTGGATACACTCCAGTGACTCACCGCTTACATGCTGAACTTGCATCTCAACTCCGTTGTTAGAGTTTCCAGCATGCATGACTTACGCCTGCCAAGAATTGTTGCGGCTGAGATAGTACGAAGGGGGATTTGTCTGGCAGAATACGGAACTTTGACGGCAATGTATGGCCTGCCTAATCCTCTCGGGACATTAGACGCTGGACAGCCGAAGGACTTATAAGCAGTCGGCTATCAGGCCACCGTAATGATAAGACCGTGGGTTTCAGGCATAGAATGTGTGAGTCAGAGACGTATGTATACCTAATAAAGGGAACTATAAGGTAACCTGATGTGAAGTGCACCGGTTTCTTTAAACAGAATATTTTGGCATTGTATGAAGCCCGTTGGCTTTTCAAGTAGCGCTGCAATTTGGTGATCGGGAATGCAAGACCATTCAGTTCGAGCCCAAGAGAAGAATGTTCCCTATACAACCTGCGGGAACGTGAAGATGTTTATCATTTCATATATGTGTGTGTCCGTTCCTTAGGGAATTAAGATGGTTAGCATATTTAGCTTTGGTGCACTCTCTCGTGATACAGCTGTATTTATACTCAATGGAGGCAGGGGGTGGTCATGTGTGGTCCAATTTCGTATGGCAGCTTCTCGCTATAGGAGGTTTATAGTACACCAGTTTAATTTTAGAGAAAATGTTACCTGTTGTCCCACAAGATTACCCGGAGGGAAACAATTATTTAATTAATCAATTAATAACGAGTAATTATTTTTATAAATTATTTCCGTTGTCCAAATCATGTCCTGAAGTATTATTTATTCTATCTAGCACAGAACTTAACTCCGGACCTCATTCAGCTGATCTAGGTGGCTCTAGACTTCATGATTCGTTTCTAAACGTCCCAAGAGGCCTTAATATCAAATTTCAGCTTTAAGGGTGAATAGCAAAGGAATTAATACCGGAGCTCACATAGATGACGTAGGGAGCTTCAGACATTACGGTTCGTTTCAAGGGTTCTCCATTTCAGTTTTCAGCCTACTAAATATGTTGAATAGCAATGAAATTAACTAGCTCTAAATCTTACATAGCTGACCTAAGGAGATCTAGATTTCGTATTTTCGTTTGTATACTCCCTATGGTACCTTCGTTCCATATTTCTGCTTCGTAGGTCCCATTGCAAGGAACATAGTTTTGAATCTAACACAGCTAATCTGGAGGGGCCTCAGACTTTATGGGTTCTCCATTTCAAATGGTAGCTTCATAGGTTGAATGACAAAGAATTTAACTCCCTTCAGCTAATTTAGTATCGGTTTTTTTATGTGACAATATTGTATCAACTTTTTTACTTTAAGGTCCAGAAACATGCGTATTCCACACTAAAAACCTCGATTAGGAAAATAAAACTAAAAATTTGGCTAGTCCTTTGTAATAATTTGTAATAAAAACTGAATACCCATCTTCGTCCGTTGCATCCTGTTTCATATTGTTTACAAGTCATAGGATGACCTATGATTTAAAATGATAACTACAACTTGTAGATACAGGATTTATTCATTTAAATTCAACTGGGAGAGAAATCAGGTTGAAATAATACTCAGACTTGCATTAAATATTTATTTTCTTCTAAAATTGGCTGCTGTCTTCACGCCCATGACGTTTCGCGGAGGACTGCAAACACATTATATTGATTTTCAGTTGTTGGGTAATAAGTGTTATTATTTACTATGATTATTGATCATCAATAAAAACCATTGGAGCACTTATTTATAGTGAATGTCCGGAAGGAGTGTTTACGATTACGTAAGATTATTTTAGCGTGCCCATTTACTGAAGAAATAGCATTATCTGCTGCTCATCTGTCCAGCAGTTTACGTAATATATTGCTAGGTTATTTATCTATTCACTAGAGTGCGGGATATTAGTCTGATTTAGAATTGGTTATTGTTGTTCAGAAGTTGTTGGGGAAAGGAGGCGTTTGATGTGAATAACTTGGTAATGTTTGTGATGTGTGTGTAATTGTGTCAGTAATTATCTTAGTGAAAATGGGTTGCGCCGCCGTCAAAAAACCCAATGAGTCCATCTGCACTTCGCCAGAGTTTGCGAGCTCCATGTACGCACACGCTGGATACGCGCAGGATGGCAAAGGCTATTCTTGCGCGAATCCATCCTCGCATTACACCTTAGAGCGGACTCCACCAATCGCTCAGCCAGCACCTTCAAAAACTACACATTTGTGGTGCTAAGTGAGTACCAACCGAGCAGACTAGAGGAGTAAAAGATGCGCGTTGCTCTTCACATGCCGCTGCATACTTTCTCTTTTTCTATTCTTCTGCTGCAATGATATCTGCTGCGACAGGGTGGGAAACATAAGAGTCAGTGTCAGTGACACGTGCATCAAATAACGCCACATCCCTCTACAAACCAAATCCCCATTGAGCCCTGTAGATTGTCCACTTGCCTCAGAGATTATTGGCTCTTTCCCACAGTCGCCCCATGCAATCGTCTTCATCTCACTCAAGAAGTTTGCTATTTCATTGTGACGGCGTGTGATCAAACCTCCAGTTTTACAACTTAGAGCGTACTCCAAGTTGAACCCACAACCATCACAAGAAGTCGGCATGTCTACTGGTATCCGCTTATACCCCATTGCTAGTGCATCTCGAACCTCTGATGAGGCAAGATCAAAATTGTATTTCCTATGAGGTAGCACAGAGAGCCGTCCCGATTTACCGAAATGATAAGACCGAGGGTTTCAGGCATAGAATGTGTGAGTCAGAGACGTATACCTTATAAAGGGAACTATATCCTGATGTGAAGTGCGCCGGTTTCTTTAAACATGATATTTTGGCATTGTATGAAGCCCGTTCGCTTTTCAAATAGCGCTGCAATTTAGTGATCTTGAATGCAAGACCATTCAGTTCGAGCCCAAGAGAAGAATGTTCCCTATGCCACCTACGGAACGTGAAGATGTTTATCATTTTATATGTGTGTGTCCGTTCCTGAGGGACTTTAGATAGTCAGCATTTAGCTGCCGTGCACTCTCTCGTGATACAGCTATATTTATACTCAATGGAGGCAGGGGGTGATCATGTATGGTCCAATTTCGTAAGGCAGCTTGGCGCTTTAGGAGGTTTCTAGTACACCAGTTTAATTTTAGAGAAAATGTTACCTGTTGTCCCACAAGATTACCCCGGAGGGAAAAATATTATTCAATTAATCAATTACGAGTAATGATTTACTTTGTATTTATTTCTGTTGTCCGAATCATGTCCTGAAGTATTATGTATTTTGAACTCTGATCTATCTTAATTTACTGTATTCATTTGCCTTACAGTGGCTCAAACCTCCGGCAGACGGTATAAACTACTATGCCATTAAAATAAGATTAAATGTATAAATATTGTGTGATTATCTTTAATAAAGTTTTTGTTCTTCTTCTTCTATACCCTGGATGTAGCCTGCACCTCCTACCCTATGAGTCCTAATACCCTTTGCGTAAACGTCCGCTTCTGCGGGCATACGGGAATCTGCACCTGTTTGCTTGAGCCTGAAGGGAAATGCAGTCGTAAATTTCTGTATTTCGGCCTTTCCCGTGGAAATTGACGATAAAAAATTTCTTGGTTCTTGTACGAGTATATCGATTTACCACCACTTCGGAGTTAATTATAAAACTTTCTTCTGACTGGACCTATCATACATACGAGCAAGCGTACTAACAGTGTACGTACTCTTCTCATAGAACGTAGAAGATGCTCGCGACTGAAATTTCAGTCATGCACCATGATCGTATGAGCGAATTTCCGTAATTTCTCATATCCCCCCCATAAAAAACTGTAAAAGATTGAAGGTACATGGAGCTGGAAGGAAGCTGTGATAGCCCGTTCCCCTAATAACACATAAATGTGCTGCGTTCAGCGAATGGTAGACGCGGTCTCTCGGAAATGACGGATACTGTCACACTTCCCCCCTAAAAAAATACTTGTTAAAAAAACAAGTATGTAAGATGTGGACTGACAGTAGTAAGGGTTCCGATTCAGGAAAGGTTAAGCTGAAAGGTATTACTGGCAGAGAACTTATGCTCCTTGATAAATAGCTGCATTGGCGATTGGAAATAAAGTGTGGAAATAAAATAGGATAGATTTTTGATGGATCTTCAGGGATTGTCGTCTGAAACATTCATTGAATTAATCAAGAATTGGAATTATCGGGAAGGGTAACTTGCTCAACTTTGGAGACTTACAACGTGGTAAAATTAGTAGGTATGTTAGAAATATAAGTAATATGCCCTCTTTGGGAACTTTGAATAGTGGGAGCTTATACCCTGGAATATAGGAATGGGAGGTTTTGCCCAAAGAAATATCCAGTAATAATAGTGCTAGAAGTAAGGTGAAGGCAGAAGGAATCATTATCATTTAGGTGAATAATTGAAGAGTGGAAAAGGGTCCTAAGTCCTAACTGACCAATGAAATTACTTTCTATGAAAAGAGATAAATAGTTTTGGAATCCTGGGGCACAATGTTTCTTCTGAAACATTTAGCTCAAAAATATTGCATCGGCTTACTAGGCAATAACCGTTGCGCAATCCTAACCTAGTTCTGCTACCATCTAGCAGATTAAGGGTACTTGTAGCTGGGCGTCCAGGGCCGAAATCCGCACAATAAATAACAGAGGAGAGGTGTGACAGCTCTTTCCCCGACTAGTGCATAAATGTGCTGCGTTCAGGGAATATCCTTCCCGATCAAACGGGAGAGGCTATCCCTGATCGCAGCAGCTCAAAAACGCGAGAAGGAGCGGCGTTCAGCCCAATGCTGAAGGAAAGGTAGACGAGCTCCCTTGGAAATGACGGGTACTGTTACAAAAGAGAGAAGTATGTCTGTCTGTGTAAGGTCGATTTACGTCCAAACGGCTTAACCGACTTTGATGCGGGTTTTTACAAAATGGCCGCAAAGTTCCGGATCAACATTCAGGCTATATTTAGCTACTCCAATTACTTTACACATCAAATGAGATGGGGATTCGATCAGGTGGATAGAACTTACAACTAAAACCCCAAAGATACCAAACGATTTTTGTGGGTTGAGCCGTTGTTGTAATTGACAAATTCAGATCATCTTCTCTTCTTTGAAAGTTCGCTCTGTTAGTCAAGCTACATGACTGAGTACTTTTCGAGTTTTTTCCTTGGTTTTTGGAAAAGGTTTTGGTAGCAGAAAAAAATTTGATACTATTTGATCACTTACAAGAGTTATTTCGGTGTCAATTGCGACCAACCGTAGCTCTGTTGCCCCAGTAGTAATGAAGCTACGATTTTTTAAAAATACACGGAGGTCAAAATCTATAGGAAACGAAGCCTCACACTCTTCTAATACTACAATTGGAAAAATTGGGCTAAAATTGGAAAATTTTAAGTGTATCTCTAAATCCTGATGAGATGAAAAAAACTCCCTTAGGATTCATGTTCACCACTCTCAAGAAACCTTGGATTTGAAAATGAGATTTCCGTCACGGAACATGACTTTCCTTTTGTAAAGCTGTGTTATTTATATTATGTTATAATTTATTTATATTATTATATATTAATCATATACCCAAAATTATCGTGAATTATTTTACTGAACCAACCCATTGTGTTTCTTCGTGGTAAATCGCGATCCCACACATCTTAGCGAAAAGCCTTGCTTGTCAGTAAACCGTTGTTACGACGAAAAAAAAAAAAAGAAAGAAAGAACACGGGACAAGAAAATACGGAAAAACCCCACTAATGAACCCCCCTCTCTCCGTCTGTCCACTCATGATTCATTACTTAAGTTATATCACGTCACAAGTCGACAGAAAAACAAGGAGGCTCTCCGAGGCTCTTGTTACAGGAAGCTGGTGCCCATCCTTCACAGCGGCGGAGCTAACAAGAGAGAGAGCCCCTTAATTCCGGAGCGCGGAAGGTCCAACGAGAGCTTTTTCCCCCTTCAGACTTTTCTATAAAATAGTCGGAGAGTTTCCTCGGGTCATTTCGACCGCCGGCTCGGCGCCTTATTTGCACGATATGCTTGTTTTTTGAGCTCGCTCGCGTTTCAGCTTGATTGGGTACTTATTTTCAGCGGCGAAGCTTATCTAAGGTATGATGGGAAATAAAATGTCCCTTAGTACACCAATTATCATAACATGAGTCTTTTTTAATATGTCTTCATATTTTCAATTGTTTTTTTTTAAAGAGAATTTTCGTAGAAAATGAAGTTATTGCAATGGCTCAAAATTTTTTAAAATCAACCTTTTTTTTTTAATTTCTTCATTAAAATCCGCATTGTGACATTCTGGAATGATTCCTGAACTTCGTGCGTTTTCTATATAAATATATACAGGGTGATTCCCTCGCAGATGCAAAAAAATTTTGGGTGAAACTACATCAAAAATGGAGTAAAATGCCGCCAACCGCATATTTTTATCTCAATCCGTACTCGAGATATGATTTTTTAAAGGTTTTTTCAGGAATACCGTGTTTTTTCATTTTAAACTCGGATTTCTCCACTTTGCCTCATTTAATTTTAACTTTCAACCTCATTTTCGGTATCAGCATTAAATTTTCTACAAGAATAGTGTACTTGGGTTCTTAAAAAATACCATCCGAAGACCCTCACATAAGCTCAAACTTTGATGATTTTGAAAAAATAATATTTCTGAAAATCTTTAAAACTTTACTACTTTTTTAAAAAGAATCCTGGAAACTGGCAAATCTCATGAAAACTACTTCATCTAATATTCTTTCCAACGGTATTATCAATTTTACTTTTATTTTGTTATTTAGGGGAGAAAATAATGTTTTAATGTTTAAAAAAAAGGGTTTTTCAATGAAATTGTTGGTTTTCTCGAAAGTTGACCCTCCATGAACCAACGAGTATGGGGTCGGTTTCTATGTATTTTTTCTCGCTGGATCGAATGGAAACTCTTGCAGATCTCTCAACTATGTTATAATCGAGTTTTACACTTTAATTAACTAGTTTTACCCCATAATACACATACATTTAATCGTAACAAAAAAACTAAACATTTGCGATTTTAAGTGTGAAACTTGGTTATAACGGAGTTGAAGAGATCTACAAATGTTAGGTACCATTCGATACAGCGTGAAAAAATGCATAGAAACCGACCCCATACTCGTAGGTTCATGGAGGGTCATCTTCCGAGAAAACCAACAATTTCATTGAAAAACCCACATTTTTTAACATTAAAACATAATTTTCTCCACTAAATAACAACATAAAAGTAAACTTGATTATACCGTTAGAGTATTAGAAGAAGCAGTTTTTATGAGATTTGCCAGTTTCCAGGATTTTTGGAAGAGTAGTAAAGTTTTAAAGATTTTCAGAAATATTATTTTTTCAAAATCGTCAATGTTTGAGCTGATGTGAGGGCCTTTGGATGGGACTTTTTAAGAACCCAAGTACACTATTCTTATAGTAAATTTAATGTCGATTCCGAAAATGTGGTCAAAAGTTAAAATTGAATGAAGTAAAGTGGAGAAATTTGAGTTTAAAATAATAAAAACACGGTTTTCCTGAAAAAACCTTTAAGAAATCATGTCTTGAGAACGGATTGCGATAAAAATATGCAGTTGGCGGCATTTTACTCCATTTTTGATTTAGTTTCACCCAAATTTTTTTTTTTTTTTTTGCATCTGCGAGGGAATCACCCTATATATATATATATATATATATATATATATATATATATATATGAAAGCTGCCACCCACGCCATAAAAAACAGTCAATCCCAAGAGCTCTCTCAATTAGAGGACACTGAATATGTAGTGAGCAGGAAGAAAAATAGACATACTTGGAGAATTTATCCAACAAGCTTCTCACCAGGGGATATCCGGCACGTATAGTGAAGAAGAGGATAATCCCTCCCCATGTTGGTTATCGACCAGCAATCCGCAATAAAAGCGAGAAGGTCCAATTAACCACCACATTCTTCTTTGGAATCGAGAGAATGAATAAAGTACTAAAAGATCTCTACCCAATCTTATCCTCCCACCCCACAACAAGCAATGTTTTTTCGGAAGCCCCTACAACATCATATCGTCAGGCCTCATCACTTGGAGACTCACACAGGTGGTCAGATAAACCAGACCAGCTCCAAGCAAAGGGTTGTACCCATGCAAGAAGCGCCGTTGCAAGGTTTGCCCTTTAGTTATTGAGGAAGAAGTTTTCAGATCGCCCAACAATCCCAACTCATACACATGCAAAGGGTCAGCAGATTGCCAGACACCAATGTGTGTGTATGAGCTGATTTGTAAAGAGTGTCCTGCATTTTACGTAGGGAAGGCCGAAACTCAACTCAACATATTATTAAATGATAATTTACAAAAATTCGCTCATATGATCATGCTGCATGATTGGAACTTTTTGGATTTATAGCCCTCCTAAATTTTATGCTGAAAAGTTCAGGTAATACCTAATTAATGAATCTTGATACAGTTCGTAGTTTTCGCTGAGGTAAACAATAACTAACAATGAACTCGTAATGAGTTTTCATGAATTCTTCTATGAATTTTCAATTGTAGAGTGTTGTGAGTCAATGTTTTCCAGACGGGTGTAAGACAACAAATTTTGAAATTAGGAAAAACTTCATAGAATGATTTAAAAATTTATTTTCTGTATGGTATGTATGAAAAGATAAATCAATAGCGACACATCCAGGTTCGATGCATTGGAAAAATGCCAGACTCTAGATTTTACTAGGCTTGTGTCTCTTCCTTATCAATGATTATTACCAATAATTACATATTTTATTTAATTTTCTGTTGCAGGTATGTGTCCTCCAAATAGTTTCATAAACGTTTTCTGAGTATACATCCTCGACATTAAGCCAACAGTAAGTGGAATAATTATTCATCGATCTAGTAATTTTAGTTTTTGTATTTATTAAAGGTATGCAGCTTGTAAATGTCAAGTCCTAACAAATTATTCATATATTTTGAAATTAATAAATTATTTAATGCAGTTAAACAATTACTTAGTTTTCCAAATCATAGAAATAGTTTCTAGTATGCAAATAATTTCGCTTGTTTACAATAATAAATGGATGTACTAACCACTAAGGAGATAACATTCAATCTATATTCCTTTGCTTGCATTTCCAAATAGGAAACCTCCTAAAATCTGGAAAAAATAATAAATTATTGTTATTCATTCTACCTTCAAGACACTCGAGAATTAACGATCAGATTTTCTACGAAATTAATTGAACTTATCGAGTAAGGATTCAGAAAGCACTGATATCGAAATAATAGAGTACATATTTCAGGTTCTCAAGATTGAAAGCTTGTTCTGCCCACTACTTGAAAGTTTCATGCAAAATGGGCGAAACTGTGGAAATTAAGTTCGTTTCGAGGATTACACATCGTGCATGAGCAGCAGCTAGGTACTAATGATACTATCGAGTTGAAATTGATATGAGTGGCTCAAATCGTCTTCTCCCAGCTATCCTCCAAATTTGAGCGAAATCGGACGACTATGGCCTAAGAAAATTATGCTTGATGGAATTGACGTTTGCGCATGCGTTGAGTGAAGTATTGATTTGAGAATGATGAAACTGATTGAGGACCCCAAACTGTTTACTCCAGGCTTCAGTTTTACCCTAGCCCTTAATGATGGAATCAAGTAACAAAACAGAGAGAATGACCGAGTAGCATTAAATTTAAGTGTTTCAAAATAGTTATAAAAGAGTATTGATGTGAAGGAAATGACTTTTAATAGCAACCTCATTTCAACACAACATAAACCAAAGAAATAAAACGTTAATCCAAAGAAGCATTTTCATCCTTTCTACACACTTTCCAGTCGGATGATTATCAATACACCTGTAACTTCAATTCAGACATCTACGAACGCGATATCTTTTCACTCAACCTCCACACCAAGGTCAACGCTGGTGCCCTCATATTAAATTTTTTTCATTTCCATTTTGGTTTCTAATTTATAATTTTTTATATCGTCCTCGTCTCTCAAGGCTATTACAAAACCCGGGCTCATTAGCAACATGAATAAGTGAGGTTAACGATGTTCTTTTCCACGCCCTCTCTCAACCTGTCACAACCCCCAAAAGGTTTTCGCTTTGTGGATATTTAGATGTGCAAATTAAGTCACCGGGCTTAAGCCGGCGTTCGCGTTTTAATTTGGAGTTGGTTATTAAAAGAGGAATGCGCCATCCTTGAGACGCTCTTGACGATACACTCAAGTTTTAATCAAATTTGAGCTTTTGCAGCTATAATTGAGGAGCGTCCATGCAAAACCTGATATGTCAAGGAAATCAGAATTGTGGGTGAAGAAATAGCATTACTCCCAAAGTTTAGCTTCTTACGTAATAGATAGAATAGAAAAATACGGAGAAGGTAGAAATTCGATTTTGAAGCCGAATTGCTGCTCAACAGTTTACACAGCCCGGTTACGGATTGGTTGTAATCAAAAACCAATATAAAACTTCCGTTACACTTTTTCGGGCTGAAAAAAAACATTTTTTTTTTTTTTTTTTTTTTTCAAGAACTCCAAGTAAAAGCATATCCATGAAAAAAGAAAAAAGAAAAAAAAATTCTGTTGGTATGGATTACAATAAATTGTTAGCCCTGATTTTCGGTCCCAGGTTAGGAACAGTTTGCATTTAAAATCGATGTTGGTGCGCTTATAGACCGGTTGATGTCACTTAGGTGGAAGGAGGATGTCACTGGGTGCAATAGTAGGTGTCACTGGGTGAAGGGATGATGGGCACTGGGTGAAGGGATGATGGAAGCGGACCACAAGGGCCCCATTACCGGCCATCGGCGGTGACGGAGTTTGGAGAGTCGGTTTGGAAATTGGGTTCCGACGCGCGAAGGGAATCAAGTGCGTCTGAAGGGCTCTGCGGGCACCCGGAGACACGGGACGCGGCTATCCCTCTGGCCCTTTACCTCCCATTACCATCACGAGGGTTTTGTGTATAAGCATGTAGTACTGCCAATAGGTAGTAGGTACTGCTATAAAGATGCGAAATCCAGCGGCAGAAAAATGAAACCTCGTAAGCGGGATCACCCGCAATGGGGCTTCGAACTAACAAGTTCCACCGCTAGGAGCGCTAGGGTGGCAGAGACTTAAAGAAAATAATCGTAGACATGATTTTCCCCTTGTATGTACCTTGTATCGCCCCTTTTCGCTCTACGATTCTTTCCCCGCACCACCAATCTCATCAATCCTTTTCAAGAATGAAAATTGTATTATTAATAATTTAGTAAAATAATAATAATATAATTTATTTCCAAAAGCACAATTTACATGGAAAAAGTTCCAGACATGCAGCATGATTGTATGAGCGAATTTTCGTAAGGGGATTCAAAATAGGCGAACAGATGGCTAGAAGTTATACCTAACCTACACCTAATTAATAACCTAAACAACCACCAACTAACTATACAAGGTAGACTACACCCTTAACATAGACTAATATATTACAAACCTAAGCATTCAATAAATATTCCTATACCTAACCATTTATAATATCTAATCCATACTTAGCCTACCTCTGCTTCAACCCCTAGGTTCCCCCTGTTGTGCCTATGTGCCGAAACAGGGACAACCTCAAGGGAAAAGGACACAATTCTCTCGAACATATCTGGTGTCGCAAGAAGACTTGATACAGGGACTCCCTCTATTCTATTATGACCCGCAATGCCACATCCTTAGGGCAGTCCGACAATATGTGCTTCGCCAAATCTATGCACAATGGTACAATGACTGGCAAGGAACTGTAACATTGGGGTGTATAAATTTCTCGTCTTTGCATGGAACTGTAGCGTGGCCTCCTCTACCGCCTAATCGTTTTTCGTGGCAAACTCAATGAACTGATGAGCAGGAGAGGGAAGAGGATCCCTATTCGAGAAGTCAAGAACAACCGTGAAATACTAAACAATACCCCGTTATACTGCACACGTTGAATGAGATCTCCCGTGGTGTAGTCAGGACATGGCAAGAGAGAAAGTTAGACAGATGCGGTGAGAGAAAGAGAGTGTGGGACAGTCTCGTTGCCATCACATGAGAGGGAACACCGTGGTCACCACCTCCCTCAGCTGGTTTGAAAAGCTGATGTATTTGGAAGGAAGATACCTGCCCCCCCCCCCCCACCACTTCCCAAATACGTCCGTTTTCTACTCGACCTCTTCCCTTTCATCCAGTCATTCCCGCTTCACCCTTCGATATTTCCTCTTTGTTTCGTTCAATGAAAGGGGAGGAGAGTCTATTGTAAATTCGAGAATCACCTCCACCCTCCTCCTGCCGCCCATTCCCACTGGTTTATTTGCATGCCTCTTGTTCGCCGTTGACTTTCCAAGGTCACGTCAATGAGCCCCATGGCTCTGAATTTATCAACTTTTTTCCCAGATTCGTTTTTTCAGTTCATAACTGTTGAGAAAAGTGAAATATTCCAGTCGAAATCCTCAATATTTACCTTGTTTCTAAATTTACCTACTGCACGTTGGTGATATCACACCTTGAGCTTCTTCCTCTACAGATCAGCTCAAAAGTTGGCCATCAAAGTCAATATTATAGCATCCATGACAACTTCTTTGTCACCCTCGCACAACCAATCTAACAGCTAACTGATTTCCTGCCTGGTGACTATCTAGCATCCCCCTGTGGCCTGTGATAACTGTTATCTTGTCCAACTTATTCTGTATCTTTTCCCACGTTGAGTTTCCTGTTTTCTCTACAATCATTATGATCAGAGAACAGTGTTTAGGACGGAATAAGAATCCGAAAATGAATAGAAAGTGTTATGAAACTCAGTAATATGTATTTTGCTGGTGTAAACCGAATGAAAGGACAGAAACAGAACGATTGCTTAAATAGAGCAGGAATTTTTTATGCATAACTAACTTACCTGCTTATCAATTCATTAAGTTTTTCAACTCACCTTCTGTGGTAAGCCATCTTACAAAATCTGATGGGTTGTAAAATATAACACAAAAACCTTAAATTTACCACATATATTTAAATAATTACAAAGCTTTTCGCTCGAATTCAGCTTTTCGCGCTGTTTATTGTGACCTGAAGATGCTCAAAATTTGAGCGAAAAGCTTTGTAATTATTTAAATATATAAGTGGTAAATTAAAGGTTTTTGTGCTTTATTTTACAACCCATCAGATTTTGTAACTTACCTGCTCTTGCCGTGTGGCTACGGTGGCGCACCTTACGGTGGAGCGCTTCACCATTGTCATCAAGGTCGGCTTAACGTTTGCGCACCGTTTGATTTTAGAGGAGACTTCGAGTTTTCCATCTCTCCAAAATGAGAAAAATGCTTCCGCTACCTATAGGTAGAATTGGGTGCAATTAAAGAGATGAAATTTAGCGTTCAGGTACCAATACTTCACTTCACAATTACTATTACTAATTACTTCACATTAGAAATCGCGCTTAGAAATCCGAAGGTGTTTTTTATATTCGAGCCCTTAGGGAATGCGAACTGTTCAACGTACAGCGTTGCGGATGGTTTTAATCGAGTCTTTGGGATCTTATTCATCATTGACAAGCAGAATATCAGTACTGTTAACTAGAAAGCTTTTGAGACCTCGATTTTTGAATGTTTAGCCCTTTTTAGGTTTACGAAAATTGATACCGAGCTTCTAGGACCATCTGACCCCAAATACGATTTTCAACGCAAGTTTCATGAAGTTTGGTAAATTAATTACGAAGAAAAGCCGCGGACTTTTTTTAAAGTCGATTTTTGGATTCTACGCATCTTGAAACGTCAACCAAAAAATTTTCCAGGGTGGGGTTAACATTTATTTTCCTTGTTCGATTACAAAGGTTCATTATTGAGGTTCCGATTAAAACTTCTACAATATAAATTAAATTTAATATACGTTGCTGGGAAATATCTACACTTTCCTGATATGCTCTCTCGGCACACGCTCAACAGAACTGAACAGGATCCTGAAATGTTGGAAATGGTTCATTGAAAAGCAAAACACTAGCTGTTTTCTGATTACCATAAAAACAAATCACGAAGAGGAACGGCTGAGGATAAAATATTGAGTCAACTCACTGAATTTTGTTTGCAGGGTTGGCCACAGCACACATGAATCATCCGATGAAATGAAGCAATATTTAAAGTTGAGAGATAATATCTATCTAGAAGCTGGGCTCATTTTTTATGGCATCAAAATAGTTATTCCATCATGCCACCGTAAGCCGATAACCAAAATAATTACAAAGGACATCCAGGCATCAGTTAATCTGTAGAGAAAGCTAGAGAATTACTTTACTGGCTTAGGATGACGAATGCTATCACAGAGACAGTAAAATCGTGTCGAACATGCAAATAATTTCAGCACCATTACTCACATGAACCAATAAAGCCCCACAAAGCACAAGAACTGAGATTTCATAAGATTGCCTGAGACATAGTATAGCATACACAAACTAAAGCATACCTAGTTCTAGTTGACTAGTTCTCACATTGGATTGACCTAATTCCGTTAAAGCTGAAAAACTACATCTTTAATTAATGGTATTTAAGAAGTACCTATTTATCAGATTTGGCTATCCAGTCGAGTTAATTGCAGACAATATGCCTTTCTCATCTTACGAATATAATAAGTACTATACTAGTAAAGGGATCCGTTTTACTTCGAGTACACCACATTACCCGAGAAAGAATAGAATGGCCGAAAAAGCAGTGGAACCGCAAAGAAGACCCTCAAGAAAAGTAAAGAAGATGGCCGAAACTATGGAGAGTGCCTAATGGAATACAATATCACTTAATTATCTGGACTACAATGCTCATCATCTGAAATTTTTAGTAGCCGAAGAATACGAACGGAGCTAAATGTAATTTCTGCTTTATTACAACTCACCGTTCAAATGGGCACAGTGCTACAATTCCGCATGATTCAGGCAGTTGCTAAACTACATCTTGACCAACACGCCCGTAAGAAAGGAAGGATATACAAGGAAGGTGATAAGACTTAGAACTCTGAACGATCCAATCTGGTATAAGGCTACTGGTATAAGGTATATATAATCTGGTATAAGGCTACTGTACATACTGTTAAATAATGCATGCATTACAGGGATGTCCCTATGAATGGATTGTCTATAATTTTGGTGAGAATCAAAATAAGAGGAAAAACTAAAATATCATGATTTCTCGGAAATACCCCCTCCCCTCCTATCATTTAAACCCTTCACCGACAGTGAATTTGAAACTTCTAAGATTGTGTAACAGGACAGATATCTGAATCGATCAAACAATAAAACCTGTCACGGAAATCAAATGATTATAGTAAAAATATCACAGTTTATCGCTATTACCCCCTCCATTTACCCCCTTCCATCATGAAATTTGAAACTCCTGTCACCTTTTTCAAAATTCTACCAAATTGATAGTTGAACAAAAAAAGAATCAAGAAAATCGGAAGAGAATAGTTGTATTGTTATTTCAAAATTTTTTTTCAAAATTGTTTGACATTTACAGGAACGGGTAAATTGTGAGGCTCTGGACCTCAAAAGATGTAAACCCTTTTGGTAGAGGCGAAGCACTAAAATTTGATGGTATATTTTATTCGGGATTTAATGATGACAAAGCTACGATCTGCGTAAAAGGGGTATCCAATAAAGAAATAATAAACCTTTGTGTAATTGTTTACAGCATTTTAAATGGACTTTCTAAACAAAACAGGACTAGAGAAAAATTAGCTCCATTCTCGCAGGTTGAAAAAAGCCCAGAAGTAATTCAGTAAAGGAATGTCGCGGTGCCTTCAATCGAGGAGAATATATTATTATTCACAATCTATATTTATTACCGTTTCTCTAACTTTCACATCTGGCCTACTGACATCGATTACGATACTGTAGATCTCGGTTCCGCACCGCCTTCAAAGCGTAACAATTAACGTGGAAGAGTTTACATCTAATTCATATGTGAACAAATGGTTCTCACTATGAGTCGTAAATCTGCTTAAGAGCGGATTCGATGTATAAAAGGTGCCTGCCTACCTGCTCAGGAGTTTATTCACAATAATCATGATGTTTTTCGTCCCCATTCTGATGTCCGCTCTTTTAGCCTTGGTAGGTGGATCACCATTCCAGGTCGTCTACCAACCAGTACCACCAGTACCAGTGGTTCATGTCCCTGCCTCAAGATTTGTAAGTACTCATTTTAGGTGTAAGCATATCTAGTCAATTTTCACTGTTCAGCGTTGCTCAACAACCAGGTGATTCAATTCAAATTGAAAGTTGTCAATATGAGTAGATAATGGGGGATGATCTGTGAAGAAAAAACATGTAAGTATTCCATTTAGTTTTGAAAATTCGATACCGTTTACCTAGAAGATTTCCACTGAATGATCTCCTCACACATACCAATACATTTTCAATTGAACAACTTCCCTGTAAATATTTATTGCTGTGCTATCATGAATATCCAAATATCACATTTCCTAGCTTTCCTTACGACTACCAAGCTCGATATGAATTAGAGGGGAATACCATCAACCCTCGATTCCGTTTGGATATCATGAAGACCCCTCCACATACATCACTAACACCCATAGATAACTAAACCAAGCAATTACAAATCCAAATATCTACCGTAACAGTTACAATAATAATAAACCAAAAGCAACAAACTTTGAAGATTTTTGGATTGGATATTGGGAGGGGTTTAGCGCGAGTAGTTTCCGATCCTTTCAAGCGCTTTCTAAGTTACGATTCCCAACAGATTATCTTGTTTTAACTAGGTCTTATACAGAAAGTGTGAATGGACGAACCGTGATGTTTTTAGTATTCTCAACGAATATTCGTGATTATTTTTTTGTTCAATAAATTAAGAACTCCGTCCAGTTACGCAACAAATCGAGTTTCAAACTTTTTAACGGCGGGAGTGATACCGATAAATCATTATATTATCATAATTTCATCACCCGATACATTATTCTTTTTATTCTTGTCTTTGGGTTCAATTGTGCAAAAAATCGTGAATTTCATCTTGATGACGGATTTTCGTGAGGGGAGTGATGGAAAGAGAAATGAACAATAATCACTATTTACGCTATTCCCAACTAAGTTTGGTGATTATAGTTAAGTATGTTCGATTTTTTACTATTTCGCTTGAAGAATGTGAACAGTCCGTGGATCATGTGGGGAGGAGGGATACTGATATACTGGGAGATTCTTAACCTTCAGTGGATCTTTCTTTGTTCGATTGCACATAAGAGCAGTTCATAATGCATTTTGGTTGCTATTTGAAAAATCGTTGTTGGAATTGGTCGGGATGCATCCCGAACAATTCCAACAACACAGTACTTACGGCCGACCAAACTACTAACATTTGAAAAATTGTGTTATTTTATACTAAGAATGTTTTTCGGTAATCATAAGCAACCCACCCATCACATGCATGAGTTACTTCCACCTTGCATTTCGATTTCTCTTGGAGTTTCAAATTTAATAATGGAAGAGGGTGAATGGAGGGAGTACTACTGATAAATCATGATGTTTTACTTATTCTCGTCTGATTTTCATGATTCTTTTGTCGTTCAACTTTAAATTTGGTTTAGTTTTGGAATGAGTAACTGGAGTTTTAAATTTCGTGATGGAAGGGGGTGAATGGAGGGAGTAATAACGATAAATCTTGATATTTTTATTATATTCATCAGACTTTTTGTGACTGTTCTTATCGTTTGCTTGATCCAATTTTAGTCCAGTTATGCATCCTCGGAAATTTCAAGTAAAGGGGTGAAATTATGTGATGGAGTGGGGGATCCGAAAAATCATGACGCTTTCGTTTTTTTCTCTATACAACATGTTAATTTTCACCAAAATTGTATGCAATCCATTCATAGGGACGTCTCTGTAATGCATCCATTACTTACCACTTACCAATATGTTTGGCGTTTGCAAACGTTCTGTGCGCCGCCACTTGTTCGCAAGCGTTTGCGAACGGTTCGCGCTCATTATAAATGGGCTTTATAAGAAAATGATAAGCCTTCATGTAATAAATCTTGAGTTATTTTATTAGAAAGGTTGTTGAATAATATTGATCAATTTGATAGTCTGCGAACACTAATTCGAAATTCTTCTGGAATTACAGGTAGCATTAAGACGAGCATTTCCTACACCAACACCATTGCCACCAGGAATTTGGTTTGGCTAGTGAAGGATTGTGCTAAAAATATAACTTCAGAACGTAATGAATCACAATTGGGGGTATAAATATATTGGCCCTGTAGATCAATCAGCTCCACATATAAGCTCTGTATCTGTATGTTGACTGGCTGCTGTTATGTGGCGGGTTTGAAACGTTTGGTCGGAATATGTTAAAACTAAATATTCGTCCTTGGAACACGCTGAAGCATCTCATCACTATATTAATTTAGTAACTTCTTTAATCCATTTCACTAAAATGAGACGTTCGCGAACAATCAATTTGAGACACGAGACTCTAGACCCTGACCAACTAATCCAAAATCTTACTAAGGGATTGACTACTTGATGGTATGTATTTTTGACAAATGTGGCCACACCGACATCGATTACGATACTGTAGATCTCGGTTCCGCACCGCCTTCAAAGCGTAACAATTAACGAGAAAGAGTTTACATCTAATTCAAATGTGAACAAATGGTTCTCACTATGAGTCGTAAATCTGTTTAAGAGCGGATTCGATGTATAAAAGGTGCCTACCTGCTCAGGAGTTTATTCACAACAATCATGATGATTTTCTTCCCCATTCTGATGTCCGCTCTTTTAGCCTTGGTAGGTGGATCACCATACCACGTCGTCTACCAACCAGTACCACCAGTACCAGTGGTTCATGTCCCTGCCTCAAGATTTGTAAGTATTCATTTAAGGCGTAAGCATATCTAGTCAATTTTCATTGGACAGCGTTGCTCGACAACCAGGTGATTCAATTCAAATTGAAAGTTGTCAATATGAGTTGATAATGGGGGATGATCTGTGGAGAGAAAACATGTAGTCCACTCAGTGGAAATTCGATACCGTTTACCAAGAATATTTCAACCGAATGATCTCTACACACATACCTACCACATAACTGAACAACTCCCCTGTGAACATTTCTTGCTTTACTATCATGAACATCCAAATATCACAATTCCTCGCTTTTCTCACGACTACCAAGCTACATATTATGTATTAGAGGGGAATACCATCAACCCTCAATTCCGGTTGGATATCATAAAAAAAGCCACCCTACACATCACTATCATCCATAGATAACGAAACCAAGCAATGACAAATCTGAAACTCTACATAACAGTTCCAAAAAACAGGTGCAACAAACCTTGGAAATCTCGGATTGGACATTGGGAAAGGTTTTGCTAGAGTAATTTCCGATCCTTTATGCGCTTCCCAAGATAAAATCGTTGACCGAATATATATAGTAATGAAAAACTTGGTCTTATACGAAAGGGGATGAATGAATGGACGATTAGTGGTGTTTTTACTATTATCAACGAATGTTCCTGTAATTTCTCATCGAGTGATACCGATAAATTATTATAATTTTATCACCCTTTTCATTATTTTATTTATTTTCATCTTTTGAATTAATTCCCAACCAATTTTGGTGATTATTGTTATGTTGGCTTTATTTACTATTATGCTTGAAGAATTTTATCAGTCCGTGGATCAGTTGGGGAGGATTTTCGTGAACCTTTCTTTGTTCGATTGCACATAAGAGCAGTTCATAATGTACTTATTTTGGATGTTGATTGAATAATCGTGTTATTTTATATCATGCTATGTTATTTCGAAAATCACATGCGACCCACACATAGGGGTGTCCTTATAATGCATGAGTTACTTTCACTCCGTCAATTATTTATTTTATTTAATTCAATCAATTTATCTTTTTAAACAGACAAATTGAGTGATCTCATGAGCATCATGGGCACCCAGTCTCTATCTAATGAATTCCTAAGTAACAGTAAAACAAAGGAGGAATTTAGAAGAAAAATAACTTATTACACTAAGATTTATTATTTTTGAATGAGATCCCCCTTCAAATGGTAATCTGGTAAACATCATTATCAAGGTAAACTGGGTTCATAAACGTACTTTGGAACCTATCAAAAAATGATAAATAATCAATTAGAAAATGGATTGTTTTCGAAAAAAACCAGATAATATGATCATTACCTCCGAGGTAGGTAGGCATGTAGAAATACAACACAACTAAAGCTGAGTAAGAAACAAAATTACCCAAATTAATTTCGTCCGAATTTTCAAAGTGTGTCCACCTAAATAAAAATTGAGGCAAATTCATCCAATAGAACAGAGGTTCGTGGCACCAGTTTCCGTCAGGAGCGCTTGGTCCACGAGTGGGTCAACACCGCCTTGGGAGAGGATCATCCTAGGGCATCTTCGAGGGACATTCGAAGAATCAAACATAAATTCAAGTGCAAGAATCAAGAATTCAAAAATAAATTCAGTAGGGGTTTGAACTCGTAAAGCGCTTCGGTGAAAGACGTTGAGCTATAATCTTCGGTTATTGCCATTGTTTTTGAAGTTAAACTGGTTTAAGTTGTTGGTGAAAGTGGGAATAAATCGCTCCAAAATTATGTTGATACAATCGTTTTCCTGGCGAAACTGAATACAAAGGAAGTATGATGCTGATTTATAAGGGACCTTAAACTCGTTTCACAATTCATCCATGAATCTATCTTTTAACACTGTATAACTTGTCGCCACTATCAACAACATATATATACACTCTGTCTCATTCTTGCTAATGAACAGGCATGGGTCGGTATCACTTGCTTCAAATCCTATCTTTTTCAAATACTCAACAAATCTTTTGTTCCAACATCGCGGCGCCTGTCTTAATCTGTACAGGCTCTTCAACAGATAACAAACGTCGGTAGATCCACCTTCGAATCCCTCTGACTGTAACACATAAATATCTTCATCCAGATATCCATACAAAAAAGTTGTTGGAGCATCAAACGATGCCAGTACGATTTTTCAGTCGCTACCACATTCAACAACGTTCTAGTAGTTCCTGTTTTGTCATCTGGGCTGAAGGTTTGATCATAATCTACTTCTTTCTGAGAAGATCCTTTTATCACAAGACGCGCTTTGATCTTATCAATTGACTCGTCAGGATTGGTTTCTACCTTGAATACCCACCGTGATAGTATTGGCTTTTTCCCTCTAGGCAAGGACGTCATTTCCCAAACTTTATTTTCAGCTAATGAATTCAATTCGCTTTGCATTGCAGTTTTCCATTGCTCGACTAGGGACTTGATAACGCCTCTCTCAACGCAGTATTTCACACATATCAGCAAGCTCAGCCATTACAAAATCATCTGTCTCTGAGAGCGTCTTAGAGTACTTCTGTCCCAAAGGCCCCAATTACCAGTTGATTCTTCTCTGTCTGAATCTTCTACCTCCTCCTCTTGATCTTCGCTAATAGTTAATTAATTTTTGTTTTCGTTCTTTTCATCTTGTCTACATTCAGATTTTCTATCATTTAAATCGTCCTCTCCGGTACATCCACATGACCTAAAGATTTTTAATTGAAAACAACATCTCTGGAACGCAGTATTTTGTTCGATTTGGAATCCCAATTACGGTATCTTTCATCATTGTCATACCCAACCAAAATTCCTCGAATTGCTTTTTTATTAAACCTATACCTGAGCTGCTTCGGGTCATGTGCAAAGCACGTACTCCCGAAGATTCTGAGGTGTTTCATCAGTATTCGTCGTGAGTTGGTCAAATAAACATCTCCCGGTTCTGTCTTGTCTTATCCAAGTGCGATAACGCTGTTGGCCTGGGCATTGCGGTGGCGTAATGTTTCGAGTGTAAAGCGAAATATCACCTCAATTGCCTTCGTCCTAACACTAAAAATGGAAAGACAGCAAAAGAGCTGAATATTAGCAAAACACTCTCAAGCAGAGGCAAGCCAAGCGGCTAATAACCAGTTCAAGAGAAAGAGCTACAGCTCTTTTGTCACTGAGGCGTGAAGACCTTCGCATCATTGCTGGTCTCCTCAGTGGCCATTGTCCGCAAAGCCAGGACCGAAAATTGCCGCCTATGCTGCAAAGAGATCGAAACAGCGGAGCACATCCTATGCAATTGCCCTGCTGTTGCGTCCTTAAGATTCCGACACTTTCGGGGGGAACTAGGAAACTCATCGACAGGAAGCTCATCGAAAAATCGTAGAACCCCATTTCTGATCAGTTTTTCACGTGGGGTGGAAACTCGTCAAATCTTCATGAACGAGAGACTCATCAAAAAATGGAACCCAATAAATGTATCCGTTTAATTCAGTTATGAGTCAGTATACATTTTTTTCTACTAGAATCCAGCACTGTCGAGACACTCCTCAAAAACTACCTTAAAGGAAACTCATCGAAAAGGAGCTGACGGGAAACTCGTCAAAAATGGTGGTAGTAGTAGACGGATATTGGTCTACTTTGGGTCAACTACCTGCCATTGTTACAGTTCAACTCAATACCAAACGATTTAGACAATATTCGTAGAAATGTTTTTAGTACAGTAGACCTACTGTACAGAACAAAGTGATACCTAACTTTCTCGTTACTTTTGAATTATGATATTTTTGGAACATCGTCGGTCCGCGAATCTTTGACCCAAACGTATTTGTTATTTGTGAACTAGAGGTCGGGCTATTTCCCATTATATGATGCAAGCTGAGATTTACTTTACTAATGCTGTACAAAAGCCGATTACCTATTCACCTATTCATATTATAGAAAATCACCAACCAAAGTACCATTCACAGTTGAGTTTACCTGGCCCGGGGTCTGAAGGCCTCCAAATCCGGTTACTTCGTTCACTTATAACAGTTAGGTCTGGCACACAGTGAAGCCTTCCAAAGTTTGGTTTGATGACTTTCCTTTCGATGAGTTTCCCCTTAGGAGCGTTTGACCAGTTTCCGCAGGGGACAGGAAAGTCATAAAAAATAATTGTCAACTACTTTTCATCTTCCAAATTTATATCTGATTTCTATTTGAAACTCTTTTTGACGACTTTCCCTTCCATTCAGTTTTGACCAGTGTCTCACCCAAAGGGGAAACTCCTCAAAAAGCCTCGACCTCACGTTTTTGATGAGTTTACGTTTGATGAGTTTGTAGGGACCCCTTTCGGGAGGGGTACGTTCCCCCCTGCCGATATTGCTCAGGAAATGCCCGAAAAACTCCTCCACTTTGTGAGAGGAGAGGCGATAAAACGAGTTCTTAAATGATAACAGAGACTTCTTGTCACAATAGATCAATAGTGATCTCCGTGACAAGGGGCTCGTACCCACCAAAAAACACCAGCATTCAAAAAAACAGTATAAAAAGGGTAAGGAATTATGGGCTTTTTCGGCTTGTAAAGCGATTAAAGCAGGACGTAAAAGGACTTAAGTCATCAGTGGACGATAAGGATGACTTCTGGAGATAAGATCTAAGAATCTGGGTTCAATTATGAAAAAATCTTAGCGGTCGTATGCATAAAATTGGAGAAAAAAATGATGTCTTTTGAACAATCTAGGAAATTCTTCAACGAAAAATTTGAAGAGATAATGTCTAATTATACACAGATCTCGAATCAAATCAGCAATCAGATGAAATCTAATGAATTACTTCGCAATGAGAGCAAATCATTGAAAAACGAAATTAACGTATTATGCACAGCGTTGAATGATCTTGAACAACAGAAATTAAACGGAAGCTTTTCTACGACTGGCGGACGATTTTTGTACGATGATAACTGCCTAAGATACAATTCCGTAGCAACAGTTTTATTGTAAGCGGTAAATATCAGAAAATCAATAAACGCTTTTCGGTAACGTGATATAACACTTTTCGATTCTATGTGCCAAAGTAAAGGCATAAAATGTAAAAATATTGTCATCTCGGGCTTTCCTAAAACGGTCGAAGAAAAGCTCGTAAATATGATCAGTGAAATAACTAATAAACCTACATTTCAGTGAGATCAATGACGGAGATATCGCTTACGCCTACCGCGTCAAATTAAAAAAACAAGGTAGGTACTGAAAATATCATCGTACAATTTGAAAAAGAAACTATAAAACAAACATTGATTAAAGCGAGTCGGAAAATCAAAGGACTATAAGCGAATAGTTCATAGTTCATTGGAAACCAATTCTAGAATTTATTTCGGTGAACACCTGACTCAAAAGAAACGTCAACTTCATTGTGCTTCAAGTTTATTTGCAAAACAATACGATTTCAAGTACGTGTGGTCGTCTGATGGAAGGAATGTTTTAATGTTGATTGATACATCTCAGCAAATTTTTAAATTCAACCCAATTTTCGGATCGAACTTTTTAATTTCTCCCTTGATGGGAAAAACAATAGATCATGGATATGTCTAGTACCTACTTCTTACAAGTAGGGACCTATTACCCAACAGTAATATATGCACCTACCATGTAGTGCCTTCTTTTCACTTATTAGTTCGTTATGGTTACTTAGCAATATTAGTTTATAACTGGCACTACAATGGCTCAGGGATCAAGAAATGTTGTGATAAAATGAGGGCATTCCAAAAAGTGGCGATCGATTTTCCTGCTATGAGAACTAAGGGAGAACACTTTGCTAGTAACGAATTGGTCGTACGTGAAAATCAATCGAAAATAAAGCTTCCTGTACAAGTAGTCAATCCCTTAGTAAAAATTCAGATTAGTTGGACAAATAGATCAGAATGTTTTATATAGTTTGGTGGTCATCCCGCATATGGAAGCGCTAGTGTCGCGTTAAATACCATTCAGGTTCTAGACACTTATGAAACTGATCAACTCACATGTTGAACAAAATAACTAGCGGAGAAACTTCAACAATACCAACTAGTGAGTTATCTAATACGAAAATGATAAGCCTTCGTGTAATAAATCTTGAGTTATTTTTTAAAGGAAAGCTGCTGAATAATATGAATTATTTTGATAGTTAGCGAACACTAATTCGAAATTCTTCCGGATTTACAGGTAAGACCCAATGTAGCATTACGAGCATTACCACCAGGAATTTGGATTGGCAAGTGAAGGTTAGTGATCCTAATAAAACTTCAGAACATAATGAATCACAGTTCGGGATATAATTAAATTGGCCCTATAGATTAATCAGCTGCCCGTATAAGCTCTGTACCTTTATGTTGTGGGGCTGCAAGTGGACAGTTATGTTAACCACTAAGCGGGTTTGGAACATTTAGTCGGAATACTTAAATATTAAATTATTAATATTAATTAAATATTCGTCCTTAGGATACGCTGAAGCATCTCAATATGAT